>CM064974.1:6114948-6209556 GCA_032847665.1 Solanum chilense | reverse complement strand
GTCTCGATAATTAATAATATGATATTGACAAATAGAATATATTATGATATCACTGGATATGTTATTCATCACAAAAACATATAAAAACATATTAATCATGTTACAATTTCATCCCGATAATTGCTCCGGCCTCTGCATCTCCTTCAATAGTCCTCACCCAAGTCTTGACTTCATCATATACCGTTGTCCTTGTTGGGTGGTCTTGGGCCTTCTCAACCCAAAAGCTAGCTCAAAGGTTGAGGCTTTCCCTCACACTTATAAATTGACCACCAGCCCCTTCCACTTCCGATGTGGGATAACCCAACAATCTCCCCCTTCACACATCGGGCCTTGGGCTGGAGAGCGACAACCCAGTTTCTCCCGGTGGGCTGAGACTTGTTGACAACCTGGGCTCTGATACCAATGGTGGGTGGTCTTGGGCCTTCTCAACCCAAAAGCTAGCTCAAAGGTTGAGGCTTTCCCTCACACTTATAAATTGACCACCAGCCCCTTCCACTTCCGATGTGGGATAACCCAACAGTCCTTACTAGTCCTAAATATAAGCAGACATTTAGCCTCCAAACATCTCTATAAAACACCTAAGGACTTTATCGTATATTTTAGGTTAATATAAATATTATGGGTGTGTTTGGTATGAAGGAAAATGTTTTCCATGGAAAATGTTTTCTTGGAAAACAAGTAGATTTTGGACTTATTTTCTCATATTTGGTTGGTGAGTAGAAAATATTTTTCGGAAATAATTTTTAGTGTTTAATTTATGAATGAAAAATATTTTTGTTGAACATCTTTTATTTTTACTAGAGTAGAAAATAAATTATGAAATTGAAAAAAAAAATTAAAACAATTTTTTTGGGGTGGGGTGGTTGGGGTGGGGAGGAAGGGGAGGGGATAGGAGTGAAAAAATTAAAATTAAAGTTGATAATATTTTTAAAAAGCAAAATTAATTTTTTGAGGGGTTGTGGTTGGGGGTGGGGGCTGATGGGGGTGGGTAGGGGGGCTGGCCAGGGGAAGGTAAGAGTTTAAAAATAAAATTTGAAGTTGAAAAAATTATTAAAAAGCAAAATTAATTTTTTGTGGAGGGGGTGGGGTTGGGGGAGGGGGCTGGGGGGAGGGTGGTCAGGGATCGGGTTTTAAAAATAAAATTTTGAAACTTGAAAATATTTTTAATTTTTAAAAAATTGATGTTTTTCCAAAAAAAATGTAATTTGAAAATGAATGAGAGATTTGGAAAATGTTTTCCTTAATTTTTGAAGGGAAGTCATTTTCCTTAATTTTGAGGAAAATGAGTTGATTTGGAAAACATTTTCCAAAACTTTTGTCCCAACCAAACATGAGAAAATTGGAAAATATTTTCCAGAAAATGTTTTCCTTCATACCAAACACACTCTATATGTAAGTCTTTCTTCCTTTCCCTATACTACTCTAATATCAGTCTCCGAATGAGATGAATAACTTCTAAAGTGGAACACCTCAACATGAATCTAAATTAGTGCTCAGTAATAGACAATTGACCTTATCCTTATCTCCATCACCCCCTCTCGTATTTTTATAGTGTGGCTTGACAGTTTGAAACCTCTATAGTTATTGTAATTCTGAATATCACTCTTATTTTTATATAATAAAGGGAAAAGACTCAAATATGTCACTGAACTTTCAGAAAATGTTCATTTATGCCACCAGTTAAAAGTTTGGCTCATTTATGTCATTACCGTTAAAGAAAAGACTCGTTCATGCCATTATTTTTTAACGGTGATTTTGCAAAACCATTTTTAACACGTGGTCAATTATAATTCGGCCACGTCATCAAAATTTTAAATAAGAAAAATCATAATTCTAAAAAAAAAATTAATCATGATTTTAACAAATCAATCAATCATCTCTAATATCCTAAAAATAACATTAAACAACTCAATCGACCATCCCATAACATTCACTTATTTTTTTTATTCTCTTTGTTAGAATTAATGATTTTACCACTGATGAAAGAGACTATCCTTTGAACTCTCATCTCATGAAAAACTTTATCATCAAATGTCAAATAGAAAATAGAATATTGGAATTTTCTTTTTTGATAATTTGAATATTGAAATTTTCCATATGTCCAATGTAGATATAAACAATTTGTTAATTTTGTTTGTTTCCAAAACAATTCAGTGGATTATTGAGGACCATGGAATAAAGTACTTTTCCTTTAAATAGATTAAGGGCCTGTTTGGCTCAGCTTTTAAGCTGGTCAAACTGACTTAAAAGCTGGTTTTTGACTTATTTGACTGTTTGGCAATACTCAAAACAGCTTATTTTAAGCTAAAAAAAACTTATTTTAAGCCAAAAGTTAAAAGCTGGGGTAGGGGTGCTTTTTTTTTTTAGCTTATAAGCTGTTTTAAGTTGACTTCACTTTTACCCTTTTGCCCTTAATATTTTTATATAATCCCCAAATTACCCATCCTTATCCTTACATTTTCTTCCATTTTTCCATTTTTCCTTCTCACGCTTGGCACATATAACTTAAATAAAAATTTATATTCCTCTTATAAATAATTTGTGATAATAAAAAAATATGTGAATGATAGATAATTATTATTACATATGGATGAAACTATAATAAATCTTAAATCGTTCTTTGATCTATTCAAATTAAATATCTTTAAAATCTATAATAAGTTTATATTCCTCTTATAAATAATTTGTGATTAGAAAGAAATTGTAAATGATAGCAAAATATAATTATTTATGACTGTAAAATATAAATTAATTAACTTTTATTATGTTAACAGTTTTTAAGGGTATTTCAGACATTTTGATTTAAAAAGCTATTTATCAGCACTTATTTGCCAAACACATCAACAACTTTTTTTTTAACTTCAGCACTTTTATCCAAACACATAACTGCTTATTTTAAAAATAAATTTCAGCACTTTCAAAAGTACTTTTTTAAAGCTGCTTATATTAAGCCCATCCAAACGGGCCCTAAAAGGCAAAAGGCATTTTTCACAATGAGTTTCAATAATCTAGATGAATAGTGAAGGTTGAGAGCAATTATCTAACCATTTTTTATACTGATTTAATACCTAAAAGAACCCCTAATATGTTTCTGTTTTATCAATTTAAAATACTTAAATTATGGATTGTTATTAGGAAAAATAACTTAAATACACAACTATAAGTTTAGTATTCTCTAATTTTCCCTTCTTTTTTTAAATATTACATAATTCCTTTTTTTTTTTTTAATTTTAGTAGAAGTTTAGAGATACATAACCTTCTCTCTCCTATAACACACACTTCCCCAATATCATGCCTATTTTTTCTCCACTAAAACACTCAATCTTCTGAATCACTTTTTGAATTTTGAATTATTAATTTTAATTAAAAACGTTTCACAACATTTAATATGAAATTTTGAATTTCAAAATTCAAAAAATTTGAAATTTCTGAAAATTGGACCATTGTTCTCTGGTTCTTCTTCTTCTTCTTACTCCATCATCCGTCTATAGTTCTTCTTCTTCTTCTTAATCCATCATCTGTTCTTATTTTCTTCTTTTTTTCTTCTTGTTCATTGCTATATTACATCAGCCGTCTCTAGGTCTTCTTTTTCTTCTTACTCCATCATCCGTTCTTCTTTTCTTTTTTTTTGTTCATTGTTCTATTACATCATATTAATGGATCCTTTTACTAATAGAAGTATTTATGATTCGGACGATGAAAATTGGAAAGAAAATAGAAAAAAGTCTTTGCATGATCCTATGAATGTTCGGAAGGATTCAAACAAAGATTTTGGCGAATCATCTAAATCAAAGGTTGACAAAATACACAAAAAAAAAGAGAAAAGAAGCAGCAACCATTGTTGTTGAAATTAGTAAAAATTTTAGTAAAGAAATCCCATATGTATCATGAATTTTTGAAAATTGTTATCATGTATCAGACAATAAGTTTAATACATAAGTACTCAGTGTGTTATAGTGTGTTAGTCGATGCATTGATACATGAATTAGATGTGTATCATATGATTTCCTATGTATCAAGAGTTTTTGAAAATTGTTATCATGTATCAGTCAATAAGTTTAATAACTGCGCCATCAAGTGTGCTTGCTGATACATATCGACGTAGTGTGTTATAGTGTTTAGACGATGCATTGATACATGAATTTGATGTGTATCATATGATTTTCTATGTATCACGAGTTTTTGAAAATTGTTATCATGTATTAGTCAATAAGTTTAATAACTGGATGTTCATAAAAATGTCTTCAAACTAGATGATATAATCTTGAAATTTCAAAATTTGAAATTGTTATCCAATTACGTGTTGAATTAATGCTTATTAATGAACTGTTACCGTAATTTAAGCTGATTTAGATAACAAATTTAAATGTTCCATTTTTTCCCCTTTTAATCTTAACAGTTTTAAGTTACTGTGTATCATTTACCATGTATCACAACATACAAATGTATCACGCTACAACAATTTTAAGGGATTATTAGTAAATACTAAATTTGTCGGGACATAATATAATTATTGTATTACACTATGGGATTCCTTAAATTTATACTTGTTATTATTACCTAATTAATAATGCATAGTATCATATTTCAAGTTACATATATATTTAGATATATGTATTTTTGCTATAAGACACTAAAATAGGGAGAAACACAATCGCGATAAGAGAAATTTGAGTGCGAGAGTCAGATACCTATGAATCTAATTGGATACAATGTATATATAGAGAGAGATCAAATTGGGCCTAATTTTGACTTCATATATTCGTGATACATGTATCTCGACGTATTTAAACGTGTCATATACATGTATTCAAAGTCCAAAATCTAATAAAGTTCGTAATATTATAAACTAGAGTGAATCTAAGTATTTAACTCCTAAATTAGTGACATTTATATAAGTTGCTCGTAAATATATTATGAATTTTATTAGGCTAATATAAAATGTAAAAAATCATCTATCTAAAAGAATCAATAGTTTTTTGAGTCGTAAATTCAATCAAGAAAAGAATATTGGAGAACATGAAGGTGACATGAGAGGATGAAAAAACCCACGCCTAAAAGACTCTATTCAATATTTATTTTGGGGTCTGACAAAAAACCACACCTAAAAGGCCTAAAATATTCCCATATCAAAAGCGATTCCATATTCGAGGCTCAAACTCAAATACAAAATCTCTAATTATCATTTCATCACAACCTTTTACGATGGATAAGGTCCTCCACCCCTTTTATAGATTCTTTTTTCCCAAACTTTTTTTCTTAAAAGATTTGTGCTCTCTTTTAAAGCCCTATATGCCAACTTGACCTTAATTTCCATCTATAAATAGCAACTCAAACTCATAGTTATAATTCAAGGTATAGCAAATTCATAATACACACTTGCTCTCCTACATAACCAAAAACTCTATTTCATCCCCCTTCACTTCAATCTCCTAAAAAATGTCGAACAAGCGTGGTAGTTTCAAATATGCTGATGTCAGCAAATGTGTGTAAGTAATTATCGATCTTTAATTTTACTGAGCAAAACATAATTTAATAAAAAAAAAAGTACTACTTTTTAACCTTGTGAATGGATGGAAAGTATTGATTTAATTTGCTTCTAATATTAGTTAAGTTTAGATGTTTAATCATGTCTAAGGAAAAAAGTGCCTTTCCACTTTCGAAATAGATAGAAGTGGATTTAATATTTTATATTGATTGGTCATGTGAGACATTGTTACAATTAAAATAATCAGATGTCAATATGTCATGTAAAGCTAGCAAAATAAATTTTGGAAAATCACAAATAAGAAGCAAAATAATCAGAATTATTAAATAAAAAGGAATATAATTATTTAACATGATTCGAATAATAATCGCTCTAATCCACAAATAGATATGGATTAAAGTTATTAAAAAACAAGTAAAAATAACTTAAAAAATAGCCTCATATAATTTACTCAGAATAAAATAATATACACGAAAAATGACATAAATTTTGTATATATCTCACAAATATAGCTATAACATCCACTAATTCTTTATCATAATTTATGTGAATTTCTATTAATAAGTATTTTGATTATTTTTTTTAAAATTTTAGTATATATAGTTCAAATAAAAAATAATGTATATTAATGTAAAGTAATTTGTTAATGTAAATATTTCAGGAAGAAGGAAAACCAATTTGATATGGCCTTCATCGACAAGAGGTAACGGATATGGATTAAAATTTACCTTCTAATTTACTTGATGTGTCCTATTTTTTAATTACAGAGTCAAATAATTTTTGAAAATTATAGTTTATTAATTATTGTGATTTTTATAATTTTTATGTTTTTTTTTTAAAATATATAAACTATATTTTATGTATCTTTTTTTAAAAAAAATACTTGCTGAATTAACACCCAAAATGTTAGTTGATTTTGACACTCATATTTCAATCAGAATGCAAAATAGTATTTTTTTTTTCATTAAATTTTCCACTAAAAATATGAGAATATTTTTCATCGTGTGTTTTCTTAAAAATCTCGAAAATGAATGAAAAAAATCATATCTTATAGAATTGGTGAGATAAACTTTATGCCAAGTAGATTAAAACAAAGGCAGAGCAAAATAGATTACTAATTCCCATTAAATTTGTTGGTGCATGTGTTGTCTTTTTGTCGTTCTTGCTATAATTAGAGTCGTCTATATGGGCTAGACCTGTTGGATCGGTCTGGCCTAACCCTGTATTGAATAGGGCTGATCTACGATTTTTGAAACCCATTTTAGAAAAGGATTTTTTAGTCCGGCCTGAATAAGTCTGCTGATTTGGGAGGCTTGAGAAATATCAATAGGGCCAACCTGTGGGCCATTAAAAATTAATTAAAATATATGATATAATATTAAATTTTAAAATTAAAGAAAATCCAAACTCAAAATAATTAGTTTAATATTTCTATTTAGATATTTATACTTTTACTTGAAAAAAAACTTAATAAATAATATAAAGATAATTTTCTTTGTGGATTTGATTAAAAAGTAGTAATATTGACATCATGTAATATTTTTTTGTTGATATTTATGATAATATTTTTAAATTATAATTTATAATTTAATTTAATAATTCTAAAAAAAAATATAACTTTTATAAAAGTGGGCTGGTCCGGCAACCCTGTAGTCCATATACTTGTAGGTTGGGCCGGTCGTTTTCTGGCTCACACAAAAGATGGGCTAGCCCGACCTGACCCGTAAAATATCGAAGCCTGTATGGATTAGCCCTGATGGGGTGAGCTAGCTCATATTGACAGCTTTAACTATAATAGTGAGATGTGCTGAGTTATAAGTCTGAATATAAATTTATCAAAATTTATTAATTTTTATTTAAATAGTATAATAATTAGATTTAAAATAATTATTATAAAATTAAAATTTTAACTTCAATTATATTACTGATACAGTGAGATGATGGCGATGATGACATTGGAGTTGAAGAAAATGATGGAAATTGAAAATAGAAATTGCAAATGTGGCAGCACTTGTGCTTGTGTGAACCGTACTTGTGCTCATTAAAAATGTCATAAACAAATATTTATCTAAAATTATATGAGTGATATGTGTTTAAATGAAAATAATCGTACTTTGCTATTTGTGGTGTAATAAGAGTTCCTTGTGCTAAACACAAAATGTAAAGGGGTCAAGTACTCTAGTTAGTGTCTTGTCTCTTTTGGTCAAGTTTGTAGCATAAGTTTCGATTGTTAAATAGACTACTACTACTTATTTTGTCTGTTTTAATTTATCTAATTTACTTAATTTTATATTCTACTTTATAAATAATTATTTCCTTTTTCTCAAATGATTTTTAATTTTAACTTTAGGCAAATTACATAAATCTCATTAATTAGTTTAGTTTCTAATTATTTAGATTCTCAATAGTTTTAAATATTATTTTATCTACCGTATTTTATACTTAGAATACATAAGTTTGAATCCGTGAAATACATGTATCTGTCAAAAATTAATTGGTTATAATCAATTTCCTTAATATAAAGCGGAAATCAAGAAGTGTATCTATTTTTAATTAATTTCATTTATTATTATTTGAAATAATAAATTCGTGAATATTATTTATAAAGAACAAAATCATATATATCTTGGTTATGCAATTTGATTAATTTCATGTTATTACTCTTAAATTAATAAAATTTATTAATTTGACAAATCTATTATCAATATAGGGAAAATGCACAAGTACCCCCTCAACCTATGTCAGAAATCTCAGAGACACACTTATACTATACTAAGGTCCTATTAACCCCCTGAACTTATTTTATAAGTAATTTTATACCCCTTTTCGGCCTACGTGACACTAACTTGAAGAAAAAAGTCAATCATTGTTTGACCCACAAAATAGTGGCACGTAGACCGAAAAGGGGTGGAAAATTATTACTAAAATAAGTTCAGTGAGGTAATAGGACCTTAGTATAATAGAAGTGTGTCTTTGAGATTTCGGATATAGATTGAGGGGGTACTTGTGCATTATCCCATCAATGTATGATGTATCCAACAAACAAAATACTTAGATACATGAGTATATACAAAGTAGAATCATATGTACCATAGAAGTATCTAATATTAATTTTGTGTATTTGTTATATGTGTCTAGTATTAATTTCATGTATTTATTATATGATCTATTTTTAATTTCATTCATCTATTATTAATTTGATGTATCAAGTATCAGTTTCATACATTATATCAAAAAGCATGTATCTCAGATACATAACAATATTCATACTATTTTCTGAATTATGAGTCATTGAAATGGAGCAAACAATATAAAAAATTGTAATAAATTGGCTAGAAAAAATCTAAAGCATTGAATCAAATATATGATATGATTGAAAACAAATGTACAATAGAAAAATCAAAGAAAATCTTACTTTGCACTTTAGCTAATGTTGATTATGTAGAGTTTGATATGAATTTAGCACATGCAAAAGGGAATAAAAATGGTTAAGGAAAAAGGGAATGTGTGGGAGTGGGAATGAGATACAAACTTTTTTTTGTGTGTGTGGTAGGGGAAGGAAACGTTTAATGAAGAAGAAGGGGCAATGGTGAGATACATGATGTATCTGTTTTGAGATTTGGGGAGGGAATCGACTGAAAAGAATAAAGATAAATTAACTTGAATTGTTAGTGTCTTACTAATTGATATGTAATTTTAAGATAATTATGCATTATCATATTTAAAAGGATTGTGTATCTGATTTTTAAAAACAATATATGGTATATTTTTTAAAAAGTGATATTCTACTAATATTTTAAAAATAGAGATAATATATATATATATATATATATATATATATATATATATATATATATATATATATATATATATATATATATATATATATATATATATATATATATATATATATATATATATATATATATGGTAGTTACGTATGGATAGATAGGTAGTTTTCCCTTTAACTTTTCATCTATAATTTTAAATAATTACATATCTTACGACTATAGATAGGTAGCTTTTCCTTTAACTTTTGATCTATACTTTTAAATAATCACATATCTTACAATTAATTAAGAATTTTCTATCATATATTGAGAAAAATACACCTATATACATAAATTTTTAGTACAAAATACACTAAAGTAGGGAGGGAAACAAGCAAGATGAAGATTAGGGTGAGTGTGACAATCATGTATCTCCAAACATGTGAATCATACCATATACATGTATCTGATGTGATTCGCATGCATTTGTGATATTGATATATAAGAGACTAACAAAGGAGACGACCGAGAGACGTATGTATCCCAAATATATGTGAATATACAATGTATTTAGAATAAATTATACTTTTTAACCTCATATATCTGTATGCATCAAATCTGAAAAGAAATTATAATTCGTAATTATAAACTAAAGTGTATCCAAGCAATAAGCTCTTAAACTAATTTTGATAAGCTTCCCTATCTAATTATTTTTAGGATAAATTACCTATATGCACATCTTTATTTATCATAATTTCTATTGTTCCCTATCATTTTAAAATATTTCTAAATTTTTTTTTTCAATTCTCAAGTCAATAAGATACATAAATATCACAGCCTTAACACACAATTTTCTTCCTTTTTTCACTCCTTAAATCTCTTCCTAATTTCATTTCATAATCTTATCAGTTAAAATTTTCATACTAATTTGATTTACAAAAGAATTTTATCTCCACTAAATCAAATTTAAACTACTTTCTACAATATTATTATTTTTCTTCAATATTTCCTGATATAGTGTGTCACCTCCATAGTCGTCGTCTTCAATTTTATTTTTTCTTTTTCTTATTTATTGATACATACGGATTAAGATCTTTATTTTAGTATTATAATTGCTCAACTAGTCGAAGAAGGATGCATCTAAGACTTCTAAATAAATTGTGAAATAAACGTCAAAAAGACGAAAAAAATTAATCTACTGGTGGCTTTAGTAAGGACTTTGAATCGAGATTCATGAATGATGTCTATGTTAATAGTTAAAAAAACATACAATGATAAATGTAGAAAAAAATGGATGTACATTTATCTTCTTAAGTGAATGTTGAGAAGGAGAAGTCGAAATAGATCAAATTGTTGATTTTCTTGTTCATCTTTTTCTGATATATATGTGTTCAGATTTTTAATGTATTATGTTGTTTTTGTTTCTTAAATTAATGTATATTACCTTAATTTCAACATTATGATACATTACAAGTTCATCATGTACAATGTATCGCGTTTAAATACTGAATTATCTTATGATTATAGTTTGTGATACATTGATTGTTTTTAATGTATCTAGTTAACTTTGTTTCTCAAATTAATGTATAATGTCCTTGTTTCAATACTTCGATACATTACGATTTTATCATGCATAATGTATTGTGTTCAAATATTAGTTTTGATACATAAACTTAATTAGTTTTCATACTTGATACAAAATTTCTACCAAATATATCATGTATCGAGGTGCTTCTATGTATCTTCTATCATGTTCAAATTTAGAAGGATATGTATCCGTACACAATACATGATACATTAAAGTGTCGCACAAGTATGTATTATATTCATAAATGGTGATACATAAATATTATTATCAAAAGTCTATTTAGTTTGAGGCGATATGTGAAGATCTTGAAGATCATGTACACAATATTTTGTCATTTAAACAGTGCTAATATCAAATATATTTTTATCAAACACAACCGTACAAATTGTGTGTTAGATATACAATTTTATAGAACACAATTTTACATCTATTAAATCGTATAACTAATACATGATACTCTATATTGTATCATATACACAACATTCTATTTTTACATGAGTAAATACACAAATTTTTAGACATGACACATAAATTTGAATTTATACTAATGGTATCTAATACGTTGAAACTACCACAAAGTAATGTATCAATCTCAAACCTAACATTTGTATGGAAAACAATTACATAATGTATCTAGTAGAATTATAACACTTATCAATTTAAACGAGATACGTAAATAGTAATGTATTTATAAATATATCCATATCAAAAATAAAATTCGAAAAAATGATTACGCAACATTACAAAAGGTATGAATGATCTATCAAAGCTATGCATATCTTTAGCATTTGTGTTTGTTGTTTCAATGCATAACAATACATTGAAAATCCTAACTCTTGTTTCGTCACCTCAACGATGTATTAGATCTCCAAATTTTCAACAACTAATCGATCTTTAGTTCAACTGCGATGGTTGATTTGTGATTCACAAAACAATATTTTGACCAACAACAATTTCATCACTTTTGTATCGTTCATATCTCACCTCACTTTCTCATATTTCAAAATGTCTCAACAAGATCGACATGTTCAAGTTGTATCAGTACAATTTGTGGACAAGTTGATTAGAAAAATTGAGATTTTTTTTAGAAAGAATCAGAAGAAGAATTTTGGGATACATTAACTAGATTTTAATGTATTATGAAGTACAAATTGAAATGGACAGTAGCTTCTTTGGTCATCTCCTACTGGTGCCCACGATCGAGATGAGATGAAGAGGAGGCCAAGCAACATAATCAACATTTTCCTATGATTTCCTTCTGCTATATATTGGATTTCCAAGTTTTTCCTCATCTCATCGATATACTGCAATGGTGAATTTGAGATTCACACAAAATTATTTGTCCAACTACTATTCATAATGCATCTTATCAAATTTTTGACAAATTTGAATGATTATTTGATGAACATGAGACGATGATTAATAAGAAAAAAATTAATTTTGAATTTTTTTTATTCTGAAAGGATTTCCATTTAAATGAATATTTGGAAGAGAATTGATGGAAGAAAATTCGTATTTTGAATTGATTGAAGTTGTTACCATTTGGGAGAGATTAACATTAAATTAATTAGCATGATTTGGGGAAGTCACATTCAAAATGGATTCTCTTTCCTTTAAAAGTGTAACTGGATTTGTTTTAATGTATCAAAATTTATGTATCCAGCTCGTTTGCTATGTATCTGAATAGCACTTATTTTTAGAAATTTTTTAAATTAAAAAATAATAGAGATAAAATGTAATTTAGGTCATTACACGCTGAAATTTAGGTAAGTTATACTTATTTTTACACTATTATTATTAGGCTTCTTTATGGTTAGGCCTTTGGCCCAACAACCTCGCCAACCGTTGTCCAAATAAATGGCCCAAAATTATTAGAGTTTTTCATATTATTACGTATAACTTAGCTAAATTCCATAATTTTAGTATGAAATTATAACTTATCCTATTTAGTTCGTAATATATATTAATTTCTTAAAAATAAATACAAATTAAACATATAATATATAGCTCAAATATATTATAACATAGCTCGGATACATTATATATAGCTCGAATACATTAAATATTGACTCAAGTATATTAATGTGTCACTTGGATACATAAAATAAATAAAGGAATTTAGAAATTATTGAAAACAGAAAGAAATATTGAAAATAAGGGAAATATAAGACATATATTTGAGTATTTTTTTTAATTATATACCACAATTTTATGCATATATATGTTATAAACCCCTCATCACAACTGGCTGTGTCCCCAATCCAAAAAGCATTGATGTTTCCATCTCTACATAATATATTTCACTGTGAAATTAAAAAAAAATTGAAATTTTTATCATTATAGTAAAAAATGATTTTGAAAATTAAAGTTATTCTCTAATCATAAATATAAATCGAAGTTATTTTTTACTTTTTATGAATAATTTAGTGTAAAAAAATAAAAATATCTTTTTGTTAGTATTTAAACTCTTAAGAATTCTGAAATTCTTAGAATTTTAGGAGCAAACATATTTTTTTTTTCCTTCTTACTTAAATTCTATGATTAAAATTTTTTTATTTAGTTTGGGCCAATTTCATATAATTGGACCAATTTAGGGTTCAATTGTTGTAAACATTCTAAATGCCCTAATTTGCTGACAGAGGAGTTTGATGAAAAAGTGTCATTTTTCAGTTTTAATAAATTATTGATAAATCAATTCCCAAATTTACGTCATCTTTAGGGAACTTTTTTTTTTCAAGTGGCTGTGAAGTTCCCATCTTGAAATGATGTAAAGGTTGGTATACTTTATTTCTAATCTTTAATTCACGATATCGAAATCAGAATTTTTATTAAAAAGTATTTTATTTAAAAATATCACGAGGCTATAATATGATAGTTTATTACAATAGCATATTAAATTAAAATGTGATTTTTATATATAATATAATTTTTTGACGCTAAAAGTAACTCCGCACTAATCTACATGTTTATAAGCGATAGTGATAAAATATGTTATTTTTTTAATGACTTCTGGTTTTTTTTCTTTGTTTCGTTTTTATTTGAATTATCATCTTATCAAAACTCATCTGATTTAGTAATAATGATAATTTAGTAAAAAAGAAGGAAAAATGCCTAAGTAGTTCAATCTATACCTGAAATTTCAGAGACACGCTTATATTTTACTAAATTCATATTACTCTCTCGAACTTATTTTTGTAAATAATGTTCTATCCTTTTTCGATCTACGTGATTTTATTATTGAAAAAATTATCAATACGCGCTGGACCAGAAGATAGAGCCACCACATAAGTCGAAAATGGATAAAAAATTATTTATAAAAAATAAATTCAGACAATCTTAATATAGTATAAATGTGTTTCTAAAATTTCAGATATAATTTTTAGAAATACTTATCTATTTTTCCCTAAAAAAGAAAATAAACAACGGATAGTTAACTTGAATCAGATTTTGAAGTATATTTTAATCTATAAACATGATGATCATAGTAATAATAATTGAGATGTGTTTTTGAGTATAGAAATATTATTTTAGAGTTGCTTGGTATGTTTGTAATATGACTAAAGTAGAAAGTATAGTCAAGGTAATAAATGAGTAGCTTGTCATCTTTGAAATCAATGGTCCTTGTTGTTATAGATTTTTTTTTTTTTTGTGTAGAATTATTTATTAATTTTTTTCTTGGTATTTGGTCCACAGGAAGATGAGCTACATTACTAGTGAGTATTTGGCATCTCTGCTTACTCTCAGAGCCTTTGAGGATGTGAATGTGCCACGTATTTGGGATGTAATAGAACCTAAAAATCAATGAGTTGTAGATAATGAGTGGACCCTTTAAAGCAATAGAAAAATCCATTGACATAATTAAATTAATGTATAGTACACTCTTTTTCCCTTAGAAGAAATGTTAAATGGTTAAAAAACCCTTTTTTTTATTCACACATCCTGTTTAAAGAGGAAAAAGATTTGATTTTTATCACCAATTTTCTGAGGTTGTACTTGTTTTACAATAAAATATAGTAATACTATTCTATTGTGTTTTTTTTTTTGTATATTTTCTAAAAACTGCAAGTATCTGTTGTGTGGTTTGTGGTTCTTGTGTTTTTGTTTTCTTGCTCTTGTGCTGATATACAAGCTCAGGTTAATGCTATTCTCTCTGTTGATATTATTTTGAGCGGTGCTGTTAGTCTTTGCTCAGATATCTTATGTTGTTGGTGTTTTGAAAGGTGATAGTAGTACAGTTGTTGTGTGTTTTGATATTTTTGTGTTGTAAAAATGTGTTCTTGATTCAATATGGCTATGTTGGAAGTAAGGGGTTGTGTTAGGAGTTTGAGGATTTTCCAGTTTCTTGATTGTGTGGGTGTTATATGCATTGTCCTATGTGGATAACAATGGAAGGTTCATCTCAGTCTGGTAGGGAGAGGTCTGAGAGTTCAAGGGGTTTGAATAGTTCAGGTGTTGTGGATTGGAATTCAAGATTTCGTTCTGCAAGTACTATAAGGTTGTCTAGTGATGCATCTCATGATTCTGGTTTTGTTTCAAAAGGGTGGGAAAGAATTGAGTCATCTGATGTTAATTGCTTTAAAGATCAAGGGGTTCGAGGTATCGATCGTAAAGATGTTAGTTTGAGGCATTGGTTGGATAATCCAGAGAGAACTGTTGATTCACTTGAATGTATGCATATATTTACTCAAATTGTAGAGATTGTAAAACTCGCACATACTCAAGGGATAGCTGTGCATAATGTGCGCCCATCATGTTTTGTTATGTCTTCATTTAACCGTGTTGCGTTTATTGAATCTGCTTCCTGCTCTGATTCGGGATCGGATTCATGTGAAGATGAACCAAACAGTTCATCTTCACCTTTGCAACTTGAGATGATTCCTGGGAAGGACTCTGCTATAGCATCTGAAAGCAGTTGCTTGCAGTCAAGTTCAGGTCATATGGTGCAGACTTTGGAAGCTAATAAGAATAGACAGGAGGAAGATAACAACAAGCATAGTTTTCCAATGAAACAGATATTGCACTTGGAAACTAATTGGTATACTAGTCCAGAAGAGGTTAATAATGCTCCAGGCACTTGTGCTTCAGACATTTATCGACTCGGAGTGCTTCTCTTTGAGGTTAGTAGCAATACTTAGCAACTCCGTGGCGTTGAGGTGTGTGCTTAGTTAAATTTTACTGTATCCTCCAGGATGATGTTTTGGCTTAATGATGCTTATAATTTATGAACAGCTATACTGCACCTTCAACTCATCAGATGAGAAAATTGCAAATATGTCATGTCTAAGACATCGTGTCCTACCCCCACAGTTGTTGTTGAAATGGCCTAAGGAAGCTTCGTTTTGCTTATGGTTACTACACCCGGACCCAAGTAGTCGGCCAAAAGTGGGGTGAGCATTCTGTTTTTTTTTTTTTTTTCCATCTGCTTGGTTTATCTGTTTTTGCCAAAGAAAGTTTTCCTTAAAGGCATGCCAGTTTTTATTTGTTTGCAATCCGATCAGGTTGTTGTTGAAGTCTTTTAGGAGTAATGTTTACTGATATATAACATTATCCTTGAGAGCCTCGATTGTGGTCCTGTAATTGTTGATTTCCGAAGTGTTTACTTATTAAGGTTTATGTTAGAGTATCTGTTTCCCTTTGTGGAAGAAAACTCGAAAGGGAAGAATCATGGGTTTTAGCTTATGCAGGTTCTAGCCGCAGGAATAAAGGCAAATGCAGCAATGAAAACTTTGTCTTTTTGCTATTAAACCTGAAAAAAAAATATTACACGTCATGCAACAGCAGTATCCTTTTTTCTTAATTAAGAATTGATCAGTATAATGGATCTAGGTTAGTGTCTTGGGAGTAAGAATATTTTCATTGTAAGAAGTAAACTAGTTACACCCACCGAGGAGAGGGTGTTTATATATGATTTATGAAGATATCGCAGTACTATATTTCATGCATAATTAGCTAACCATTCAGCAGTGAGTCCCTTTAATCTAATCATGAAATTCATTTCAGAGATCTTGCTGTTCTCCTGAACTTTCTACTTCATCTGCTGCTTTCAGCGGATTTTCATTAAAATGAATATTATGCAATTGATCATCTTAACATCAATATCCTTGAATCTTTGCCTTTCTTTTCCTCATTCATTCCTTTAAATTGATGACAGTGAGTTGCTAGAAAGTGAGTTCCTTAAAACTCCAAGGCATGACTTGGAAGAACGTGAAGCAGCGATAGAGCTTAGAGAAAAAATAGATGAGCAGGAATTATTACTGGAGTTCCTTTTGCTAATCCAACAGAAAAAGCAGGAGGCTGTGGAAAATTTGCACGAAATTGTGTCTTTTTTGTCGTCTGATGTAGAAGAAGCCACTAAGATGCAGACAACCCTCAAATTAAAAGGAGGCTCAAGCGTAGAACTAGCAGAAGAGGCCACTAAGATGAAAGGAGGCTCAAGCTTAGAACCAGCTAAGCATTTGAATTCTCGGAGGACAAATATTACTGACGATCACGATTCAGGGAGCTCTGGATCTCGAAAGAGGTCTAGGCCCAGCACAGGTGAGGAATCTGATGGCCGTCCAGGTGAAAGCCAGAAATTCGAAAGGCATATTGAAAATAAAAGCAGCATTTCGGCAAAAAGTTCTCGGTTGATGAAAAACTTCAGAAAATTGGAGGCAGCTTATTTCATGACGAGACGCAGGGTTATTAAAAGGGACAAATCTATGAGTAGAAACTGTCAAACAAGTCCGGAATGTAAAAGTTCCGCTACAGCTACTGAAAGGAGTTCTCTGAGTAATTTGTCATCAAAGGGAGGGTGCAATGGTGATAGACAGAGGGGATGGATCAATTCATACTTGGAGGGCCTATGCAAGTACTTCTCTTTTAGCAAGTTAGAAGTGAAGGCAGATTTAAAGCAAGGGGATCTTCTAAACCCTTCCAATCTCGTATGTTCTCTCAGCTTTGATCGTGATGGTGAATTTTTTGCAACTGCTGGTGTAAATAAGAAGATCAAAGTTTTTGAATATAACTCAATTCTAAATGCGGATCGTGACATACACTATCCAGTCGTTGAAATGGCTAATAGATCAAAGTTGAGCAGTATATGTTGGAACGGCTATATCAAAAGCCAGCTTGCCTCAAGTAACTTTGAAGGTGTGGTGCAGGTACGTCAAATTCATGATCATTCAGTCTTGTTTATTTAGCAGTAGCAGAAAGACGTTTGCTTAGAAACATAATACAGGTATGGGATGTCACAAGAAGTCAGCTTTTCATGGAGATGAGAGAGCATGAGAAACGTGTCTGGTCTGTTGATTTTTCTTTAGCAGATCCAACCATGTTGGCAAGCGGGAGCGATGATGGTTCTGTGAAGCTTTGGAATATCAATCAGGCAATTCTACTTTTGCACTTGGTGGATGTCAGCTTTAAAACTAAATGTACTACAGTCATCTAGTTATTGTTGCTGTTAATTGAATGTGGATGTGTAATAAGTTGGTTTGTCTTACCTGTTTGCCACAGGGAGTCAGTGTTGGAACGATAAAAACAAAAGCCAATGTCTGCTGTGTTCAGTTCCCTGTTGATTCAGGTCGGGCCCTTGCTTTTGGTTCAGCAGATCATAAGATATATTACTATGACCTACGAAACTCAAAGTTGCCTCTATGCACATTAATTGGGCACAACAAGACAGTGAGCTATGTCAAGTTCATAGATTCAACAACTCTTGTGTCTGCATCTACGGATAATACAATAAAGCTGTGGGATCTGTCAACATGCACGTCTCGTATTCTTGATTCTCCTCTTCAGTCATTTACTGGACATATGAATGTAAAGGTATCATACTTTGATCCTATCACCTGAATAAAGATGTTTTTTCTGTGATCTCATTGAACAGTGTGACTGTTGTAACATTCTCAGTGATATAGTTAAGAGAGATCTAAGTTGCCCATACAGTTGATTAAATCCATTATTCTAAATTCCTATCTGATTTCCGTTCTCCGGGAGTTCAATTTTCTCTTAATTTTTCTTCTTCTTAGGTATAAAGGAAAAAGTACGTATGTGACACCCCTGATAATCCAAAAAGGGCTATATCTTCTATGTTTTGTGAATTCTTCACCTGATTTGTGAAATCAAGATTGAGTGCAAATGAATTTGCCAATTTCCCAGCCATGGACGTATAACGTTTTTGTATAAGATTAATAGGTAGGTTTGGGTCTGTAGTGTAGCTAATCTAGAATATTTTCTATCCGAGCTGGACCAAAATTATTCAAAGCAGAGTTTGTACTGTTTGATTCCTTTCATATCATCTACTTTAACTACTCCACAAGTATATCCGCTTGCTCCAACCCCTGCTAGCCACCTGTCATGCCCCAAAACTTAGTGACTGCATAACGAGCCCCCACCGCCCTAACTTCCATACAGTGAACCAAGTGAACATTTCATACCCATTCATAGACTGTGTGCACCATGAAATTAAGCATTCATGGTCTTTAAAGGTTAACATATGGCTCATTCTTGTTATTTTATCCTTACTATATCTTCTAAATTATACCATGCATACATTATCATGTCCCAAACACTTCACCAACTTCATGTGGGTCCATACACACCTCAGGACTACCTGAATCATGTAATTAGGATTGTAACTTGCCCAAATAATTTTTTAGATGTTTCGGGGCTTTACGCCACCTAGTACTGAATGAGTCTCAACCTAAACATACCCAGTCCTCTACTTGATCTCAGCCAGTTTTGATCCTCTTTAGAACCACGAGAGAAGTTGGATTGTTGACTACCAGCTTGATTTTTCACTACCCTTGGTGGAATCTACCTATGTCCCAATGACAACAAGTCTACCTATAAGGCCTTTCCTGTTCCACTGTTACGGAAAACTTTTAAATAGATGAATTAGAATGGAGTTTTGAATAGCTTTTGTTGCGGGTTAAGAAAATGGAAATTTTACAAAAAAAAAAAAAGTAAGGTGGGAGCAGCAATAGGGACTAAACCAGGATGAATAGATGAAGAAGAGGTGGACAGAGAAAGGAAGCGATTAAATATGTGTACATGTTGCATAAATTTAATAAATATGCTCAAGCTTGTCTTGGATAGCTAGAGAATCAAGTTACAGTCTTGCATATATGACCCGTCGTAAAGCATTCATATGTTATATTGCACTCTCTCTATAATGTAGTTATTCAAATGATAGATTATTGACACGTAACTTATATTAAGTATATAGAAGCTTATGCATCTATAAAGTAATTCTCAGCCATACTTTAAAAAAGATTAGTTGGTTTGTATCATCAAGACTGTCACCAGTCTTCTTTTTGAAATATGACCAAAAGTAACCAAATCATGTCTCTGGTTTCTGCGTACAACTTACTCCTGATTTGTGCTTTGTATTTCCCTTTCCCGTGATAATGTAATTGTGCTTGAATGTGCTTTGCTACTGATGAAAGCATTTCTTTGTTTCAGAACTTTGTTGGCCTATCTGTATCTGATGGTTACATAGCGACTGGCTCAGAGACAAATGAGGTATCATTTATTACCGCAAAGTTGAATCTGTACTTGTGTACTTGAGTGCATTTTAAATGAGTTATTAGCAATAATTCCACCGAAAAATGTTTGTTTACATCATATTAAAGGGAATAATTGACTAGAACTGGTTCCTTGAGCATCAAGATACATGCGGCTGCAATTTTTGTTTAAAGTTCCAGATAGCTGTTTACAATAAAGGTACAGAAAGAAAGTATTTCATGCTAAAAATACAAAATGACTTATCATGAAATGATTTTTTTTACCAGAAGGCATACAATATGACCAGTCATGCTGAAATACAATATGAAAAAAGTACAAACTGGTCAAAACTCACTTATATGAAATGGAATTTGGCACCCTCAACGCTAGGTGTAATCTGAATGTTCTAGACAACACGTTGGGTTTTGAGCATGTTCACCTTGTGCCAATTGCCACTTATGCAATATGTTACCCGTCTTTATTTAGACATTTATAGATCTGTCTTTAGATTATACTGTGCATGTACGGCATTGAGATGTGCACATGAATGGCATCACTAGCCCTAATTAAACAATTACATCCTTACATGTGTCCTTGTGATGGCTATCATTTATTTGCCTCAGACTGTCAGTTGGTACCTTATGTTTATAATTTGCACAAGTAGGTTCCTAGACAGTCTGCAAAAGATGTTTTCCTTGGCTTCAGGAGGAAACCAAAGGATTTCAGTTTCTTTTTATGGCTCTAAGTTCACATAAATATTACAACCACACAAATATCTAAGGATTGTTTAGATCACAAGTTCCAAAAGTCTTCCTTTTTTCTTAAATTTCAAGTGGTTTCACACTCCCTTGGCAATTCAAAGAACTGTTAAAGATTTGATGTTCAGTTGGAAGAGCAGGAGAAGAAGACGAAGGGTTTGGAATGTGGTTCCACTTGCATTAATGTGGGTAGGTTGGAGAGAGAGTAATAGGAGAGCTTTTGAAGGAGTAGAATCGAGTCTCCCTCAGTTGGGGAGTAGTCTCCGCTCCCTTATTTTCTTTTGGTGTAAATAGAAAGTTCTTTGTTGTATAGATGATTGGATGGAGTTTGTAGAGAATCATATTTTGTAGAATCTTCACCTTTTAATTTGGTATATATACCCCATGTATACGGCCAGTTTGGCCATGTTTATGAATGAAAATACCTTTACTTGATCAAAAAAAAATATTTATGATCTGATTCATGTATTGTTGATCCTTTGAAGAATGAAGCGCTCATTCTTCTTTGAAGTATATAAAACTATAAAAGGAGATGAAGTAATATACTGGTACATCCCATAGCAGAATATCTAGTACTTAGATAATGCTCTAGATACCTTATGTGCGAAAAGCGTCAGTCCATATTATCGAGCCTCCAACTCCAAACCTTAACAATTTAACAGTCTGCCAACAGGAAGAAACTACTTTTTTATCCTGTATCTCGAGTAGTTCTGTGTTTGATCTGGTTCTCTCCTCACATAATGTACACACAGAGAAGGGAAATTTGGTTCGAAAAGTTTGTGATTCTTCTGTAATCATTCCCGTCCCACATTTCCCACCGCAAAAGAAATAAATAAGTATGTGTAGTGCATCTTTGAATTGAGGCAGGTTTCTTTTGGAGTCCCCATCTTATAAGCATTTGAACATTATGTGTATGTTGCTCGGAATCTCCAAAAATGTTTCCGCACCCATATCTGATCCTCCAATAATACACTACTTTTGGATGATCCTACACGCACCCGTAATATTTTCGAAGAGTCCAAACAATATATTCCATAATCTAATGCCATTTCTGGTGATTATTAGTGCTGATTGCTGCTGATTTTTCCATTATTAATGTGTAATTGTTGCACTCTATCATGCTGCAGGTTGTCATCTACCACAAAGCTTTTCCCATGCCAGCATTGTCATTTAAATTTAACTGCACAGATCCACTTTCTGGTGATGAAGTGGACGACAGTGCACAGTTCATCTCATCTGTGTGTTGGCGTGGTCAGTCCCCTTCTTTAGTTGCCGCAAATTCTATGGGTAATATCAAGCTCTTGGAGATGGTATAATGTGGTTTAACTCCATGAAGGTTGACTAGTTACTTCAAGATGACGAAAGGTGTGAAGGAGAAGAGTTCGGTAAATGTCAATGAGGGAGTTACATCAAGATATTGTTGTAGAAGAGATAAACTCGATACAATGCCATGGTAACAAGGAAGTTGCCATCAAGAAACAAATATTTTTGTAGTTAGTTCATAGCGGAAGCAACTCAATGGAAGCATGAGATTTTTCTCATTGTGGAACGTGCTGTAAATAGATATTGGTTAGGGGGTGTGGGAAGGAAGCGATGCAAGTGTTATTCTCTTTGTATATTCTGTAATTTTGAGGTCTAACGGAGATTTCAGGAATGTTATGTCTTTGCCTGATGACAGTGAGTAGAAGAATACAAGCAGCGTCTTAGAATCCATGCTGTATCTCATTTAGTTCACACTGATCTGATCAGCTGCTAAACACGCGAGTACAAGGAGGCAGAGGTAACATTTCAGATTATTCACTTTCGAGTACATTCTGTCTAAGATATGTATGCTGTTCATAACCAGCCAACTTGTTTGACAGAAAAAACATACAAAATCATGAATACAAAGTTTCCATCGTTTCAGTGGGGAGATAGTGGCTAATGTGATATGTTTGAATCATTTTCTGTTTCTAGTCTGAGATTGTTTATTATGTTACCACTGTATATACCGTAGACAGACCTATCATTGCAGGTCATATTTACCTGACTCTGTGGAGAACTTGTACACTGCTGGTGCATAGAAGTTAAACTTTTGTTCTAATCAGTTGATGGTGGTGATCTTATCGTGTTATATTCTCATCTACTGGCCTGTTTATTCGTCAAATGGCTGAGTTCATTGTCGATATATTTGTCTGGCTCTTTTAGTGTTACATTTTTGCCCCCCCTGCTTTTGTGGATTATCAAGCAAGGATGCAAATACAACAAAGATCTAACTACACTGGTTCTGACCATATTTAGCTGAAAATACTAGTTCACTAATAAGACGTCGAAGTCTTTGACCCCCTGGACCTGGCCCAAGTTTTGTTGGATTTCCAACTTTAGAACAAGGAGGATTTCCAGCACACCAACCACCAGGTGTGAAGCTACCATTACTCCTATTAAGTAATTCCATATCAATCTTGTCTAAAACAGGATCATCTTGCTTGAACTTGCGCGCAAACGCTGCTCCACTTGCTATCATATTTGCAGTGTCATTGAGGGTAAGTGTATGTGGATGCTGTCTTGGAGGAACATCCCAAGAAATATAGTGCATGTCATGGTTGATAACAGTTGAAGTGAATTCTGGTGCATTGCATACAACAGTCTGAAAGTAGCCTTCTGGAGAGGACACGAAATTCGAGTAGTACAGAAGTAGGTTCCTAGGGAGATTATCCCATCCCCATATACAGTATTCCACAAATGCATGTGAAAGGATCATCCAAGCTGAACCTGTGTCATGTTTGTAACATGCTTTAGAGTTTGAGTTTTATGCATCGATGTCGTACGTAATATTTACACAATCAAATCAGGTAAGTCAAAATACCAGTAAAGAGTTTAAAGGCTGTGGGAACATGTCTTTTTGGTGTGACCCAAAATATATCAGACTTTGTGGTTTTGTACAACCCTGGGTCTATAATTAGTGGCATTGCCCTTTTGGCCCTGCAAAATGATAATAAAATATAAGGGAAAAGGAGAAATATACCCAAACTATCGTAAATAGTATGTAGATACCATCTATCATACTTTTTTGGGACATTGGTGCTCCTGCCATTCAAAAATTTGAGCGTATATGTTTTTCACTCTAAAGAAAGACTAAAAGGGACACGTGACGCAATCTTATCCATTGATCTGATGTCAGATTGGTAGATAAGATTATGACACGTGTATGTCAGTTAGTATAAAGGGTATATGCTCTAGTCTTTGGACGGTAGGGGCATCAATGTCCCAAAAGTATGACGGAGGTATCTGCATACCATTTTTGATAGTTCGAGGGTATACTTATCCTTTTTTCCTAAAATATATAACGACATTAGAAGTAAAGCTTGAATAGTGAATTATTCATAGCCACAAGAGGATTAAGTTAAAGACACATACTCTTTCCAACCTAGCTCACTTGTGTGCTCAATGAAATTCAAGTCTGATTTCAAATCAGAAAATGTGTAGAGTAGATCTGCATAAAGAAGGAAAATCAGAGATATCCCGTTTAATAGTTTAAGTTGTTAGAGAGAACGATGACAACAAATGCATCTCAGTATGATCTTACAAATAGAGTCTTAGAAGAACAGTCGTGTGTAGACGATCCTTAAAGTTCAATCGTTACTTGCGATCTATACATTTTTGAACTATCTTTATTTATGTCATATACAAAATTCCCTCATATAAATCGAATTTAACAATTTATATAGATACAAAAACATAGTCAAACAAGATTGGAACTTTCAAGAAGAACACCGCGAATAGGGCGACCATCAACAAATTAAATTAGTCTTTTAATCTACGTCACACAATATTATTTTTCGACTAAGGAATTCAATTTCATTGAAATATAGCTCCGCCCTTCACTTAGGGTGGAACTAAAAAAAAAAGAACTAATTTAAAAAGTCATTCATCTAACTGATTTAAATTTAAAACAGGTGACAGATAAATCTGTCTGACTATTCGTGTGAACGTCGATTTAACAGAATAAAAAAAAGTGTACTAAAGGACTAGAGTACTAACCATCTTGAGTAACCAAAGGATAATCAGAAGCACTCAAATTGATAAACCAATCCCAATCATTATGTTTCTCAAGTAGAATAGCACAAGCATGAAGTGTATTAGCAACCATAGTTGGTCCTTTATATGTAACCATATTTGCTTTACTAATCATATACACATTTCCAACTTGTGTATAAATTTCATCTTTTTTTAATCTTAAAGCAAGTTCCAATCTCTCTTGTACATTTGACTCCAAGTCCAAATGAACAACATAGTAATTCCATGGATGATATATTGATCTCAAACACCTCCATAACTTTTCAAGATCACCCTTTGATCCAGAAATCAAGTAAGCGAATCGAGGATTATTATTATTATTATTATTATTAGATTGAGGTATTTGATTGATTTTTGATTCAACAAAGTATGAATTACTATGTTGATTATTTGTAATAGTAATATAAGATGGGAATATTGAGAAGATTATTGAAGTAATTGTGTGAAAAGGGAAAATAAGATTCATGTTGAAAGAGGTACCAAGAAGGAAAAAACAAATAATAAAAGTTATAGCTAGAGGATTTGCACATGTTTTCTCCATGTTCAAAGATACCATTGTTGAACCTTGTCATGAGTTATTTATAAGAATCCTAAATAAATATAAGGTCCAATATAAAATATTAAGCTACATCGTCACTTAATTGTATATGATAAAGTGTATAATAATTGTATACTATTATATATAAAGTGTATAATAATTGTATATGATTGACATTTGTATATAAATATAAGATGATTAAAGCGACTAACAAACTTACGTGACATAAGTATTTTCTCACAATATTCCCTTTTTTTATATAATAACTAAAAGTTCACTGATTTTTCTAGTAGAATTGTTCAATCAAAAGCCAAAGGTGAAAAGTTTAGTAAAGTTTTTTCACATAATTTTCGTGGTTGGTTAGTAAATGGTCTTCTTTTATATTTCTAATATCCCTTTAGAACGTGTTGAGAGTTTATAAGAAAATATTAAATTATGATATAACATTTTTGTATATGTTAAAATGATAATCTAATATTTTGTTAGTCCCAAAAACGATATTCACACAAAATGTAGAATTAAAGATAAAATCTAAATAATAATCTAAAAGAAGGGAATATTTATTCTTGATAACAAGTTTTTGCAACATATTTAAAATAAATAAATTTGAAAAGATCTTTTAAATTTTTAATTACAGTATGTTTATGATATCATTTGGTATTTATTAAGTACTTACAAAAGAGAAGCAATATAAAAATGTATCATTGGATATAAGATAAAATATTAAAATTATACAAGAGAGGTCTACAAGAAAGACAAGTATATAGTACTATAAATTATATAATTGAATTTTTTAAAGAAAAAGTCAGAATTTAGCATTAGAATTATCGATAACATAAAAAAAAAAAAAATTAGATTAAGGATTGTAAAAATAATTAAAATTTGTAATTGGCCATGAGCTGACATGTGTGTATACTTCTAGATATTAAAGACAACAACACTTTTCCTCTAGTTTGACCCGAAGACGGCAATTTTATTTTTAGGTTGATAAGAGGGATAAAAGAATGATTAATTTTAAAATAGTTATTGAATATTTTTTAATTTATTATTTAGTTCTAAAGATTGAATAATTTATTTAAGGATTAATAATTATATTGAGATAAATTATTTTTTTATGTTGAAATAAAATATATAAAATAACAAAAATATATAATTCCAGCATAACAATATAAATATTACTCTAAAATACATTTTATTGTAAAGAAAGCTCAAAATATAAGAAGAAAAAGACAAGAAGTATAAGATATAGGAGATTATTTTTCTTATTCAAGTATGTCTTCCAAATGGTGAGTGATTCTCTATTTATAGTATTTAGATATCACTCCAAAAGTCATCTAGTTAATAGATACATAGTTATCTTGGAAGTTCTTATCACCTTGAAAGCACCTATACATGAACTCATTTAATAGTGGATAAATCTAATGGATAATACACATATACTATGCAATGATTTACAATACTCCCCCTTGGATATCCATAAATTATGTGCCTCGTTAAAATCTTACTAGGAAAAACCCAGTGGCAAAAACTTAGTGAAAAAAAAAGAGTACACATATCTCATAATACGCTTTGAATGTTGCCTCGTTAAAAACCTTACCAGGAAAATTCAACTTGGGACAAAACCATAGTTAAGAAAAAGAGTACAACGCATATTTCGCTACCCTCTAATGAAAACTTTACTTGATATCTCGGAGACGGTGCATCCCAATCTTGTATCTCAACTTCTCAAACGTTGATGTTGGCAATGCCTTAGTGAATAAATCAGCAAGATTATCACTTGAACGAATTTGTTGAACTTCTATCTCACTATTCTGTTGAAGATCATGCATGAAAAAGAGCTTTGGTGAAATATGCTTTGTCCGGTGTCCTTTGATGTATCCTCTTTTCAATTGAGTTATACATGCAGCACTATCTTCGTACACTGTCGTTGGTATATTATTTTTCAAAGAAAAACCACACATTTACTGAATATGATGGGTCATTGATCTCAACCAGACGCACTCTCGACTTGCTTCATGGATGACTATTAATTCTACATGATTTGAAGAATTGGCTACCAACGTTTGCTTCATTGATCACCAAGACATTGTCGTGTCTCCACATGTAAACAAATAATCTATTTGTGATCGAGATTTACGCGGATCAGATAAATACCCTGCATCTGCGTAACCAATCAGTTCTGTCTTGAATTCATTCGAATAGAATAAAACCATGTCCATGGTCCCCGTATCGAAGTATGTGTTTAACACCATTTCAATGTCTTTTTGTTGGGGAGCAACTGAATCTCGCCAGTAGACTTACTGCAAAACAGATATCTGATCGAGTATTATTAGCAAGGTACAGTAGTGTCCCGATCGCACTTAGGTAAGAAACTTCATCACCAAGAAGCTCTTCATCATTCTCTTGAGGTCGAAATGGATCTGTATTGATGTCAAACGATCTTACCACCATTGTAGTACTCAATGGATGTGAGTTATCCATGTAAAAACGCTTTAGTATCTTTTCTGTGTATGTTGATTGATGAACAAGTATTTCATTTGACAAATTCTCAATCTGTAGGCCAAGACAAAATTTTGTCTTGCCGAGATCTTTCATCTCAATTTTTTTTCCAGACACTCAACAACTTCTAAAAGCTCTTTACGAGTGCCAATGATGTTCAAATCATCAACATACACAACTATTATAACAAATTCATACCCCGGCCATTTAATAAAAATACAGGGACAAATCGGGTCATTTTTGTACCCTTTCTTTAACAAATATTCACTCAGACGATTGTACCACATCTTTCCTGATTGTTTCAATCCATACAAAGATTTTTGAAGCTTTATTGAACAAGTTTCTCTTGAATCTTTGTATGCTTCAGGCACTTTGAATGCTTCAAAAATTTTCATGAAAATGTTGTGGTCCAAAATGAGCCATATAGATAGGCTGTGACAACGTCCATTAGACGCATTTCAAGTTTTTCATGAACTGCCAGATTTATGAGATATCTGAAGGTGACTGCATCTACCAGTGGACAATATGTCTCCATATAATCAATGTCAGGTCTTTGAGAAAAATCTTGAGCAACGAGTCGGGCCTTATATATCACGACTTCACCTTTCTCATTTCTTTTTCGTACAAAAACTCATTTGTACCCCACTGGATTGATACCTTCAGGTGTTCGAATTATTGATCCAAAACTTTACGTTTTTCTAGTAAGTCAATTCAGCTTGAATTGCATCCTTCCATTTTGGCCAATCATTTCTCTGTTTACATTCGTGAACAGATTTTGGCTCAAAATCTTCATCTTGTGCATTATGTCAATAGCAACATTATAGGCAAATATGTTGTCAATCACAACATTATTTTGATTTCACAACTTTCTCTTCAAGACATAATTCATTGAAATTTCATTATTTTCAGAAGTTCGAACCTCCTCATCATCATGTGTAATGACTTGGGTCTCATCTTGAGAAATTTCTTTCAACCCATGATCATCTTGATCATTTATTTCTTTTCTCTTTCGAGGATTTTTATCCTTGGAACCAATTGGTCTACCACGCTTTAAATATGGTCTAGACTCATTTGCCTTAACAATTTATCCCGTCGGGATATCAACTCGAACTGGAGCATTAACAGCTGGAATATGCGATTTAGTAATCCTTGGAAAATTAGTAAATGCATCTGGTAGCTGATTTGCAATGTTCTGCAAACAAATTATTCTTTGAACTTCTTGCTCACATTGGTTTGTTCGAGGATGCAGATGAGATAGAGATGATGAATTCCAATCTATCTCTTCTCCCAACGACTTATGTTCTCCCCCTAATGTTGGGTATACTGATTCATCAAAATGACAATCACCAAATCTTGCCTTAAATAAATCTCTAGTCATAGGCTCCAAATATTTTATGATTGAAGGAGATTCATACCCAACATATATCCTCAACCTTCTTTGGGGCCCCATCTTTGTGCGTTATGGTGGAGCAATTGGGACATACACCGCACATCCAAAAACTCTAAGATGAGAAATGTTTGGCTCTTGACCAAAAGTCAATTGTAATAGGGAGAATTCATGATAATTGGTCGGCCTTATGCGCACAAGTGTTGATGCATGCAAAATAGCATGCCCCCACATAGACACAGATAACTTTGTTCTCATTAGTAATGGTCTAGCTATCGATTGCAGACGTTTAATCAATGATTCTGCTAGACCGTTTTGAGTGTGAACATGCGCAAGTGGATGTTCAATTGTTATACCAGTAGACATACAATAATCATTAAATGCCTGAGATGTAAACTCACCAGCATTATCTAGACGGATTGTCTTTATTGTATAGTCTGGAAATTGTGCTTTCAATCTTATTATTTGAGCCAGCAATCTCGCAAAAGCCATGTTGCGAGTTGATAATAAACACACATGTGACCATCTTATAAAAGCATCTATCAAGACCATATAATATTTGAAGGGTCCACATGCAGGTTGAATTGGTCCACATATATCACCATGTATACGTTCCAGAAACGCAGGGAATTCAATTCCAACCTCAACTGTTGATGGTTTAATGATCAACTTTCCTTGAGAACAAGCAGCACAAGAGAATTCCTTTGATTGAAGGATATTTGGGCTCTTTAAGGTGTGCCATTTGCGCATCATATTAAATCCGGAATGGCCCAACCGGTCATGCCAAATGATAAAATCATTAAAATTAGTAAAACTTCTGTTTACTACGGCATGCGATTCAACTGTAGTAATGTAAAGATATTCAACCTTTCCTTCATTAGCCGTCTCAACATGATAGCCATTTTGGCGAATAACTTTGAAACTTAATAAGTTTCTTGAGACTTACTGCAATATAATGCATTATCAATGCTTAATATTGTCCCTCCAGGTAGTAATAAGGTCGCTCTTCCAGAGCCCTCAATTAATTTTGTACTACCTGATATTGTGTTGACATATGCCATTTTCATAACCAAATTAGAAAAGTATTTCTTTTCTTTTAGTATTGTATGCATTGTAGCACTATCAAGAAGGCATACATCTCCATTACTCATTTTGAATCCAACTGACAACTGGGATTTCTATTAATTTTCATTAAAATAAAACACATTAAAAAAAGGAAGAAACAAAATTAACAATGGAAATTTAAATACTTCAACATGAATAACATAATAATTAAAAACACATAAGTAAAATATTATGAAATATTAACAGACTTCATTCCCCAACTAAAAGATCAAACATCAGTTTCTCTCCAAAGAAGTCATCAAATTTTATATGAGTAATGTCACCAAGGCCATCAAAAACATCATCATTTAAAGTCAAATTTGCTTCAACATCCTTACCATATTTCTGAGATGTTCCCGACTTATTATCATCTTTAAGAGTCATATGTGACTCAGCTCGAGCATTGGAAGAGGAAGCACCATTTTTATTTCCTTTCTTTTTAAAAGAATTTTGTTAGAGCCTTACAAAATACTCATGTGTGCGACATTCATTCTTTCAGTGGCCTTTCATGCCACAACGATGACAATTACTTTTTGAGGGGTTATTCTGAGAACTCATGTTGTTCTCCCTTTTATTATGACCACCACCTCGACGATTAGTGTATCGTCTCTTATCTTTGCCACGTCCCGTGCATTATTATAGCCCCGATGATCATCTCTTTTTACTTCAGATTGATCACGTGCTCCCACCACATTTGCCTCCGGTAATGGAGCAGCTCCAGTGGGACGAGCTTCATGATTTTTCATTAAAAGAGCATTATGTTGCTTAGCCACCAAAAGACATGAGATTAGTTCAGAATATTTCTGAAAACCCTTTTCACGATATTGTTGCTGCGATATCACATTTGAGGTATGGAAAGTAGTAAGTATCTTTTCCAACATGTCCTCATCTTTTATAGTCTCCCCATATAATGTCAACTGGGAGGTTATCTTGAATACAACAGAGTTGTATTCAATTACGGTTTCAAAATCTTGAAACCGTAAATGCATCCACTCATAACGAGCTCTTGGCAACACTGTTGCCTTTAGGTGGTCATATCTCCCCTTTACATCAGTCCACAATTCAAGTGGATCTTTTACCGTCAGATATTCAATCTTCAGGCCCTCATCAAGATGATGATGAAGGAAAATCACAGCCTTCGCCTTATCTTGACTCGATGCTTCATTTCCCTGAGTAATAGTGACATCAAGACCTTTAGCAACCAAGTGAATCTCAGCATCGAGTATCAAAAATAATTCTTTTCAGAAATATCTAATGCCACAAACTCAAGTTTGGATAAATTCGACATAATGAAATTATGAGAGAATATGTGAATTAAATAAAAATATTTATATAATACCTTTACAAGTAGCAACTTCGTGCTGATAACATATTGTAAATAAAGCTCAAAATATAAGAAGAAAAAGACAAGAAGTATAAGATAGAGGAGAAAATTTTTCTTATTCAAGTATATCTTTCAAATGGTGGTGATTCTCTATTTATAGTGTTGAGATATCACTCCAAAAGTCATCTAATTAATAGATACATAGTTATCTTGAAAGTTTTTATCACCTTGGAAACACCTATAAATGAACTCATTTAATAGTGGATAAATCTAATGGATAATCTACATATATTATACAATGAATTTACAATACATTTAAAATTTTAAGTTTATTGAGTTTGGATTGTCATTAGGTGGCAAGAAATGCAAGTATAAAAATAAATAAAAGATTTAATGTCCATTATATTTATTATATATATTTAATCCCGGCATAGCGATATAAATATTGCTCTATTAATACATTTAAAATTTCAAGTTAATTGTGTTAGAATTGTTATTAGGTGGCTCAAAATATGAAGAGATAAAGTATAAAAAAATAAAATAAAAATTCAATATCCATTATATTTATTATATATACATATATAGATTAAAAAACATAAGTAGCTCATCTTAAAGAAATTATTGCAAACACATAGCAATATTATCAAGATAACAAATATAGCAATAAACTATTTGATTTTGTAACTAAAAACAATTTATAAACGGAGGAAAAATTAAAGATCAGTTTCATTGAAATTGAAATATGTAATATTATTATTAATATTAATTTGAGAAATTTGTATATAATAACAAACTAATAATCTAAAATAAAAGGAGTAGTTAGGTTTGATTTAATTGTGCTCCATAGCAACCGTTTGCAAAAAAATTGTCAGGCGCCTCTCTCCCAAGTATCTCGCTCGCCACTCTCCTCCAATCTCTCGCTCGCTTCCTCACTTTTTATACAAACACAAGTGTGTAAAAATTATTTCTAATTGTATAAAACAAAGAAAATTGTATAAATACATATATTTTTGTTCCCCTCTCTCCCCTCTTCCAGATCTCGCTCGCCACTCTCCCAAATCTCGCTTGCCACCCTCGCCTTTCTCACTTATACAAACAGAAGCGAAATGTATAAATTGTGTTTATGTTTGTATAAAGCGTGAGAAAATTGTATATACACATGCAAGTGCATATATTTTCGTCCTATACACTTATAATTATACAATAAAAATACTCTCTTGCCCAGTTTCTTTTGCATTTCTCTCTTTCTCATTTTATACAATTTTCAAATTGTATCTAATTTCTCTCTTTCTCGTTTTATACAATTCGATTCAATTGTATATTTATTGTCAAGTCTCTTTTGTCTTTCTCTCTTTCTTATTTTATACAAATTCAAATTGTATATAATCGTTTTATACACTTATAATAATACATTTCGTTTTTATATAGTTTTCTGCCCAATTGTCTTTCTCTTTCTTGTTTTATACACTTCGTTTTATACAATTTGCTTCAACTGTATATGTGTAGCGAATTACACAGTTTCTATATTTGCTATGGAGCGCAATTATGCAAACTTTGCTATAGCATACAAATATGATTTTTTATTTGTTATATGTGAAAGTTGCCCTATTAATTTTACATGAAAATAAGCAGTGATATTAAAATAAATACTATTAATATTGATTGTAGTAGAGATAAAATATGAGAGAGAAATATTTGGTATTCTTTTTATGATATTTTATTAAAGGATGAAAAGAATCCTAAATTTAAGTAGCTTAACTTCTAATTTGTTACTATAATACTATAACATTAAATTAGGGATTATAGTTATTTTTCCGATTCTTTAAAACCTCCATATACATAAAATAACTTTCATATATATATATATATACTAGTTTCCGGGAACGTGCGTTATCCTAAAATTCTTCATACAAAGTTTGTATTGCAAAAAATAAATTTAGACAATATATATATATATATATATATATATATTAAGAATTAGCTATTATCACATTTGTTACCGACCCAAAGGTATATATATGTACATTTCACAAATTTCGTCAATAATCTATTTCCTCGTAAATTTAAAGAATAAAGCTACAATGGTTCATCAACGTATAAGACACCATTGAATCTCTTCATCTTCATTTTTATTCTCTTCATGATCATTTTTTTTAATCTTTCTTTAATTTTTTTGTTAGTGAGTTGGATTCACTTGGACAAAATCACATCAACTTTTTGTCTTGTAGGATATTCCATTGATTTTCATGAATGCAATGAATAAGTTAGAAGTCTTTCTTCTTGTCCTTGTGTAAAAGACTCTTTTTTTTTTTATATATTAGAGAATCCAATTAAGTGTTCCGTCTCAACTACTATATAATGATTTTTGTTTAAAAATCAAACAAAAAATTTATTAGATCACATCAACTTACATAGAAGCAATTAATTGCATGTAAGGAACAATGATATATTACCTGGAAATCGATACCACTTGAAACAGTTCAATGTGTGTTGCTTCACTTACTACATCATCACTATGAAATATTAGCGTCATTTCTTGACTGTATCTTCATAAAAAAGTCAAATTAACAAAATTCTTTAGTAGTTGAAATATTCAACAAATAAATGAGTTAAAATAAAGATAAATAAAACATTGAGCATAAAAAAATCATATAAAAAAATAATAGAGATAACATGATTACATGAGAAAGTAGAATACATAATATAGGAAAATGGAGAATATGCTAATAGAAGATAAAAACGTTAGAAATTAAGTGATCCAAGAAGTGACCTTTTGATATCTTTAACCTAACACCTTAATATGAGTTTTTTTTTTTTAAATGACAATGATTTAAAGAGCATAATAAAAGTAGGTAACTTAAAAGGCTAAATCATTATTGCTATATTTTTAAAATTATTTATTCCAATGCATGTATATCTTTTTATCTAGTAAAATTTTATCTAGAAATCAATTATGAATGAATGATGATAAATTTCCACTTTAAGAATTGAATTAGGTCTTTATTATGTTATTAATTTCAATAAGTATTATTTAATAATATCTATCATATGAACTAATATTTAAAACATAATTAACTATTATAGGGGTAAAATGGTAATTCAACTTTGAATTTTGGAGCTTCATGCTTATAATAATACTAGTCTTCAGAACGTGCGTTGCACGTTTATTTTAAACTATTTAATATAAATTTTGTACTACAATCAATAATCTGTAAATGGTACATATATAGTATTGTACATGTTCTACACCAATAATTTTATAATGTCCAAATAAGTAACATCTATTTAATTATTTAAACATAAACTTCTTTATATAAATAGAGAACATATTTAACTTAAAATGAATAAGAAGAGAAACATTATAAAAGAACATTTAAAACAATTATGAAAATAACTTTCAAAAACTGACATATTAACATACTTTAGTAAGAAGATCAGATGAGATTTATAAGTTAATTTTCATTTTTAGGTGACTTTAAATAGGAAAATTTTAGGTGAGGGGAGATGAAAGGAAAAAATAAAAGAGACCTATCAGTTTTCTAATTAATTTTGTAACCTTTAGTCTTCACCTTTAATTCATTGAACAATATCATTAGAAGTCTTTTTGTCTTCTTGATAATAATTGTTTCTAACAATTTAATATTAATTAATCATCAACATAAATAAATTGTAACCGGAAGAATTTGATAAATTTGATATTGCTTAATGTTTAATCCTCCCTTATAGTAATTAAAATTTACTATTTAATATTTAGTTAACAATTATTAGACGATTAATATTTTTATATGATATAGGGACAAAATGTAATCTAATTTTTGCCTAATATTCCTTCCACGTTTAGTATATTATTATTATTATTATATTATTATTATTACGATGCTTATTATATGATATGATGGAGATTAAATTAAATATACATATAGATAATAAATGATAAATATTATTAAATTAGATATTTTAATTAGAAATTAATCTAAGGAAGTATAAAAGTTATTAATATTTTTATTATTAAAATGAGACAATTTAATATTTAAATTAACTAATTAAATGTTAAATAATTAATCAAATTTCAATTTAGTACAAGATCAAAATGGTAATTCAACTTCACTTTAGAGTTAAGCATATTTAATATTAAATTAATTAGATATTTTATTACTTTTTAATTTAGTATAGGAGCAAAATAGTAATTCAACTTTACACTTTAGAGCTTCATGCTTATAATAATATATGATATGATATATATAATCATGATTGATCTTGAATTTATCATGCTGAATATATCTAACACTATATATGTAAATAAGAAATTTAAAATAAAGGTTCCTATGAATAAGTCAAGAATAACATTTTGATCACACGTCAATATTTTGGGCCTAAGGTAGTAACTTTATCGCTTCTAGTCTACCTTGAAACCTGATATCTAAACTGAAATAAAAATAATCGAATTTTAGATAAAATAACTAATGTTCGATCATATCGAATTTCAAATATCATATATCTTTAACACGATATATTAAAAAAATAGAAGGGGGGGGGGTTGAAGATATGTGGGGGGTGTCACTTGTTTCTCTCATAATCTCTCTTTCTAATGGCCCTCTAAAATTTAGTTCCAAATGAAAGGTATACTGTCTTTAAAAATCTCTACCTTCATTTTACCCTTTCACTCTCCCTTATACATTGCTTCATTTTTTTAAATCCATTTTCATTTCTCCCTTTCTTCACTCCTTTAACACTTTTCTCTTTTTTTTTCTTCTAACAAAAAAAAACAAAAAAAAAAAACAAAAAACAAAATAATAATAATAAAAAAAAAATCATATTTTCTTTTGGTGTTTGATTATTTCCTTTTTTTAACTTTCAATCCTGAGTTGATCTTGATCTTATAAGGTAATTGCCTATTTTTGACAATTGAATTTTATTTGGAAATTGGAATGTAACATTATTGAATTACAACAATATTATCAATCTTTTTTTAGTATTGCTTGCATGTATATAATCTTTATTGTTATTTACGATGTGATTCGTTAATACATTATGGTTGTGTTAAGTTTTTGACAAATATTACATATGAAGTTTAGTGTGAATATCTAGTCGGTCAAGACCTTGCACGTCTAGAAGATGAAAGTAGGGGAAAATAGGGATGTTAAGATTGATGAATAAGCATACCAGGAGAGATAGGATTAGGAACGAAGATATTTGAAAAAAAAGCGGGAGTGACATCTGTGGTGGACAAGATGAGGGAGGTTAGGTTAAGATGGTTCGAGCTTGTGAATAGGAGATACACATATGCCCTTAGTGAGGAGGCGTGAGAGGTTGGCTATGGTGGGGTATGACGAGAGGTAGAGGTAGGTAGAAGAAGTATTAAGGGGAGAGGATATTAGTCAAGACATAACTTATCTGCAACTTACCAAAGTCATGACCCTATACAGAGGCAGAGCCAATATTTTTAATAAGGGGGTTTAATATTTGTAGAAGTAGACACATGAAGTAGTCGAAGGGGGTTCGACATCTACTATATATACATATAAAATTATTTTAACCATGTATAAATACTATAATTTTCCCCGCCCTTTGTACAAGGTAGCTCCGCCGCTGACCCTAGATAGGAAGATATGGAGGTCGGGGATTAGGGTAGAAGGTTAGTATAGTTTGGCAGCATTTTCTAGTTTCCCTTGTTTGTATTGTTATTATGACTCTGCTGCATTGTTATTCTTCAATTTTTATTAGTATTGTATTTCCTTCCGTACTTGATTTTGATATGCTTTACTTGAGTCGGGAACCTCTCTACCTTCACAAGGTATGTGTAAGGCTGCGTACCCTTAAACTACACTTGTGGGATTACGCGGTTGTTGTGAATAGGTTCTGTTACTTAGAAACTTTTGTTTACTTTCTCTGTTTGGTGTTCTGTGTCCCCGGGGCACAGTTTTATTATCCAATGAGTTAGTAACTAAGGCTAATATGTTCTGTTTTCGCTTGATTCAGGATTTTAGAGTTGAAGGCTGAGTTTGGTTTGTTTCTCAGTGAATTGTAGTTAGAGATATGGCGTCTCAGTCAGCTCGTGTTCCAGCTGAAACTGTAAGCGAAAAGAAAAACCTTCCGAAAGAAAATAAGAAAATGAATAATGGTGCAAAGGTTAATGAGCCTATTAAATTTGGCTCTCATGGTACTAAAGAACCAATTAAGGAGGAAGGGAAAAAAGTTCCTGTTACCGCCCTCCGAAAGGATGCAGTTGAGGACTGGCCTGAACCTAAGCAGATCCATTCTTTCTACATTGTAAGATATCGAAGATTTGAAGACCAAAACCTGAAGCCCAAATTTGATCAGGCAGAAAAAGAGCTACAGAAAATGAACAAAACAAGATTTCAGCTTATTGAAAAATTGCGAGCCAGGAGGGTAAGTTTTGTCCGTAAGTCTTCTTTCAGCTGAACGTTGACATTGTTCGTTGTTCTGTTTAATGTGTTTAGAAGAAATTTAAAACAAGAACTGAAGTAAAAAATGTTGAGTTTTCGAATCATAATCATCCTGTTTTCTTCACTTGTCTCTTGCTCATTAGGCATACAAGCATTCCAGATATACTATTTTCCTTTAGTATGGTTGATTGCATTGCGTTGAACGCTTGCACATTTCCTGCAAGCATCATTTATTTACTTTATCCGTGTGAACCATTGATTTGACATAAAAAATCGATTACGCTAATGATCATGAGACCTTTCATAACTATGTGGTAGTTTGATGGTATCTGTTTACCAAGACTTTGAAAGATTATCTGGATGAGTCCAAACTTGTGTTTTTGCAGGCCGAACGATCAGAGTTGTTTGGTCAAAGGAAACCTGTGAGTGCTGAGAATAAGGAGTTTCGGACAGTAATCGAAGGGAAGAGAAAGGAAATAAAACCTCTGCAGGATGCATTGGGAAAGCTCCGTGGTCCTAGGAAAGATGGGAGAGAAGGAGGTGTTGGTCTGTGTTCATCTGAGGCGGAGCTTGATAATCTTGTAAGCTCTAGTCTCTTTGTTCTTTTAAGTTCTTACGTTTTGTTACTATCGAGGAGTCCCGGAATTTAGGCCAAAATTCCAAATGAAAGTAAATCGATTTTTTTTTTCATTTCTGAAGAGTTGTATATCCTTCGTTTTCTTCGTATCTTCATCAGCTCGGTCATTGATAACGACCTAACGTTCATGGTTTCACTTTTTATTTGAATATCATTTAGATTAAGAGTCTGCAGTACCGCATTCAGCATGAAAGCATTCCTCTAACAGAAGAGAAGAAAATTCTAAGAGAAATTAAACAACTTGAAGGAACAAGGGGAGAGATAAAAGAAAATGTAGCTCTGAGGGCACAGATTCAGGATTCAATGGGTGAAAAGGAATCAATCCAAAAGCAGGTCAAGGTAACGGTCAGATCTTGTCGTATACATGTAGAAATGATGATATTAAGTTTTATAGCCTTAACTTCATTTTCCCTGGATTGTCGTTGTTAACTAACAACACTCGACACTCTTTTGTACTATAGCTTATAAGTGGTGGACTTGACGGGGTTCACAAGGAGCAACAGGCAGTTAAGGCCAAGCTGAAGATACTAGATGATCAGCTCGATGCGAATACCAGCCAGATCAAATCTTTGGATGAGGAACTGAAGGAAGTAACAAAGAAGAGGGATGCAGCTTTTGTACGCGTTCAGGAATTGAGAAATCAACGGGAAGAAGCGGTATGCTGCTCTTTCCATGTCAATTGCATTATTCTTAAGTTTACTAGATAAGCACTTGTATATATGCTATGCATCTGATTTGATCTCATTTATTCTGTTGTTGAATGGTCAATAGATCTATTTGGTCATGAAACACCTCAATTATTATGTATTTCGTTAACACGAGCTGAAAAAAGCATCCATCTCCTACTGATGCAAAGGCTTGAACTTCCCGGTGATATCGTTGTGTAAATTGGGTATTCAGAACAAGTACTTTTACCTTCAGATTTGTCTGGCCAATTTTACATGGCATTTTCTAGATGATAGTTGATTTATTCAATGTAAATGAAAGCATTCGGAAAGTCTTTATAATCAATGTCGTTTCGATTTTCTCAGAATGCGCCTTTCTACAAAAACGTTGCACTGTTGCAAAAGGCAAAACTGTTAGCAGACAAGAAGGATGTTGAAGCCCTTAAAGAATTCTCACTTACTGAGGTAACTTTGATCTGTCTTTAGTTGCTGAACTTGAACATATCAAAATTTTGACATTAGTTGCTAAAACTACGCGGTCGAATCAGACCCCAATAACATCTCCTGCAGCATGCGAAGAAATTCTAGAAGGCACGTGTGAATGCCATTCAAATTGAATCAAAGGCTAGACAGACCTTAGATCTGTCTTAAGTTGCTAAATTTGAAGTTTTGCATGTTTCTTTGCTGACAGTAATTTCGTTTGTTTTCAGGTCGATAAATTCATCTCACTATGGAGTGGCAAGCCCTTTAGGGATGACTATGAGAGGAGAATTTTGGCATCACTTGATATTAGGCAGTTGAGCAGGGATGGCAGGATGCGGAACCCTGATGAGAAGCGACTTGTCTTACCACAGGCGCAGACTGTTGCACAGCCTGAGATTGTTGAGAAAACTACTGTAAAACCGTCAAAGGAAGAATCAGAGCCTGCTCAGAAAGTAAACAAAGAGAAGAACACCAAGAAGACGAAAGATGCAAGTAGCAACGTTACGGATACTAAAGAGAAGAAGAACACCAAGAAGCCGAAAGATGCAAGTAGCAAAGTTACGGAAACTAACTACATCTTTGATATTGAAGAGGAGATCCATGGTTTAGAAAAGCAACCCAAGGATGTGAAGCCAAAAAACAAGGAAACTGATGAAGCAAAATTGAAGGAAATGAAGAGAGAGGAGGAGATTGTGAAAAATCGACAGGCAATGGAAAGGAAAAAGAAGTTGAAAGAGAAAGCAGCTGCTAAAGCAGCAATAAAAGCTCAGAAAGAAGCTGAAAAGAGGAAACTCAAGGAAATTATTCTTATCATTCTACCATTTGCTTTAGCTTTTACGTCGTTGGAATTTACATTTTACATTAGTCGTGGACTTAACACATCTTTACTCATTTCAGGAACTTGAGAAGAAGGCGAAGAAGAACGCTGGAGATTTAGTTACTGAGGAACCAGTTGAAATAGTTGCTGAAGAAGTAAAGTTGGAGGAAAACATTGAAACACCAGCTGCACCTAAGCTCAAGGAGCCTAAAGGGAAAGCTGTCAAGCATCGAGCAGCACGAGCAAAAAGCACAGAAATTCCTAAAACTATACTTAAACGCAAAAAGGCGATTAACTATTGGCTATTGGCTGCTCCTGCTGCGCTTGTAGTTCCGCTACTTCTTCTAGCATTCTCACATCTTCTCTAGGATAATATGAAAGACAAGAAGTAGAGGGGGGAAAACTTGGTATTGCTTAGAGTGTTGCAATATCAAGGTCTATTTTTTGTAATCTCAAATCATGCCTATTTTTTTCAGTCAAATGTTGCTGGTAGATAAGGCATTCAAGAGTAACTAAGCATGTTTGATTTTGGTTGGTGTAGTAGTTTCAAGTTTTGACATTTGCTTAAAGATTTTCATCTTTGGCATTAATTGTAAACATCTAAGTTCTTTATGATCTGCCTACATTCTGTTTCATTGAAACAAAGTCTCTTCTCTGTTATGTTGAGATGTCCCGCCAACAGATCAGTCAAATCGTCGAGGGCCGCACGGAGCTTTAGCAAATACTCTAACTCTGTGACATAAATATGCCTAGACTAATGTTCTAGTTTGCCTTCATGTTGTTTTGCGCAGAAAAGAAACCTATGTTGCTCGAACTCTAGTTTGCCTTCGTGTTGGTCGGATAAAGTATTTTTGTTGAGAAATAGTTTGTGTTTGACCAATAAACTTTTGAACGATAATTTAGTGTTTGATCAAGCTTTTAAAAGTACTACAGGAAAAAACTATATTTTGGCTTTTGAAAAAAACACAACTACTCTTTAAAAATACTTAATTTTTCTTCCAAAAACTTGGTCAAACACCTTAACTTTTTAAAAATACATTTTATAAGCACTTTTTATCATCCAAAAAGCTCATAGATTTTGAGATCAAGTAGCTCCTGATAGCTCAACACTTGCATAGACTCATAGATTTTGAAAGTAGACTTTTTACTTTTTAAAATAAAATCAAATATTGTTTGTAAATATAATTTGATCAGTTTCAATAAAAGAATCAGATTTTAATAAATTTCGCCAACACTCACGAAAATTCAAATATTTTCAAGTTCTCTTTCCAAAAACTCATTTTCAACACGAATTCAAAATACCATTTATATTTTTCCAAATTTTAACTAAATAAATGTAGTAAAAAGACAAATATACCCCAAATTATCATAAATGGTATGTAGATACCCTCCGTCATACTTTTGAGATATTGGTGCCTCTACCGCCCATAAATTAGAGCATATATGTCATTCACTGTAACGGAAAACTAAATAGAGACACGTGGCGCAATCTTATCCATCGATAAATATGAATCGATGGATAAAATTATGACACATTTATGTATGTTAGTATAAATGGTAGATATGCTCTATTTTTGGACGATAGGGGCACAAATATCCTAACAATATGACGAAGGATATTTTGCATATTATTTACAATAATTCGGGATATATTCGTACTTTTCTCCCTTTTTTTTTTTTTCCATAATGTGATTTTTCAATATTAATTTATCTCCATTCATCCAAAATCTTTGCTTTATATTTTACTACCCCAAAATCTCGAACCAATGTGCGCACTACGTGTACCGGCCATGGCTGCCGCCGGCTTTGCCGCACAATCGATTCTCAGAAGAGTAGTTCCCTCATTTCTATCTACTCGTCCCACCACTCATGTCGTCGGAGACTTCTTTTCCGGTACAAACCTCATCCTCCGAACACCTCTACACCCCTCAGGTATGGAAATTTCTTCATTTCTAGCGTGTCAACTTTTTGATGATTTTGTGTCAATTTGTATGGTAATTTAGCTGAAATAGTTGAATGCAATGCTACTTGTTAAATGGTGTATCTACTATGGAAAGAGGTGGAACCGGAATTTGCAGCTTTGATTTTAGCCTTTTTGAAGTTATTGAGTTCTAAATTAATAACGACTATGTATTAAATGAATCTCTTAAGACAAACATAGATTTTGGGTCAAGGTTACTGTGTTCGGACTTTGAACAAAATGGTCTCTAGCTTACTATGGACTGAGTGAAATCAATGACCCAAGTAGTCTTTATAAATATTTCGTTTACTTTCATTTGATTCAAATTGTTAACAAGTTACCCATATGGTTAATATTATAAGCTTGTGAAGGAACTGGCTAAACTAGCCTATACCAGCCCTGTCATAAGTTAACGGCATGTTACTAACGCGTTGGAAATGGAAACTGAAAACTCTATCCTATTTAGGTTATGTTGCTCGTACTCTCCAAAATGTTGTTGAATCAATAGTAGATCCTCCAAAAATGTACAAGCATACCCAATGATTATTGGACTATGCCAGCAAAAGTCATAAAAGATGGTGGAGGCAGCAAAAGTCAACTGACCTCGTTAGTTGCTGGATCAAAAGGGAGGCAGCAAAAGTCATAAAAGATGGTGGAGAACAGTTCGAACATGTATCTGGTGGATTATATGGAAAGAATGGAATCAGAGGGTTTTTTGAAGGAAAGGAGTGTACAATACAGAAGGTCAAATGGAAAGTAATTACTTCTCTAGGTTTTTGGTGTAAAGAACAGGATATAGAAGAGGAGTTCCAATTAGTGGACTTCATAGGTTCTCTGTATCTCCTTTTAGTTTTTTCCGTTCTTGTGATAGTTTCTTGGAGGTGGCCAGCATAGCCCTTAATGCTAAGGAATAAAAAAAGTTACCAGTTTTTTTTAAAAAATGTACTCTGTTTGAAGAATCTGCCACGAACCTGGAAAAAATTTTGAACCAAAACAACATAATACATAGGTAAAGTGTATACACCTGCATGTTCCCTAATTCTTTATTAAACTAATTACTTTTACACCTGCATGTTCCCTAATTCGTTGTTATGCAAGAAGAACATTAGTGGGCTTGTTGAATATCACAAATCTCACAATTGAAATTACATACAAGAACAACAATGCTTCAATTACAGACTAGCTAGGGGTTTATATAATCTTTTTATAGCAGTGATGGTTTAACCAGCGACACACACCTCGACTTTTCCTTCAGACACCTGTTAGATATTGAGTAAGTTTGTTCACTAAGACTTAGGCAAATGAAAGAAATCACTTAGTGTTGGGATTCAAACATTGATCTCCAAGGTATGTAAGACAGGTCTATGTGAAATCCTAATAATCATCTCACTCTATTTGGATCCTTTTATCATTATACTCAATAATTTATCTTTTAGAACGAACTACAAGTTCTAGGCAAATGAAAGAAATCACTTAGTGTTGGGATTCAAACATTGATCTCCAAGGTATGTAAGACAGGTCTATGTGAAATCCTAATAATCATCTCACTCTATTTGGATCCTTTTATCATTATACTCAATAATTTATCTTTTAGGACGAACTACAAGTTCTCAAAAATTAACAATTCCTTAAATTCACACTTATAATATCAATACACCCTCAAACTGCTTTGTTATGCGCTACTTGAGCTGAAACAGTCTCTCTACCTCAATAAGGTAGGGGTAAGTCTGCTTTGTCCAATCTAGTATTGTTGTACATTCATATTAACATTTTTACATTCCTATGACACATCTCATAGATATGTTTGGCCGTACATGCCAACACTCACTCACGAGCAACATTGTTAGTCTTTACAACCATAGAATTTTTCCTTTTTTTTTTAGCCGTTCATGTGCATTTCACAAGATCAATAGGCTGAAAGATTTTTGCGCGTATTACCGGCTGGGCCAATTCGGTCACTTGCAGACTAGTATAAGGAAAATATGAGTCACCTTGAAATTATAGTGACCAAATAAAACCAAGGTGGAAACTTCAAGTACTATTCTGGTCAACTTTTCTTTTAGCATATATATATATTTTTTGATGACAAGGAAACCCGCAGCCACTACCCTTTGGGTGCGCACAAGGTAAAACTCCCCGCTCCTATACAATAGCTCGCAAACCACATAGGAGAGGTAACCCGCACCAGGACAAGCTTGACCTAGAAGGCAAACCCCTTGCTTTCGCTGGCAAGGGGTTTCGAACTTAAGACCTCCAACATGGAAGTCCCAAGCTCAAACTACTGGGCCACCCCGAAGGGTCTTTTAGCATATATTTGTCTGTCTCAACTTCCTCATAAAGATCACATGAAACAATGTGTAATAATTTGAGGGCTATTTGGATAAATTTGTTGTTTCTTACATCAGCATAAATTGTTTAGGAGTGTAAGATTCCTTGGGAATATCTATTGACCTAAACATTCTACTTTTTGTTTCAAACTTTGATAGCTGATGACCCACATGTTATGGCCTCTTTCAAAACAGCTTTTGGAATATGCAGCCTACCACAGGCTATTAAGGGTGATGCTGATATTTTACTGAAAGGAGTGGGAGACAAGAACACCATTGAAGATGTGAAACGTATTGTTGAACTGGTACATATACATCTACCTGACCAATCACTCCTCTCAATTAACAGTTGAGAAGTCTTGTCTAGTTTTTCAACTCTTTGGTCCTTGTTGTAGAAAAAGCACCAAAACATTGTCCTAAGTCTTAATCTAAACTGATTATCACTTGTGTACTTCTCAGGCAAAACGGGCATCATTAAGACGAGAAGTTTTACATACTGATTTTCTGACTCCACCTGTATTAAAAGAGTCAATGCTAGTGTTAGAAAGGTTAGCTGATCTCAGAATAGTTGCACAAGGAGGATACCCAGAGGTTGGACACAGTTTGTTTTACAAAACTAGTTTGAGCAATAAAGCTGCTTGAATTTATATTTACTGTCTCCTTAAACAGGCTGAACGATGCCGACTCTCAGTTGGACACGTGGAGGCATTAACAAGTGATCCAGATAATGTTGCAGCCTTGAGGTAGGTCCTCCTGTAATTGTTCAGTTATGCCTGCTGTTTAAATCGACCAATCAAAAAATCCTCTTTATTATTGTGAAAAAGGGTCCTCTTTCCAGTATTTCAGGGAACTTTTCATTTCAACCTTGTTCTCACGGTGATTTCCTTGGTGCAATCCTTGGTACAGGGATTGCAAGGAATAAGCTGGGAGATATACTCTTGCAGGTATTTTATTTATTTATTTTTTGGAGGTTTTCTATCTCTCTTACAAGTTTTGGCAACACCTAGTTGATTTCATCATTTGTTCGCTTAAAAAAAATATATGTAAAAGAAAGATAGAAGTGACAGAGGGTGAACAATTGTTGATCAAATAGAGGGCTCTTGGGCAGAGAGTTGCGGTCATTACACCTAAGAGAGGATCCACCTCTTTGTAGCTGAGTTTTATGTACTCCCTCTGTTCCATTTTAGTTGGCCCTTATACTAAAAATAGATTTTCTTTTTTACTTGTCAATTTCAGCAAATCAAGAGATTATTATTTTCTTCTCATATTAACCTTATCATGGGTAAGTATATGAAGTAATAATTGTCAAACCTAGATTTCCAAAGGACAATTATAAGGATAATTTAGTAAACAAACTCCTAATAAATAGTTTCTCAAGAGAAATGTCAAATCAACAAGGGCAAAGTAAAATGGAACATAAAAGATGAGTCAGAACTTATATGTGGAGGTAGTGTATGGTTAAGAAGTAAACTTGTTGATCAATACTTTGATATCTAATGACTCCTTTGTTTTAGTGTGGAAGTGGTGATTCAAACACCCTCAACAAAATGTAGAAGTAACACAAAGCTTGGTGAATGAAGCAACATCCAAGATAGATTATTGAAATGTCCCTTCAACACCGAGAACATACTACTAAATTAGCTTAGGCACATAAAAAACTAGAGTATGACAATGCATGTAATTGTGTAAGTCTAGTATAAAATAACGTGGGAGGAGAACCATGAGGTCTAAGGTTCAAATTCCAGCAGAAGCAAAATACACTAGGTGATCTCTTCCATCTACCTAAACCTTGGGGGTTAGAGTTAGCCGATACTTGTGTTGGTGGAAGTAGCTGGTATCTGATGGAATAGTCAAGGTGCCCACAAGTTAGCCTGAATGCTGCTGTCATAGAAAAAGACAAAGAACCAGAGCACAACAAAGAATCCTTGCTTAGCTACTATATAAAAGCAAACTGCCTCCTATACAGAAAAATGGTTGAGCTTCTTTGGAGATTGTTAAATGGCTGTTTTAAACCAACATCAAAGTAACGCTTCAGATATTTAAGGTTTCTGAATTTCTTTTCTTTTGAAACTATATTAAATTCTTACTTTCTTTCACACGTTCCGACTAATTTCAAGGTGTTGGTCTTGTGTGCGTATTTGTGCAACTGTTGTAACGTATTCCACTTCCCATTTCTTCTACGTGTTGGATTATCCTGAACATCGCTTTCTGATGTTTAGGGTGAAAAGGGAGCTCATGTTCTTGTTGTTCCAGAACTTTCTGACTTCCTTATATCAGCATTGGACAAGGTAACGGTACTTTGCAGATTACTTCCTCTTACAGTATCTTACCAATTCGCCACTAGCTTCTACTAGCCAATTAGAGTGAAATTCTAAGTTATTGTGAATATCAAGGAATACTGTGCTCACTGCCATCATCCACTTTATTACATGATATTACATTGAATTGGAGAATGACTGAGCATGGATTTTCTTCATAAAAAATAGAAGAAATCCCAAAGGAGCGAACAGTCATAATTTTAAAAAAAAATTGGAATAATAAGGCTTCCCACTTAATATTTTCTTGTAGGTTGGAAATGTTTCTGTCTCTTGCAAGAAGATTCCATTGCTTGCCCTTGAATATGAACCACCAAGGTCGAAAGTGTTACACTTATAGTTCCTTTGATTTCTTCCCTTCATACACAACACATTTTTATCTAGGATATTTCCACTTTTATTTTACTTTTTCCAGGACAAAGTCCTCAAAATCCATTGAGGCATCATTGAGACTTGATGCTGTAGCTAGTGCAGGATTCAAAGTTTCTCGAACTAAAATGGCCAGTTTGATTAGGTAATCCCCCTCTGTATATTTTTTCTCTGTCCAAAATATTTTGCTTGATGTGTGCTTGGCATGGTGAATGACTACATAATGATCCTTACATTAGTTATTTGTATATAGATAAATATAAATGGTTCTTGCCTCAATTTATGAACCACATGCTATCCATAATCATTGTCATAGATTGGTTAAGCTATCCTTCCCAAAAACAAAGGATCCGCACATAAGCTGTCCTTCCAGTACAGTATGACCTAGAAATTATATATATGGTATTCAAATGGGTCCCTTCTATGAAATTTCTTCAACTTCTCATTGATTCCCACATTGTTTAGGTCTTTTCTATACCCTGTAGGCTGTAAAATTGGGTTCATTTTGATTGTCACCTGCAAAAGAGCGAGGTAATTGAAAAGATCCACAACCTATAATCTTTACTAGGTTCAACATCTGTAACATTGCCATAAAGGGAATCTCACTGCATTGCTGTGCATTCTCCCTTATCTCATAAAGGCAAAACTAATTTCTTGAAGGGACTGAAGAGTCTCTTGCTATGGTTTACTGCTTGAGTTGGCTGTTTGGAAGGATTTATTTCTCCTTGAAGTAGATGCTTGCTCGACGGCAATCATAAATGGACGATGCGTCTAGAAGAAGCTTTCTGTGTGAGGAAAGGATTGACAAGCATAGACATAGATTAGTTCATGCATTATACTGGTAGAAGATCAGGTGAATAATTAACAACTTGAAGGAAGTTGTTATTTGTTAATCACTTCCTAAAAAAGAAATCAAAAAGAAAAGAAGATCCAGTAATTTATCGAAAAACATATATTATCCACTCTTGGGTGAATGTCAGATCCTCAAAAAATAGTTTATTTTTCAAGAATCCGACACGGGTGCGGCAACATTTTTGGAGAGTCCGAGCAACTTAGGTTTGCTGTTATAGTCTCAAAAATTGAATGAATCACTAACAATGTGGATAATATGTTTGTTTGTACCCAAGAGTGTGGCCTAGTGGTCAATGAAGTTGGAGGAGACCGATGAGGTCTATGGTTTAAATCTTAGCGGAAGCAAAAAATACTAGGTGGTTTTCTTCCACCTGCAAGTCTTTACCAGTAGCTGTGCTAATGGGAGGTAGCAGGTAATCGGTGGATAGTTGAGCTGCGCTCAAGCTGGCACACATATTACCATCATAGAAAGTGTTAATTTCGTTACAGTTCTATATGTTTTTACTGCTTTGATATTACAGATGTATTTGGCCGAATACATTGTTGCCTAAGTTGATACTGTCTCACTCTATATTGTTTTAGTAATGGAGATGTTCGTGTCAATTGGAGCACCGTGACAAAAAGCAATACTACCATTAAGACTGGAGACATGATATCAGTTAGCGGAGAAGGAAGACTTAAAGTAAGTTACTTCTAATAAAATTCTTCCGTAGTTGGTAAAGTGAATGAATCAGAATGAATTCCCCTCCCTTATCGCGTGCCCACGCACACAACAAATAACCTAAGGATAGAAGTAGTTTTTGCTTTAAATTTTATTATGCTTTTTCAGTATTGAGTTAAATATTCTCTTCTCATTGGCTCGTTGGTTGCAGAGGCGGATTTGAAGCTTATGGGTTCCTACAATCAAATATGTATAGATATTTAGAATATTTCTTCATACATATACAAGATTTAGGTGAAAGCTACTGGGTTTCCGTGAACCCATAGATACAGGGCTAGATCCACCTCTGGTTGGCCGACCAAAAGGACATACTTATCTCTTCCTATAAGTTCTGACGTTGAAATTCCATTTTTTCAGGAGTTCACTTAAAATGTGAACTCCCATTTCCTTAACTACTGGAGTATCCTTTTCCAATATCACTCAACTTAAGTTCATCCAGAAACATTGTTTCAAATTTCAATGTTCTCTTTAACCCATAAAACAAGGCTAACAAAAAAAAAAGTGACTAGAGAAAAAAGCAAATAGTAAAGCTTTGGTTTAAGTTTTTTGATGCCTTGCTATAATGCCAACTTGTTGATAATTGTTTTTAGATTAATTAGGTGATTGTAATTTAGAGAATTTCTGCAGGATATTCATAGGATAAGTGTTGCAGAAATATGTCTGTTAAGATGGATGGGTGGTGGTACAAGATTAGGAATTATCATATTTGGCTGAAGGTGCAGTAGCACACATGGAGGGATAAAATGAAAAAAAGTCTCTCGAGATTAGTCATCTCTTAAAACATCAACTTGTAGGTGTGAAACCATGGTAATATAAAGTGTTAAAAGGGACGAGGTAGACATAAATTTAGATGGAAAGAATTATCCCAAAAGACCTACATCTTCTTGGAATCCATGTAGACTCAGCACAAAATATAGAAAAATAGAAGAAAAAGCTCTATACATGTGATCTAACTAGTTGTGATTAGTTTGCAAGTAGCCTTTATCTTGTTAGAGATTTGTATGCTAATAGAAAATATAGAGAACTTTTAGCGCCCGAGTACCTTAATCCTCAAATATTTGATTGGTGAGGTATCATACAGCGGACCCCAACTAGTTTGGGATTGAACTTCTTGTTAGAGAATTTGCCTTGGGGCAATAGTTAGGTTTGGTTGCAGAATTCTCATTTTTTATGGAGTCTCTATCAAGATTTCCTTCAGATAAATGCTTAGTTTATTTGATGACATGACTTTCTTTTCCTGCTTAGTGATTTAATGAAAATGCATACTGGGGATGGTGTGATCAGTAATTTTGGAGGTTTGGTTGTTTATGTTGTGAGAATTGCGAAAACTAGTATATGCAACCAACCAATGCTTAGCTCATTTTGGGGCTTCGGATGATCCGCGTTATATCCTATAGAGAATTGTTAATATGAAATGAGATTGCTGTTTCTGCTGCTAATGGATCTCTTATTCACAGATTGGAGAAATAAGCTCAACAAGGAAGGGAAAGTTCTCTGTTGAGCTCATCCGGTATTTGTAAAGCATGAAGTTATTTGGCGATACTGATTCCAACAACTTAAAGGCTGCTATGGATACTTATCAAGCCCTCATTTGCCATTCCACCGCGCTCCCTAATCAAAGGCAACTTCATACCCCAGGGATACTCGAACGCAAGATCTTTGATTAAAGATGAAAAACTACTTATCATTCCACCATAACCCCTGGTACTTGTTTGTTACCTTTAGGTGTAAATAATTCAAGCCTAGACATCTGATATTTCAAAAATATATGAGTGTAAGGAGTAGAGCTATTAACACAGGCTGGCTTGGATTGAGCGGGCTAAAGATTTTAACAGCCTAGCCAGTACAACTATTCATTTGAAAAGGCCTCCAAAATACTAGCTCAATTGAGCCCTAAGCGGTTCAGCGTGAGCTAGCACTAAATTGTTGTTTTTTTAAGAAAAATGTATGAGAGTTATTTTTTTAGGAGGAAATCTTTTAAATGTAATTGTGTATTATTATTGTTGTTTTAATTGTTAAAGATTAAAGAATAAAATGTATAAAAACCTATATCCTTATTTGTTAATCTTATCTGAAGAGCTAAAGCCGTCAAATTTCTTCTCATAGAATTATATTATAATGTGTTACTATATAATGTGTTACTCCATAAAGTACTTCTTTGTCATTGGTTTGGTAAGTTGTGTCTTCAAAATTTCAATAGAAGCAGAAAAAATTGAGCACAATATTATTTATTTATTGCACCATAAAGTATCATCTAGATTCTTATGTGTTTTTATCTTTGAACATTTATGTCTTAAGGACAATATTTATTACTTTAGTAAGATATATATTTGTATGGTTATACCAAAATATTATTGGTTCAATAACATAAAGAGCTTAAAATTTCTAGACACTTTCTAAACTTGCATTCTGTTTGTAATTTAAGAAATTAGTTGGTCTTTAAGGAAATAAAAGTTGATCCATTTTTTACGAGTACGTATTTCTTTAACTTAATGATTTTTTGTTTTCTCACCCTTCTATGTAGAAATATATCAAATTAACTGAATGAAGTCAAAATCATTACACATTCATGTACTTGAAATGATAATAATTGTATGTTCTATAATATTTCAATAATAGAGGAGCAAAAACATAATCCAATGAACCACCCAGTTTTAATATAATACAATTACACTCCAAAAGCCACTCTCTGCACACAATCAGGGCGCCGTTTGCTTGGCATACGAAGCAACCCTGTTATCTGCAGCTCCATCACAGCTCTGCAAAACCTTGCTCTATGCAACATTAAGTCAAGGATCCAAAATACACCACAATAACATACAATTATGAAAGACAAAAAACCATGTAATAAGTACTCAAAAGGGAAAAAACAGAATCTAAATGGTATATTAACACTTATTGCCAGAGAGGCTTCATGGAATTTACACAGAACTACAACAAAACATAAGCCAGGGATACTAACATGATGTGAAAACTATAAGAATCATGATAAGCATCCAATGAAATTGTTAGTAGAGAGCAAGAGGACTATATACCACATCAATATGACACCTGTTTTAACAGCCAAGAAAATGCTTGAAGAGATAAAAGGATACTGCAACAATGCATCAGAATTGTTTTGAGAAGAGGTGTTCTCCTTTCTTTTCTTCGGTGAAGCCAACTTCTTCAATCCTTTGTTTCCTGTGCTTGAAATAGAGGCTTTAAAAGATTGAAACCAGTCGTGAAGATTAATGAGATCACCATGCTCTTGAGCCAGTGTATACCTGTGTGAGAGGATTCAAAACAACTTCAGCTCTCCTGTTAATCCACGTGAATGCAAAAAAAAAAAAACATTTTGAATATAAAAATAATTCTAATGAGAAAAATATAGCATATCAGCTTCATCACTTGAGAAAATATGCAATCTAAAGTTACAAATAGTTGCCAATATAATAATATATTAATATCAAGTTGACTTAAGCCTTCAGAGTACTTACCCTTATATGAACTTGACTCTCCCTAAGAAAATACTACTCCCTCCGTTTCAATTTGTCTCGCTTTATTTTTAAGTTTGTCACAAAAAAGACACCCGCCTTCTATATTTAGTAGTTTTTTTTCATTCCAATTTAACGAAACGACATGGCATGTTGAAACACATATTCAAGGTGCATTTTTGGTTAGACACCTTTATTTTAAGACCACAAGATTCAAAAGTTTTCTTTACATTCATAAACTTCATGCATACCAAACCAAGACACAATGAAATGGATGAAATACTTAATAGAAAGCAGAAAGTCCAAAAGCATCATCTATCACCAAAAAACAATATTTATGTAAAACCTTTTTATTTATGTAAAAATAACAGGAGTGGGTGCGCTGTGTTGGACTTGAATCCCAAATGGCGCACACCAAAATAGAAGTCATGTAAACCTCACAGCGGTGAGAAATTTTCCTAACTGAAGTCATTTATGCATATTCAGACACAAAGTCAATATGATGCAAGCAGAAGAAAAGAACAGAACAGGTAATGTTTTCCCCTGCATGAGACTACAGACCCAGAATACTCACAGCACTTCTTTCATTGGCAGGAAAGCATACAAAATTATTGGAAAGGAGACGTGAATTGTCCATCTAAGTAGCCTAGTTAATCAGGATGAGTATAACATTAGAATGATAGCACATCAATTAAGGGAAGAAAGTATAAACAAGTCTGCATTGTATTTGGTTTATGATCATGTAACCAAACTTAAGCAACATGCCACCTGGCATGTAAAAGCTCTAATGGGGCAGCATTGTAAACAATGAGTAGAGGTGCTCAGAGCAGTCTTACATTATTGATGTCTCATGCATAGATGGTGTTAGTGTACCACCACTATTGCTGCAACATCCACACTTAAGAATTTTGTAGAAATTCAAGAGATCAATTTGAATTCTTCTTCTTGGATCACCAGCCAAAGCCTACATAGAAGCATAAAAACAATTGTAAGCCCGTGAATCAACTTGTAATTTCACAATGGTACTTTTGATGTTAAATACAACTGAAAGAATCACATACATAGGTGACATGGCAAAGCCATACCCCCAAGGCAGGATCCAAATACTGGTTCTTTCCCCGGAAAAAGAAAGTTTTTCAGCGGGAGTCTCATATAGGTGGCTGGTTCTTTCCCATTTTGCTCTCTTGGTGACTCAAACCTAACAGTATGATTGGATGTAGAGGTTCATTTCCACTAGGCTATCCCTTGTTATCAAAGAATTACGGCCAAAAAAAATTGAACTAGACTTATAATTCACAAAAACATTATACTTATCCTATCTTAATAACCTTGATTTCTGGCTCACCATCATCAAGTAAAATAAGAAAAAGAAAAGAAAACTATGGAAAATGCAAAAGCGAGTAATAAACATATTATTTTAGAATTACTGATAGTACCATAAGTTGAACTATCTAAACTATATTAAGGTATTCCTGTTTATTGGTCTGACTAATGACAAAGTTGATAGCTACAGTTAAGATATCAATTAAACATAGTACAATGCAATTAGCATCAACGTTTACCAGGTTACAAGAACTCTCACTTAAAATAGTAATAGTAATTATACTACCAGGTAAGTATGTGCTTGCTGGAGAAAAAGATTGAGGTGGATGAAGCACAAAGGAAATTTTAATTACCAGGTACCCTTAAGTAAGCACACATGTCTTTAGATTGAAGTCTAGATGACAAATATAGCAGCATACTACTGTGATCGGTCATGTCTTGAATGAATATCAGGAACTTAACTGATTGGAGATTGTCAACATCCTTGAAGCAAATAAGTTCATGAAATGGTATACACTCAATGGGCTGCATACTGTCCCTGTTTCGTAAGCAATTCAAGAACAGTTAAGTAGTGGTGAAGAAACTTAAATTTATCTCTTGAAAAGGAATCATCATCCCAAAAATTGAGTCATAAACCTTCACAGATACAGGCAAAGGACTATCAAGCATGGTCTGGAACACGAAGGCACATGATAACATCACTTCTTGGGTTCTTCTTTTCCAGATTCTAATGCTTAAGTACAATATCTTGGTAAGACTTCAAAAGATAATTTTGCAGGACTTTCAGACTCGAAATAAATTTAAAACTTTGAGACTTAGATTAAGAAGCACCATTGTGGCATGCAACTTGCTCATTTTTTGCAAATGATGCTAAACAGCTCTAACAATTAACAGTGGTGAAGGACATCACAGAAGTCATTAGGGATTAAGTTATTGTCGACAAAAGTTTTTTTCTTGATAAGGAATGTAATTTTATTTTTAATGAAAACCTCCGGTATATAAACTGTACAAGAAGTAGTGGGAGGTTGGTGTACTAGCCTTACCCCTACCTTGTGAGGGTAGAGATGTAGTTTTTGATGGACCCCTATTGACTTAGTTGTTGACACTAAAGGATTCTTTATATATCTTTATTGTAAAAAGCAGGTCCAGTTATTTCAAGAAGGATTCTCTGTGTAGGAGTTTTTCTTGTAAAAGGAACGCTCTTTATATTGGAGTCTTAAATCTACAAAGTAATATTTCTGAACAATCAAGCAAAGAGTATTCTAGGATATCATATGAATTATCCTAACATGTTCCTCTATTTTGATAACAATGAAACAAGACAATTCTGTTAGGATCGAATCCACACACACACACTTGATGAATTTAGAAGACAAGAACTTTCAAGAGAAAGAGATGAGAGATCTAGAGAGAGAAAGAGAGAAACCAATATTTCGTGGTAACACCCCGTGAGTAAACTTCCACGGCGGTGAGTATATATATTAATAATTCAGAGTATTTTAGGTTATGGAGAATAAATATTGCAACCTAAAATTTGGGTCGGGGCGATGCCCCCGAACCCCTCCTTCGAATGGGGGGCTCCCCCTGGCAACCTCACCGCGGAGGTTAAACCGCGTGAATATTAATATATGACAATATATCAAATATTAATCAGACTCCACAACCTAACAATTTCAGCCTACATTTACAAATAATTCTGGTAATGTTCTAACAATAGTACACAACATTCATGAAACACAAAGTTCCCTATCTTTTATTTACCATTCTAACAAGTCCTAAATAAGAGGGCAGAAGAGGAAATTTGAAGGAAAAGAATCCTCTATTTTGAAGATTAAGTGGAAAGTTATTACTTCACTAGGTCTTTGGTGTAAAGAACAGAGTATAGAAGAAGAAATCCAATTAGTAGATTTTTTAGGCTCTTTGTAAGTATCTCTCTTTTCTTTTTTTGTAAACTTTTTGGAGGTGGCCAGCATAGCCTTAATGCAGTATGAATACAATTTACCAATTCAAAAAAAAAAAAAAAAAGAGAGCAGAGGAGGATAATTCTCTATGTAGATTTTCACATGTATTCACGATTCTTTGTCACACTTAGAGCTATTTTAGAACCTATCAAAGTGAGGGAGTATGTACCTGAAGCTCGTGTAAATAGTTCAAATGTTTTTTCATAAATGAGATAAAACATAAAAATAGAATTTTTAATTTTCCTTTGGTCATGCCCCAAAAGTTCCATCTTACAGTATCACTATGTCTATCTTCAAGGCTGACATGATTCAAGCACCTATACCTTCTAGTCAAATGATCAGAAAGTATTCTTAATGCTTCTTTACAAAACCTGCATTGTAACCGACACATTATCTTAAAGCAGACATGTGGTAAATTTATACAAATTCATGATCTTCTGCTGGCTAAATAACATATTCTGCTTATAGAAAGGGACCATGATGTAGTTAGACAAAGGACTTATTCTTCCAAAGGACAGAAAGGAAAGCAAGATAAGCAGGAATCCCCGCCGTTCCCATTATTAAGCACAGCAATGATAGAAAGGTAGAAGAATACAGGTTATGTGCCCCTCCCTACCTTATCATTTGACCTGCTAAAGTCGCAGCTTTGTCATTTGATGTGCATGCATCTTTCTCCACATTTAAACCGCGTCGACTGATATGCCTCCTGTTACACAAGTCATAACATAGTAAATTGAAGAAAAATATTTAAGATATATTCAGAAGAATCACAACAACTTGTACCAAAGTATCTCTACTTGTTTGGTTCCATTAAGTGGAAGGGTAAAGGAGGAAATTAATGCATTTACTTCCCTAGGTGGAGTATAAGTCATATACATCCAATGACTGCAAACGCTGACATGGAGGGTACTAACCCCTCCACTTTTTCTTTTCCTCCTCTTTGACTTGCTTCAACACATAACTTTCCTCGCAACCTTCACCCCAAGTCACCAACCATAAGGTTCCAAAATCTATAGAGCAGATTAATGGATAAATTGACCATCTAGACTTCACAGTGCAAAACTTCTTTTTGGCAGGAGAATGGCATTTCAATAAGCAGTCATGAAATTACAAAAGATCCTAACCCAATGGCTATAACAACCTTAATACAATTATCTTGCAATAAGTGGCACTCCTATATATTAAATCTAGCCCAAGGACAAATGACATGCCGAAAGCGGAAACAAAATCTTACAACTCAACAAATTGTGTCAAGTTATCCTTACAATGCTGCAAGGATAGAATGCATACAGTTATGGATTCACCACATACTTTGATATATCAGTTAATTCTGCTTTGTGACCTTTGACATCCTCTGATACCATTTGAGACTGTAGCTCCATAATCTTTTCATGAACCTGAAGCAATGACTAGAGAGTTATAAAATGACTGAGCCCAGCAGTATATCAGAATTCACTCGATCTAAGCTGTAGCATCAAGTAAAATGGTAAGATGAAACTGCTGCAGAAGTATCAGAAAATTTAGGCCATTCACTACAAGATAAACATGGAAAATCTAACAGATAAGTTAATGAAAATATCTGATTTCTGCTGTAAGATGAGATTTCTCAGTAGCCTTTTCACCCAGAGGCAATTTAATAACCTACTTATCATTGAAACCTTATTCAATCACCAAAGAGGAAAGATGGGATAGAAAGAAAAGATCATTAAGGCTTGCATACCTGGGAAAACTTTTTAAGACGTTCACTAACCATGAAAACAGTTCCTTCAACTCCAAAATAAAATATGTTTGCTTCTTCATATGCTTTCTGACTGAGAGTACATTTCGTTTGCTGCTTCTATTTTCCAACTTTTTTCCCTTAGTGTGCAGGTATTTAGTTTTCCTTTTCTTAAGTATTAACATGTCCCATTGACCAATTACAATTTCCCATATTTATTCCTATAAACATAAAATCCATATGTACTTGCACTGTTTCCTATAACTACTATAAGGGGTTTTCTGCTTAAAATGAACTGGCAGTGATTATACCTCCATTGATCCTTCGGTGAACCTCTCCCAACTCTTAAGCAACTGGGATAGCTTCGCAGCTGGTAGATCCCTGGTTCATCAAAAACTCAAACATCATGCGCAACATTTGGTTGGGGGAGAAGGGTTGGAGGAATAAGACAAAAGATACAGGAACTATTAACACAAGGAATCATCTGAATCCTTTTCAGTTTTTCTGCAAACACCATTTTTGCTAAAGAACCTAACTATGGATGAAGTAGTTGTCTGCTTACAACCATAAAGAATAGAGAAGTACTGTAATAAAATTCCAATCGCATGGAATTTCTTAGTTTACTTTCCAGGTGAAGTACAGAACAAGTTAATGCTGAGTGTAGAAATAAGGGTAAGACCTGCAACTACCTCATTTTGCGGATGACTTGATTGGTAACCTCAGCCTTTTGTAGCTTGAAAAGTTTATCATTATTTGACAACAAGCTCCTATCTTTTGCACTATCACAGCCATGATTAGATAACCTAGAGTTGTATAACTCAGGATCTAATGCCTCCAAATACAAGTCCAGCAATGCAACTTTATGGTACCTTCCAGCTTCATATAAACACTAAAATAATATTTTTGTCATGAAATAGAAATCTTTATATTGCACAAATAACAAGCTTTTTCATTCAATGTCCATAATATTCAGGCAGCAAATAGAAACAATTGTAGAAAAACAAAGAGATTCATTAGATATTAGCTGTCAGATCTCAAAATTTGTAAGAGACTCCAACAATCTAGAAGAAAAAATGGAAGAAGAAATAGCATATATTGAGGGGGTGGCAAGTCTTGAAGGAAGAAATAATGAAAGCGCAAACTTTGATCTTTCTTCTGGCTGTCAACACCAAACAGTAGAATCTAGCGAAAATTAAAGAAGATCCAAAAAAGATGTAGCCATTTATTTGAAACTCAACCAATAACTAACTAATACCATATAGAATGGGGTTTCAATTCCATAACTGCAGTATTAGATAACATGTTCAGCGGCAACTGCGGGATAACATCATAACTTTTTAGAGCACTTCAATGATGATACTGAGAGTTGCAAAGGAATTAAGCAGTTTCTACTTCCAGATATGTTTAGCTACATTTGTTAATTAAAAATGACGCAGTCATTCCAACTTTAAGTTGTTGAGAAATTTTAACATGGGCAAACAATTTCATTAGTCACAAGGCCAAAGTCGGCCGTATACAATAAGTATACCAAAACAGTAACCTACAAAAAGACATGGAGCACTGAAAAGTTGTGGAATAATTTTCCAAATCTTGTCATCGCCTGAATTAGGAACCAGCACGAATTATGTTAATCGTAAAGGCCCAATGAATAATAAAACCTTACCATAAGGCAAGATCTCCATAGTTCCTGCAACCTCTGCATTTCTGATAGTCCATGGCCTAGACTCGTAGCATTTAGTTCTACATGATTATTCCTGGTAAGATGATTCATGGGCTATTTAGAGACATTCTCCTCTAATATGTTCACTTTTAATCATTAAAAAGGGGCATATTATGTTACAAACCGATTTACTGAATATTTCTTGTAAGACGGAAGCTCAAAAGAATGCTTAATCAATTCCTCTGGCAAATTAGCAAGATCCTCATGCCATGACCTCTGTAAAGGTTTAACAATCGTAGGGAAAATATAGTTATACAAAGTCGTCACTTATATGATGCAACTTGATCTAAAACACATTGTAACCACGTGAATGTAACAACCACTAATAATACATGTTAAAGCAGAATATCAAATGCAACATAACCTAACTATCATTCCACAGTACCTACAACTAATAATACATGTTAAAGCAGAATATCAATTGCAAAATGACCTAACTATCATTCCACAGTATCTGACATCATGGACATAACCTGCAATTGTAAGTTGGTTTAGGTCACAGCCTGAAACATTCTAACTAAGTTGGCGTGTTTCACCTATTCAATCTCAAAAACTACGAAAGGCTCTTTGAAGAACTAGGAACATTTATGGACAAATCTTAAGAAGTCAGGCCTCCAAGACCTAGCTCAAGTGGCAAAAGATGGAGGATTTGTGGCTTAGGTCCCAGGTTCAAGCCCACACCATGCAAAGCAAAGCCTGTTATTTAAGTGGAGAAGGATAGAGGTGCAGGCCCATTATCTACCAAGTTTAGAAGGCTGTGATTGGTCCAAAGGGACGGATTTCTCGGTTATAAAAAAAATCCTAAGAAGTCAGAGAACAGAAGTTTATCTCTTTCAAGGAAATATTTGATCCCCCATTTAGACCAAGACACCAACCAAACCGAAATACAATAGAACCAAACAAGTGTAATTTGAGAAAAAGTTCTCACCTTACTATCTCCCTCATCAACTGAAAGCTTGAGCACAAAGCTAAGAGGCTCGATGGAAAGTTGTTGGACTATTGCCATCTGGAGAAACCATTGTGTAAGTTGCACGTATATGATTGGGTACATATGTACATTCAGATTTCTAATCAAGCAGAGCCGAGAAACACATGATGGATATGTAATTAGAAGAAAACAAAAATATGTTTCAGACCTTTAAGGCTCTAACAAATGAACTAACTGTTCCATCTTGTCTTAAAAAATAGTTCCTCAAGAAAGTCGCCACCTTGTGGCCAACACTGAAGCCAGCACAATTTTTTACTAGAACAGTCTCAATGATTGCATCCAACCTTTCAGCTGGGCATTTAAGAGAGAATATTGATGTAGACAAATATTGAAGTGCACGGGAAGTGAGCACATTTTTGGGAGCATCAGCACTTGTGGCAACACCAGCAATTAGGATAATTGGAATCTTAACGGACCATTCACTGATAAAAGCAGACATTACTTATAAGAATCATATCATAATACAGAAATGGTTTTATATGTAAGAACAGCTATATAATTTGGTAAATGAACTTTGAAATAGAAAGGAAATTGTTAATTGAGGTGAAGCTCAGGCACAAGATCATGCAGTCAACACGTTCACCATAAGCAATTTGTTTGCAGGAAGTACAATTAAATCAACTCTATTCCTAAAACAAGCAGATTCCTCCCTTGACCAAACTAAGAAAAGGTCTTTCCCTTTCTTAAGGTACTTAAAATGCATCAAAATTAGAGATATATTATGCATAACTCTGATTTGATGCATCCTACTTTTGTTCCAGCTTTTGTCAGCACTGCAGCAGAAAACTTCATTATTTATTTGTATGAATTACTGCCAGTCACATAGCTTTGATAAATATAGCAGACAAGGAATGGGAGAATAATTTGTTTCTTATTCAAAGATGTAAAGTATAAAAAAGTTTACACTGGGATCTAACTAAGGGCTGACTAAAAATACAAATCCTTTAAATCTTCTAATATTTGCTACTATGTACATTATACCAAAGTACGTCTACATCCATCTAGAACACTCCCCTTCAAGATGTAACATGAATATTGATCATACTCAGCCTGTTACAAAAGTAATCAACTCGAGTTCTGGTCAACACCTTTGTGAACAAATCAACTAGTTGCTATGTTGTCTTTATGTAGCCAATGGGAATATTCTCAAGAATAAACTGACAATCAACATCAGTTCCTCATAGGAGTTCTTGAAGTCCATGAAATAAGCTGTCACATATTAATCCCCTTTTCTCAACAAAATAGGAACTCTTGCACACATCATAAACTTGAGACATATTCCCTTTGTTAGAATATAAAAACTCCAAATAATCCATCAAACCTTTGAGAAATTCACAATGCATAGTCGAACAAACTTCACTATCATTAGGATTTAGTGGAATTCATTGGATATGTTGTTGTAATCATGCATCGTCTCTCATCTGTGTTTATTTTTAAAAAACCTGTTTGATGGGCTTATTTTTGTCTTTATTTTACCCAAACACTACCAAAGTGTTAAAAGCTATTTTGCCAAAAAAGCTCTTAAAATAAGTCAATTCAAACAGGCTCTTAGTTTCATTTGTAGGTGGCCTTCAACCAAATGAGCATAAACCAAATAGTCTTACTTCATCTCAAATTATTTTTTTGAAATTGGTAACTAAAGTCTTAGTTCCAAATAATTAGAACCATATAGTCTATGTTCTGTAATTTTTGACACACAGACTTGTTATCCTCCATTTTAAACAAATCTACACTACAGTAGCCAACACAAAATACTGAAAGAGAAACCTTACAGGCAGCAACCAACAAAACTTCCACAAAAATCAAATCAGATCTCCAAGTTCCCAAAATTTAGCAACAAAATTCTAATGACATACCTGCAGAAACCAGATTCTAGTAACAAAATTTTAACTAGAAAAGAAAAGCAGGATGCGGCAAAATGATCTGGGTCCTTTCAATTAATATCAAATCTCCACGTGTCTATTTTAAGGCTGGGACCCGGACATTTAATGGATAAGCCGATAAGGGGTATATTTGGTTCAAAGCATAACAGTAAGGATATGTATAATAGTGAAACGGAGGATGAGTAAATAAAATATTTGAAAGTAAAGGGGCAAATATGACCCTTTTCTGTAATTAAAATTGTAAAATACACCATCTTGAAGAAGTTCTATTGCAACTCTTGCTTTAATTATGCTTGAAAGTAGATAGCTATGTGCTGACAATATATGACAGTACCTTAACATATTGATGAAATCTGATAAGATAGCCCCAGAACACCTCTCCATATCCTCAACAATTACAACCACTGGTTTCTCATACTTGCCATGGTCACTATACCATGATGCTAAGAGTGAAACATCAGCTGCCTTATAATAAAAAACAATGACGATAGTGAATAACAATAAAGATGTCACACAAGACTTAGTTCTATTTAAATATGTGCATAATTATAGAGTTAATTGTCTACTTACTTCAATGTCAACCATAAGTAATTGTCTCAGAAATGCTCTGAGACAGCCCCCAATGCCATTCTTGGTGGAAAAATCCAAGGAGGAAATATTAGCCACATAGCATCCATGAGATTTCAAGTGTAAACCAAGTTCAGCAAAAGTTAATATGTCATCGACAGTTTCAATATTCTCTGCAAATAATCCAAGAATGTACTGATCAACACGAGTGAACAACTACCCATTCATAAAACATTATTAACAGGAACAATCAGGTAAAGTTGGGAATCGGAAATCAGGGTTAGGTGGTCTGGCCATAATTCACACAATTGAACAACAGTCTTGAAAAGAAACACAACAAATTTATGGGAGGAGTTGAGATAAGAAATCTTTTCAGAAAAACAAAATAGAAGATCTCAGATATTGGTTACCATCAGCATAGTTTCATATTTGCAAACTAAACGTCTAAAATAAATGAAAAATGAACTTACTGGTGAAGACCAGACCAGTGAAGAGCTTTTTAACTAAACCACCATTATGAACAAAAGGGTATGGAAGACTTGACTTTGATGGATCAACAGACCCTCTGCACGAACAAATTTCATTAAAAGATTCACGAACCCATTGTCCTATCTCATCAAACACGCCGGCATTTATACTCCTCAAGACATCCTAAATTCAATTCTCCAACATCAAGAAATAAGCAATTTAGCATCACTTAATTTACACTCAATTGGATTGACGAAAATATCTATAACATTTCAGGAACAAAATTGGGAAAGAAGAACCTTAATCTTGGACTCGATTTTTGACCATACACATCGGAAAGCTTCCATTTTCAAGTTCTCATTGCTTAATGATACTTTCGATGAAGAGTCAAGTCTTCTTTTAGTGGATCTTCCAGGAGTTACTGCAGTAGACTCTGAAGACTTTGATGCCTTGTGCAGCACGAAGAATGGCTATGAATTTCCACAGGAGCAAACATCCAAAAGAAGTTACATTCTCTAAACAAAATATTTACAATAAAAATTGGATAAAGTAGTATTGCTATGAACCTGAAGATTGTTTTCTGCAAGCGGGTCTGTGGGAGGATGTTCATTTGGTGAATACATTTCTGAAAGAGAGTAGACATCAGTATTCAGGATTAGAGTAAGCTGGCTAAAAGTCTAATATAGTTAACAGTGACCTCAAGGCTACAACAAGTTAATTAAGTAACAAGTTAGACAACAACCACCAAACTAAATCAATAACAAGTATTGATTTTCAGTACAATATTAAATGAAGGAAAGAGCTATCAAGTAACAATTTTTTCTTGAAAGAAGGGTGACAACTACGACTGGCATTCAGTCAGTTCAGTTTGGTTTCTCAGTTTTCGGTTGGTGAAAATGTTAACCGAAACTGAGCTGAATCACAATTTCTTATTCGATTTTTTGCTTTGTGAAATTACTCCGTGCACAAACAAAACAATAATGAACATTCAAACAATCAAACCGAGCGAGAAGTCAGAAACTAACAGCACGCAAAATAATCAAACGTGGAAATTTCTGGTTTCTGCTAGTGATGGGTATTCAGTTCTTCGGTTTGGTTATGTAAAAGTTCAAACTTTTTTTCGGTGCAAGTGAGAAATAAAATGAGAACAAAATTATCATAATATTTAACTTAACATGAAGCTAATCCATTCAATAGAGTCAAAAATCAATCATTTCTAGCAGTAGCATCACTCAACAACACAATCCAAAAAAAAAAGAACACTACCAGACAGCAAGCCAGAAACACAGCTTTTTCCTACTTGTGCTGAGAAGATAGACTGATAGATACACTGCTTGCTGGTCGCCGGCGATCTCTTCTCCGGTGAGTATTGCTGCTCCGGTGAGAGGCAATTGTTGGCTTATTGGCTGCTGCTGAGCGCGCGAAAAGAAGTGAGAACAGAAAAGTGAATCAGATGAGTTCTTCTCTCAATACAAATAGGGCTTGGGCTAAACTTAAATCTCTTTAATAAATATATTATAATAAAAAAATATTTATTATTTATAGTCATAATATATTTTTATGTCCATATTTTCTTTTTTAAATTTCTATTTACTTGTCCATTTTGACAAGTCAAGAAAGAATAAAAAAATTAAAAAAAAAAATATTTTAAATTATCTTGTAATTAAATTAAAATTTTAAATTTATACATTTTAATTCTTAAAATTACAGTTTATAGAAGGATAAAATTATAACTTCACCGTATTAATTATTGTTATCTTAATATGTGGGTCTTTTCTAAAGTGGACAACTAAATAGGAAGAGAGGGAGTATTTTTTTCATTAGATCAATTTTAATTCATTTATAATAAAAGTTTAATACATATTACAAAGAATAATTTATTATTTACATATAATATAAGTTTTAATGATGGATAATACATTTATCACACGTTTTAATACATTTATAATACAATGTGTCAAATTTTTATCAAACAAGCATAATATATTTCAAAAACAATTATAATTCATATATATTATATACATAATTCACTTTTAATTCATATTGCATATTTAACATAATGTTGCTATAAATAGTAATAAGTAAAAATTATTGTTAAAACCAGTAATTATTTATTAAAATACACCAATTTATATATTTTCCCAATCTTCTTAAATGGGTTGAGTTTCAAAATTAAAAATGTTTTGGGTCAAAATATGTAATTAAATGTAATATAAATATTATTTTTAAATATATTTAATAAACAATTTGACTATTCGTTGCATCGAAGAATGTTGATCCTCACACTGAATATCGAATCGAAGAATTGAATTTTCGAATAGTTAAAGAATCGAAAAATAAATTAATTCACTCGGATTTCTAGAATCTTTGATATTTATGTTTTCTTATAGTTTATGCAATATTTGGTCTTATGTATAACCTTATTATAAAATAAATGTTAATTACATTAATTTAAGATATGAGTTTATTACGTATCGATTGACTCATGTTGTTAATCATAATTATTTTTAGATTCTGTAGTATTAAAGTTATTCATCGATCAAGTAATTTTAATAGTTTATTTTAAACAAGTCATCAAAATTGTATAGTCAAGTTAGTATAATCGATTGCAGGTCATATATTTCATAGTTTTTTTTTACTCATTGAAGAATCTATATTCAAATTGGAAAAAAAAATTGATATCACAAGGATTAAAATTGTTGTTTCATAAACAATAAGAGATAATTCTACTAACCATACATGTTAAGCGTCTGTTAATTAATGTGATTAGCAAAAATTACAAAACTATGAAGGATTAAAAAAAAGAATCACAATTTTAAATATGAGTTATGCCCGATATGAAATGTTCATCAAATATAAATTAAATTAAATAATAATCATATATAATCACTATATTTTTCGAGATCACCAATACACATTAATTTTCATTTATTGTTTTCTTTTTAACTTTTTTTTCATATATTCTTATTTGTGAGATATTGAAAATAATTATACCATTACACAAGATCAACTATATCTCATACAATCAATGTCATGTAAAATTTAGCTTCCCCAATATAGATAACTCTTACCTTATTATAATTCATCTTAAAAATTAAAATAAAAAATTGCAAAATATTTTGAAGTGAGAACTATTTTTTTTTAAAACTTTATAGTGAATTGTGTTCATAAAAATGTTCCATATGAAACTATATATAAATATTTCTACCTCATATTTTTTCAAAAAATTATTTTCACCACTTAATAATACAGTAAATCCCTCGGGTGATCCAGTTTTTTTGAGCTTGAAATTTTCACGTTAGAGGTCTCAAGTTCGAAATTCCTTGTCAGCGAAAGCAAGAGATTTGCCGTCGTACTAGACTTGCCTAGTGCGGGCTATCTCTCATATGTGATTTGCGGATAATTTGTGAGTTATTACATAAAAATAGAATTTTACACTCTCTATATATGCAAACCCGAAAATAGCTATTGCGATTTTCCGTTGTCATTTAAAAAAAAAAAATTAGTAGAAAATAAAAAATGGTACTCCCAAATCCTATCCCTACACAACTGAGCTTGAAATACGCCTATCTCCCTCTTTATCCTTTTTTCCATCTTCTTCTTCTTCAACCAGTTGAATGTTTGAGCAATGTCTCGAGGCACTGATCGGTTACTGAAGAATTTGAAGCAATTCACTGACCTTCAATACAAGTACTTCAGTAGCCGCTATGGACAGCAACTCATTGACATTTTCGAATTTCCAATAAAGCTTGTTCTTTCACCTATTACACTTGCTTATGACATTGCCGGCTCTGCTCCGAGAGGTTTCGGTGTACCTGAATTCATATCTAAGCTGTCTTATTCGACCATCTTTGTAAGTTCACCGCACTTTCTTGTATGTAATTGGGGAAGTGTTACTTTCTGCTTTTTTTTTTTTTTTTACTTAATGGTCGTTAAGTGTTTGTTTATATGTCACTGAGAGGATGTGAATGGGATAGTATGTTTGATATAATTTCTGAACTGGGTGTTTAAATTTATGTTTATGTTTCACTGAAAAGGCCTTGAATGGGGAAGGTAATTGTCAGTGTTTTATGAACTGGGTCGTTAAGTGTTTGTTTATATGTTACTGAGAGACCATGAATGGGACAGTCTATTTGTTAGTATTTTTGAATTGGGTCTTCAAATGTATGTTCACGTGTCACTGAAAAGGCTTCAAATGGGGGATCGGTTTGCCGGTGTTTTATGAATATGAACTGGTTGTTAATTAAGTTGGAGAAGTGTAAATGTCACTGTAAGCTCACCAGAGTTTATTGTCCATTGCTGGAGAAGCATAATTGTCTGCATTTCTTCCTGGATTTGGTCTTTGTTCATATGTCACTAAGAGACCATGAATGGGACAGTCTAGTTGTTAAATTTCTGAATTGGGTCTTCCAATATATGTTCATGTTTCACTGAAAGGCCTTGAATGGGGGAACCAATTGTTAGTGTCTTATGAACTGGGCTTTAATTTAGTTGTTCATAAATCACTGGAAGCTCACCACCCTTTCTCGTCCATAACTTGAGAAGCATTGTTGTCTGCATTTTTCCTGATTTGGGTCTTTATATGTTTGTTCATATGTCACTGAGAGACCATGAATGGAACAGTCTAGCTGTTAGAATTTCTGAACTGGGTATTCAATATATGTTCATGTTTCACTGGAAGGCCTCGACTGTGTCTTTGAATGTTTGTTCATATATCACTAGGATCCCATGAATAGGAAGTTTTTTTCAGCATTCCCTGGATTGAGTCTTCAAGTAATATGTAAGAGAGGTGATTAATACAAGGACTTTTAAGCTGAAAGTATTTGTTCAGTGAAGGTTTCTCGTAACAGAGATATTTGGTGTTTTACTGCAGGTGGTAGCTACTCTGGGTACTTATGACATTGCAATGGAGCTCGGAAAGAAGGTGATCAGCCAGAGGTGCCCTTATAGTCTTAGCTCATGTTTACTTTTGCTAGAATTTATATTCCTGAAGTTGAAGTGTCTTATATTAGAAATAATGAAATTGATAAATGGTCCATGTCAAAAGTTTTGTTTTTTTTGCTGATTTATGCACATTGTGTGTAAAAGGGCATCGAAGATTTATAAAGGTATCGGGCAACTCCATCCATTACCTTAAGGAATAGGTTTGAATGCTCACATTCTTTCATAGGTTTGGTTTTTCAATCCATATTTTACTTTAAATGGACTATGAGCTTGATAGATATCAGATATTTGTCTTCTGTGCTCATTGGTGGTCTCGATGTCCTTATGCACAAGCTGATGTGGTAATCACAAATTGAAGTTAAAGTGAGAGAGCATCTTATTTGTGCTTACTGAGGGGAAGCTGAAATGCTTGTCAAATTTATAGTCAACTGGCATGTCTTGATATGTAAGGTGATGACATGTGTAATTGAAAGAAGATGCTTGGTTCATTGACTGCAGGGACTGCCGGACATGCTGTGGGTGGCAGGCGTTGCAGTGCACAATGTGCAAAGGATCAGGCAAAGTGCATTACCAAGTGAAGAACTACACATTGAAAAGGTAGGTGATCATTGATAAACTTGTGCTCTTGCTGTTAAAATGAACATCCTGTTCACATTTTATGTATTAATCCAATTTCTAGAACAACATTATGGTTTTTGTCATATTCTGAACTGCATACTCTTAAAAGATACACTGAAGTGCTTTCACCTTCTTCTTCTCCCACGTCCCATGTGACTGTTAAAACACATTCTAGTCTTCAGGTTTTTTAATTCAGATTCGGCAATCAAAGTGCTCGTGTAATTGCTGTTGGTAGCTCAAAACATCACCATCATCATGTTGATGTACTGAGCCACCTTCTTCTTATTTTATGTTATTAATCATCATAGTTGTGAAAAATCATAAATTATTCTAGGGACATGAAGATAATGTCAAACACTCTGAATATTTATGTCTATTTAAAGCTTCCAAACTACTGCTACAGGGGAGAAAAAGCCACAGCTGAATCCATTGCTGATGCGATAGCTGATAACAGAGCTGAGTTGGTGCACCTTCCTTCCACAGTGGACCTTCACTTGCCACTGCCATCTAAAGAATGTCCCAGTTGTGATGGATCGGTGAGAACTGTTTTGGCAATTTTTCAATTTTCATAATATAGCTTCTTAAGGGCTGAAAATGAACTGAGTGAGTCATGCCAGTAGTTCTTTTGGCTTGAGAAACTATCCAAAATGCCAAGGTAAAGATATAGAGTTTCATTTGTTATGGAAAGCCAAGTTGAGAACAGGGCTTATTGAATAAGTAAAGCCAAGCCTTACCAGAAATCAACTTGGCTCATGTTATTTATGTGGCATGTATCTGTAGTTTCATTCAGTGTTGTCAAAGGCTCGCCTGAAGCGTGTTAAGACCTGAAGCGACGCACAAAACATGCTAAGCACTTTGCCTCGCTTAGTGGGCGCTTCAGTGTAGTGATTGAGGCTTCAAGGCATACTTGATACTTCTCCCTATCAATGAGTGTTATCCTGAAGAGGCAACATTACACAATTATTATATACTTTATCTTAATTTCTTTTTCCATTGATTTGTTATTCATGCTTTAGAATTATTAGTCTTTGACTGCACATATATTATTGTATTTTTTTCTTTATGCTTAAATGTCTGACTGACCTTAAAGCTTTTTTGTGCTTTTCGCCTTTGATAACACTGCCTTCATTTGATTTTAACTGTATCTTCCCATGCTTCTACTAGTTAATAGGTAATATTTGTTAGTCGATATGACTTTGAAGACGACTTAGAAGCACCTAAGTTCAATCACTTAGGTAAATAGGATGAATCCTGCACAAGAACCCATAGCCCTAGCCCATGAAGATAGTTTTCCGATAATCTAGAACCAGACCTTTATGTGTAACCTGATTTGAGCTTTGATATCACCTCGATATGCATGATGGAACCTGAGTAGATTTGGAGCTCATCCTATTATTCAGTAATCTTGTTAAATAGAGGCTATTTTGATACTATATCAATGAATTTGGATGATGCATGATGCTTCCTTTTAGTCTAGTATGTTATGAGTTAAGAACTGTATTTCTTTCTTGCACACACCAGCTTCATTATTTCCTTTAGTTGGATTTGTGTCAATTGTGTTAAATCTGGATGCAGTCCTTATGCTTCACATGATCTTTGATATCCACCTATGCCTAGTCTTAACTCCTAAGTAAGAACTGTTCAAACTTTTAGAAACTTAAGCAATGGCTGTTGCTAATGATACCACTTATTCTGCAGGGTGTGATGAAATGCCCGGAATGCAAAGACAAACTGCAAATAAAGATATCTGCAGATGATGTGAGTTCTATCCAGTCTTTCCTGTTCTTTGTTCCATTTTCTTTTTCTACTTTCTAAAAACCATTGAGATTTTCTTTTACATTATGCTAATATATTTACCATCGAGAGTTATTTCTAACATCATGCAAATATATTGGGTACTATATTAGAATCATAACGGCACTGATTTAGTGGTCAATGAAGTGAGTGCAAACTGCAGACCTTAGAGACCATAGTTCAAAGCCCCGTAGAGGCAAATAACACGACATGCTCTTTTCCCATCTTCCCAAGCCTTGACAGGCAGAGTTACCCAATACATGTTCTTGTGAGAAAAATCCATCGGAATAGTTGAGGTGCACAAGCTGGCCCTGACGCCACCATTATAAACAAAAACAAAAAAGGAAGAAGAATTCTAGTGGCAGTGGATTTTGCTTCTCAATTTTTTTTTTTAAATGCAACTTCCTGATCTTTCATTTTCTAGTCATTTCATAGAAACAATGTGTGATATTTTGATTATATTTTTGACACGCTTAGAATTCTAGTCATAACCCTTTCCTACTCCTGCTAAAACTTAGAGACTGTGAAAACCTGCAGCCTGTCACGAGGTCTGCTTCCATTAGTGAAGAGTTTTATCTTGGGAAACTATTTCATTTGTTTCGCTCATCCATTTCATCTGCCTCTAGATAAAGTAAAAGTGTATGAACAAGAATTGGTATCTATGCTAAATTTCGTCACAGTTGATAGATGTTCATGTAAAAGGTTTCTATGGGCATAAATCTGTTCCACTATATTGATTAATGCCGTTAAAATGGAGTATCGAAAAATATTGGTATCTGCAAACAAGAGGAGGTAATCAGTAATGAGTCACAAAAACACATCCATGGGGAAAACCTAGAAATCTAGTGAACCAGGAATAGTTTTCTACACTCTGGAGTATGGTAAAGAGGAATGGCAAATAAAATGAACGCTAAATAATGTCCTTTTTTCCCATTAATATTCTTGATGTCGTGAATTTTCATTCTAGGAAGAATTTTTTTTCCCTCCTTTTCTTTCAGTTTTGATTTACCTTTAGTCATTCTCATGTCTGTGTAATCTTTCAATGCTACAGATTATGGAGCCTCCTTGGAAAGCTTATAATATCATGAGGAAGATGGATTATCCTTACGAGGCTAGTGCTTTGTCATCCCTGTTTCTGTTTTGTCACAATTAATACTACTTACTGTAAATGTTCTTTTTTTCGCTGCATCTCATCCATCATTGCTTGATTTATATTTTTTTGTTCAATATCTCAAAGGATGAGAAGAAAGATTCTCATGCTGTTGGGAAGTGGGAAAAGGATTTTCAAATAAAGAAGAATTGATTTCATTCCTATTTTTTATGGAGAAAAAGGGTTCAAAGGAAATATGTTTCTTCTTTCTGGTTACTTTTCCTTTTATATGACAAGCTAAATTTGGGAGAGAAAATTCTCATTTTCTATTCATTGCCTACTTCCCAATAGATATTTGTGATCATCCTATTCACCAGATTGTCTTGCTTATAAGTGTGTGACTTCTCAAATATTTTCTATAGAAAAGTCAAGTATAAGAAGCCCCTTACAACTTTGCACTTTATCATTTTCCTCTTCTTTACTGTTGCAGCATATTGTTGATAGTATGAAGGACCCCAGCATTGCTGCATTTTGGTTGCTTACCTTGCCTCAGATTGTGGGTGGATTTGAATATGATGATGATGTCAAGAAGAAGATTTGGTGGCAATATAAGGTTTACTTTTATCTTATGGTTGTCAAAGACTGCTTTTTTTCCCTTGCTATTCATAATTGCTCTATTATTTTGTGAATATTGAGCATTTTACAGAGCCCATAACACATGCTTTAATATCTGTAAATTTTGAACTCTATTATTGCACACATTGAAACAGGAAATAAAAAGAAGAGGCAAACTCTATATTAATCAGATAAATATGCTCACCCTATTTCAAGTGCACCAGAAACAAACTTGAACTGATTAGCAACCTATTTAACTTTGATTAATATGGAAGTTACTCACATCTAACTCAATTTATACCAATTACTAATGAAAATTTTCAACACGCTTTATTGGTAGAATGAGGTTTGTGCACAAGTATACACAGGAAATTTCTGAACTTGCAATAAGATTGAAAGCTAAGTTGCACGGACTCTTCACTTTCGATGCCGCACCCGTGTCAGATTCTCCAAAAATACACTACTTTTGGAGAATCCGATACACACCCATTGACATTTTTGAAGGGTCCGAGCAACATAGATTGAAAGTAATCTATGGAATCTTCTCAAAATATCCAAGTTCAAGTCACGTGATTTGTTAAGGTTTCCTTTTTTAATGCTCAAAAGTAAATTTTGGAATCAGCTTAACATCAAGAGAGTTCATCATCTAGTTGATTGTGAATCTAGGACTTGTACATAGAGCTACATACCAATGCCCTGTGGTCAATGTATTCACTCCCTTGTAGTTTCTTTGGCAACCTTTCCCTTTTAGTTTGTTCCCATAAGAATGACAACTTTCAAAATTAGGAAATGATTGAAGTTGTACTTCCAATTTACCTTTAATGAGAAGATTTTATAGCCACACATGTTATGGAATTTATAAAACCACAGGCTTCTAAAGCCTTAAAGCCACACAAATCTTAAATTTTGAGACATGGTTATGATCATCGGTCTCAAAAATCTTCCTTTCTTAAAGTCCATTCCTATTCAAATTGCCACAAAAATTGGAATGGCGGGAGTTCAATTTTGTGCTGTTTGATTCAAAATGCTTCATATTCTTTTTCTTTCTGTGGAAACATGCTTCATCTAAGTTCACTCTGGTAAAAATTGAACAATGATATATTGGCAAGGAACAGCGGCTGAGCCACGTGTAAAGAAGGGAATTCAATTGAATCCCCTTCATCCAAAAATTAATCTATGCAATAGGATAAAAGCAATTTTATGTATGTATATTACTTTTTGAATACCTGTGAAAAAAAAAGAGCTTCCAGTGTAGTGGAAAATGTAGATAAAAAATTATTTTTACATTTGACTCTTTGTTATAGTTCATGGCCCTGTCAATGGTAAAAGAAGTTCATGCTTCATAATCATATATGTTCTATTCAGATGATTATTTTATCTCGAAATTCTTATGCAAAGATTAACTGTGGTAGAGTTTCAACCTAAGTCACCAGTAAGCCTTATCCTATTGCTGGGTTCGGATACAGGAAGTCAGGAACCCATTTGCTTTATTCAGCTTTATCTACAAACATCCGCCACTCGATGTCAAGTAACAGGTCTTTTATTGATGTCTCTGTTGTTTTTCTCATCCTCTTCCCTCCTTTTAAGGATTTATGTATCACAATTCCCTTCAATCTGCATAATCAAAGTTCTTTTAGCTATTGCGGAATCTCACAATACAAGTCTTGTACAATTGGCTGTGACGTTCAGAGAAAAGCCATTTCGACTGTTAAACTCATTGAAGATATGACTTTTGAGTTTTCATCTATGATTATAATGAAGTTCTGAAGTTGTCTTCTTGTTGAGAAATTAACATTTTCACACGTAAAATATGTTGATAAAAGACAACATATAGATCCAATAGATTCAAACTAAATTCATCGGCATCTGCTTTTATGAAAAATGACAGATGAAATAGATTGCCTTATTTTGTTCATCTTTTACCTATTTGAGGGTTTCACACAGTCTGGAAGTCTAGAACAGTTGGAAGCCAGATTTCGCTGACAGCTTATGTAGTCGTGTTTGCATTCCAGGAATCTATGCGATATGATCAACTTCGAGATGTGGTGGCCAAGAGAAAACCTGGATGGGAGTATTTGCAAGAAGTATGACATTTTTTTTGTGGTAAATATGTCTGAATAATATCCCGATCAACTTTCTTGACTAAATTATCTTACAGGCCTTGGTCTCTATTGATCCTGCCCGAGCAAGAGAAGATCCTATTATTGTGAAGAACATTCCTTACTTCAAGGCCAAGAAAACTCTGGAGGCAGAAGTCATGAAGCTTGACCCTCCGCCGCGTCCTCAAAATTGGGGGGTATGTTTTATCTTTACTAGAATTTTTTACTATTTCTAGTTACATTCTTGTTTAAATGCCCGCTATTTTCTGTATGGTTTATCTTGGAGTTATTGTGAATAACCATTGTACATTAGATGACTTGTAATTCCGACAAAGTCCCCGTAGAAAAGCTAAAAAAGACGGGAAAGTTCTGCTTCTATCGGCTGTCTTAAGTGTGTATTAAAATTTCCCCATCTTAAGTTCAAGTGATTAATTTGGAAGGTCAGCATGCTGTGGATTTGTCAGGAAGTTTTCTCTTGCTCTTCTATTGTTATTGTTATTTTCTTTATATTCATATGGGGTACTACAACCATTTGCAGGAGTTGAACCTTCCATTAAACGCATCTTCTTGGAGTGAAAAGGACCTCAAAGACCCAAAAAAGCTCTATGAGATGACAGTTCTTCTTAATGCACAGAGAGAAATTTCTGAAAAGATGCTGGATGCCCAGTGGGAAGCGAAATGGAGAGAAGAAAAGGTTGGTCTATCAGAGATTTCTTTTCCTGAAATGTCAGTAGAGAGTATTGAGAATTTCTAACCAACCCCAACTTGTTTAAAACTAAGGCTTAGTTGCTGTTTGTCTAGATACGAAGAGGGAAAATATGTCGTATGGGTTTCTGATTATTTTTTAACCCTGTTCATCTGGACAAATTTGACCTTCTCCCTCAAACATGGACACTTTAGTTTCCCTCTTGATTTTACTGATTAAACTGCTAGGACAGAATTTGATGTTCTTGTTCAATCACAGAAGCACGAAAAAAAAAAAACAAATTAGATGTATGGCTCCAGTTTCATAATAAAAATTCAAAGATCCATAAATGTGTGCCGCTTCTGAATTTCTTTTACCCTCTCTCTGCTTTGTTTTTTTGCTGGCTTTGTAAAGTATTACATAGTGACTTCACTGAAGTACAATTTTTCATTCTTGTGCCTGCTAGTTTGTGCTTTCAAGTTTGAACTGGTTAAGAATTTTCCTGATAATCAATACTCCTATTTCCTTTGCCTCAGATTGAATGACTTTATCTCCAGGAATGTAATATTTCTCCTATTCAATTTGTTTCTTGCTGAATGTAGAGAAGAAGTCTCTTAGTAGCTTACTCTTCTAAAAAAGTATTCAAAAGTTGAAAGTGTGTGGCAAAGTCCAATACAACTTGTAGCGCGAAGTATTATGAAGTGGCACCTTAACTAAATGATATTCAAGCAAAAGTCTTGACTATCTCCTTCAAATTTATTACCTGTAATATGTACATTCTTGAACTTCGTGAAAACAATTTTAAGCGTGTTCTAGACATGAGTCTTCAAGAGGTGCATTGATAATGCTTAGTAATGTTTGCATTAATTATATATAGATTTCTTATGCTTTATTTGCTTTGGTGTATTAAAAATAGCATGCATTGCATAAAAATTTACTAACTAAAGAAACCCTTCACAATTATGTTCAAAAAGATGTAAAAAAGATTTTCAGGGGCAATAAGTCTTTAACTATGCTAATGCATGCATTAAAACCCCTTGCATTACTAATATCTAGAAATCCATGGTATTAGTAATACACATCTTAATGTACAATAGAGTGTACATTAGTTATACATAGCATGAAAAAATATACCAAACAAGATATTACTAATACACAGAGTTAATGCATACATTACTTTTGCTAATACATTCTACCAAACAACCCCTTAAAGTTCTATCTCTGGAATGCAGATGACTGACAATATTGTATGTGTGGTACGGGTACCTTTCTCTGGCATCTGAAACATGTATCTTGATTCATATTTTTTTGTGTGTAGCTGGTGTCTACAATTTGATTGAACTAACAATTATCTCATATTTTCCCGATATCTTTTTGTCGGACAAATAAACATCTATATTACTGATATTAGTTGCTGATATGTTCTCTCCTCTGTTATTTTTTGTTCATATCTCAGCTTAACAAAATGTTGGAGGAGAAGGTACGACCATACATTCAGAATATCGACAATACTGTACTTCCTCAACCTATTGTTATGGAGTCAGAAAGGAATCAGGATCAAAAGGTACTTCTGCCTCTTTGAGAAATAACTTTTTTTTTTTGAATCCTAAGTACTGAAAAACCATATTGACAAGAGTGAGATTAGATACAGAGTATGCCAAAAATTAATCAAACCTAAATGGTATCTAGCACATCTAGGATTGATTTTGTATACCCAGAGTACCATTTAGTACACCAAAAGCAAAATAATATAATACAATTTTGCTTAATCTTTTGTACTGAATTGCACCTCTCCTCAAAACATCTAGCGTTTCTTTCTTTCCAAATTGTCCACCATATACATGAAGGGATGATTTTCCATCTCTCCGATACCGGCTCCAGCTTCCTCCCAGCCAAAAGAGTGTCAGTAATCTTGCTTGGCATTGCCCATGCTATGCCCCTACAATTGATGAAAATCTTCCATAGCTGATCTGTGATACTACATTGTAGGAACAAGTGATTTATTGTCTCAGCTTCATTTTCACATAAGAAAAATCTTGAGCATAGTAATATCATCCTCTTAATTAAATTCTCATGAGTTAGTACAGCTTCTTTAGCTAGAACCAAGTAAATCATAAAACATGCAAACTTTTAAGGAATCTCGGTCTTCTTCCAAGGCCAAAGAAAATTCATTGGTTCTATTTGATTCAACAACTTACACCCTGAGCTGACTTTATAAAGTCCTTTAGGGTGTCCATTCCAGCACAAACAATCTACACCTTCTTGCGCCCCTTGAAAGCTCTCTATTTATTTGAATAGTTCAACCACTCTTGGGATTTCCCAATCATGTATCTCTCTTCTGAATCTCATATCCATCCTTGTTGATTCCACATCTCAGCTACTGTGTTGTGTTGATCTTGGGCAAGGTCAAAAAGATTTGGGAACAATTCTTGCAGTGACCTTGTCTATCCATTTATCTTTCCAGAACCTGGTCCTAACTCCATTGTGCACTCTGATCATTGAGTATTTTTTAAGATAAGCTCACAAGGCTCTCATGGATCTCCACAAACTGACCTCATATGGACTGGTGACCTCCTTGGGTACCCAACAATCTTCTTCCCCATACTTCCTTTTTATGACACTACTCCATAGGGTCTGAGGCTCTTGTGCATATCTCCATAGCCATTTCATCTTCAGGGCTCTGCACTGGTGTTACAGATTCCTGATGCCAACCCCACCAGCGAAACCTATTGCCAGTGAAAGCAAGATGTTTGCCTTCTAGGTATAGCTCATTGCACTGGGCTTGCCTAGAGCAAGTTACCTCTCCTGTATGATTTGTGAGTTATTGCATATGAGGGTTTTTTTACTCTGTATGAACCCAAATTACTTGTGCACTTCACTTGTAGCCTTTTGTTTCAAGCCCCATTATCCGTTTCCGAAAGCAGTCACTTAAAGAATATGTATTAACTTTATGTGCAGAGAAAGCATGGACGAAGGAGATGGTGGTTGTTTTGATTGTATTTGCTTAGCCAGTACAATTGCTACTACACTCATGAGAAATCTAATGCTTATAGCTACTTTTCTTTTGTAGATTGCAACAGTTCCTTTCGTTCTACTTTTTCTTCCTCCTTTATGTTCTTCTATTCAACTGTTTGTTGTACGTTGCATAGAGAAGTCCCCCCCCCCCCCAAGCCCAAAAAAAAAAAAAATCCTATTTACCTTGTGTTATTATTAAAATTCAACAAGTGATTGATGAGACTCAATTCACACTTTGTTTTGCTGTTGTTTTTAAGTGGAAAAACATAGAAAGCTTTCAAAGTTGGCTAGTATTTTCATTCGATGGAATGGCTAAGAGACCCTTATACTTGTTTCGATTTGTCATCCTGATCCTTCTATTCCAACAAGTTTCATCTAGACTAGTGGTGGTAAGTTGACAGGTTGAGTCAAAATATATTTAACTCATGAATACCATATAGTATGGGTTTGAATCATATATTTTATTCAGGTAAAAAATCACTCATTCAACCCATTAAAATATAGGTGAATTGAGCAGATTACCAAAATATAGATTCATTTTACCGACAATTACGTATAAATATTATTTAGGTGATCATCTACAAGTCATGAAGTAGCTAAGCTTGGTAGGTGATAAGATGAACCTTAATTAATTTTAGTCCATCATTAACAATTAATGGAAAATTATCAGAGAAACCCTAAATTCAGTCTAATAGCCATAAAATGCAGAAAATATGTTCACTCTTGAAATACACTACAAACCTGTTGAAATGCTGAAAATACACAAATTTTTGTATAATTATTTCTTTTTTAGTTTATATTGTACGATTTTTTCCATTACTGATTGATCTAGTAGTCTATGAAGCATACACATAATAAATTACATAAGATGTACAACAAAATTGAAAAATAATCGAAAGGAAAACAAAGTAAAAATGACAATCTGTAATTTATTTCACCATATACTTACATTACAAAAATCATATTCAATGATGGTATACAGTATAGTTTAAACAACAGAAAGGGAAATAAAAAAACTTATAAAAAAGTTAATTATTTCCTTGTTGTTGGTAATCTTCTTAATATATCATTCTCTACGAATTTAGTTAAAACAAAAATATATATAGTAGTTTATAAAAAAAAAAGAAGTTACCAACTCAACTCATGTATTTCTAAATATATTTTTATCGTTAACGTATGCATGCATGGAATATTAATATTAATATTCCATGTATGCATTTTATACGTTAATTAATTTTAACTATTTGTGCGTCCACAACCAGTAATTCTTTGACAACCACGTCTATAAGGATTAATTTTTGACATACGATTACATTCATAGTAAGACGCACCGCGTTGATCGCATGGAATATTATTAGCCCTCAACGCTCTATAACCGATGTGATCGCGCTCATCGAGGGTTCTACGGGCTGATTCGGATGGCATCATCATCTCTTCATCCTCAAACAACATGTCTCCAACATGTCCAATGTTGTTGTCATTGCTCCCTTGAACCTTAAAGGCCATGGTGGTAGAGTCTAAGTGTGAGAACGACGACTCTGCTACCATGGCCATAGCTAGGGTTAATAGGAGCACGACCGCCAATCTTGACCTAGTAGCCATCTTTTAGGTCGGATTGTAATGGAACAATGTGGGTGAGCGCGAGGTAAAGAGGTGTGAAATCAACTCGACTTTTGTTTTTCCTATGATCTCCTTTCCTTTTGAGGTGAAAGATGAGGAAAGGAAGAGTGAAGGTAAAGAGGAAAGAGGGTGAAGTTTATTGTGTGTTTAAGTTACAAACTTGTGGTTTGGGAATTTTTTGTGATGTAGAGTAAATCACGTAAAGTATAAAGAGGTGGCAAATGTGCTAAGTATGGGCTAAATGATAAATCAATGGGCGGTCTTGGTTCTACTGAAAATATCTATTAAATATTCATAATCGGAGAAATCGAGACAAAATATATACTCATTTTTTTTTTAACCTTAGGATATAATTTGAGTGCATTAATGTTACTTTTATCATATAATTAAGCTTCATTGGACTATACTATCATTTCAATTAAACAATGGTATAAAGAATCTACACAATAATTAACATAATATAAATGATGCACCACATCTCTTTGATCTACTACAAGGATTATATTACCTAGTATATATTTTCTCTCTTGAAATATATTTCTATGAATGTTAAATCTTTGTGCTAAATCTTATTTACAAGTAAATATTTATAGATGTTTAAGTAAATTACTTAATTCATTATAAAGTTTGAATGAGAAGATATTAAAATTCACATGAATTCGTAGATTACACTGTAGATTCTGACCAACAACACTATAGATCGTTTATCATGTTGTTCATCTTTTTCTAGGTTTTCTTTTACTTTTTTCCTTTTACATAGCACATGATGTGTAAAAGCTCATGGATTGACCCCCATTTTCCTATTAAACCATTTTCTTTTATCAAATATAGAACATGACATTTAAAATGATAAATGCGTATCTTTGTTTATTGTTCTATCAATTTCGTATAAGTAATATTGGAGCCAAAAAAAAGGAAGTACATAACAAGCTAAGGATCTAATTTTCTCAATCTCACATGTGATGATTTGAACATATTTTTATAAGCATTATTTGATTTATTTTATGCTTTAATATTTGGTTCTTACTTCTTCTACTTAATTTCTCCTTTTTTATGAATTATGAAACCTTATTTATAGTTGTAAAAAGTGGTGATGTAGTTGTATGGTTTGATCAAACACATTTATTCAGTGACAAGCTTCAATTTGATTGGTCAGAACATGTCATTCGTACACTTGACATGATTGCATTGGTTCATTTATTTGATCTAGAGAATCACATCATTTGACATATGATATGATTTCAACAGCGTATTAATTTTAACTTTGATTACCACTTTATTTTGATATGATTTTAATGTCTTATCTGATTTGGATTACCACTTCATTTGACACGTGATATAGTTTTAATGATTGATTTAATTGAACATTATCTAACACGTGACATGAATTTGGACTTTAAAATCGACTGATAGCTATTTAGATTTTAGACAAATAAAGTGGGCTCATCTTTTGTAAAATGGACTAGCCCAATATATTTGAGATTACACAATAAATGCAATTATATTTGGGAAAAAACTCACTTAGTACTTAAAAAAAATGTAAAACTATAAATTTAAATTAAATGATATAATTACATTTTGATTGAATTGTGCTATGTAACAAATTGTTTGTCAGTCGTTTCTTTCTCTCAAACTCTCGCTCGCCACCCTTGCTCTCTCGCTTGCTCCCTCTGTCGTTGCCTCTCTAGCTTTATACAACCAGAAATGTATAAATTGTGTTTCTGTTTGTATAAAGCGAGTGAAAATTGTATATACATATGCAAATACATATATCTTCGTCTTATACACTTATAATTATACAATACAAATATTCCCCAGCCCAGTTTTCTTTTGTCTTTCTCTCTTTCTCGCTTTATACAAACACAAATTATACAAAATACGATGTATAATTTATGTTTGTATAAAGCGAGAGAGAGAGAGAGCGATATTTGATATACAAACATTTTATTTCGATTCAATTTTATAAAAATTCAAACTTTATACATATATACAAAACAAATGAAATTGAATTAAGAGGATGCCAACGATTTATACAAACGAGAAACTGACAACCATTTATTCAAATGACCTGCCAGCGTAATTATACAAATCTGAAAGAGGAGCCAACGATTATATAATTGCTTCTTTTGTATATATGTATAGCGAAATAGCCTAGTCATAGCATGTTTGCTATTGAGCGCAATTATGCAAACTTTTTTATAACATACAAATATGAATTTTGTGTTTGCTATATGTGAAAGTTGCTCTAAAGAAAAAGGGAAACTATTTACAAGCGTCTACCTTTCTTATTTCATACCCTCTTGATTTTAACTATTACTTTTTGATACCATAAAAGTATATATATAACTATACACACACTCTGATGTTGTCAAAAGAGAAAGATGCAACGTTTTAGTGAAAACACTATTCAATTACTCCTTAATATATTCTGATGACATCGAGAAGGAAGATGAAACGTTTCAGTGTAAAGACTGCTCAACTACTACTTAATACTATCAGAATTACAAATATCATCATATAGATACCACTAAAGTATATATAATCCGATGATATCAACAGTGGTTCAGTGAATAGCACAACGGTCATGACATTCATGTAACTATTTTGGATTGTGGTTTCAATCACCACTAATGTATTGGGTTTTGTCCAATTTATATAGTTTTTCAATTATATTTTTACATGGATGTTGTGATCTTTTATCACATTTCAAACTATTTGAGTTGGGAATGAAATTAAACCCTACAAATTAATATCTTTTCAATCTCAAGAACCCAAATATATCTCAAATGAAAATAATAAATTCCTTTTTATAATAACCACATACACACACAATTATTTAATTTGCCGACAACAAGAACTTTTAAATTTGGCCAAGTTGTCAATTGTCGATGTTAAACAATTAGTCAGCAGTCAACATTTTCTATCGTCCCTACTTCCAAATTTTAATGCATATACACGTTGAACTTAAACTTAGTAGGCACGTAAAGACATTTGAGCATAGTCGACAAAATTAGATATGAAATTATAATTCGTTCAATTTATATAAGTTTAAGTTGATTAAAATATCTTGTTTAGTTCGTTCAATTCAATTCAAATATATGAATCAATTCAAAAAATATTAAATTCTACTGAACTCACGTAATCTGCGTTGGCACGACAAAACAGAGATGGATGAGGAAAAGAAAAACCGTGTGGTCGCGTACTACACTGTTTTGTGGCTGAGGCTTGTGGGTGGAAAGTTCTACTTTAAAGTTTGGGATATTTTCTTCTTGTGAACTAACCAATGCCACATATTTGAGAAAATGAATTAGTTTCATATGCTATTTTTAGCTTCTCAATCTGTATTTGAATTTGATTAATTCGAACTCATAATATATAGGGCCTCATTTTGTATGAATGTATTTCATATTAGGAATTTTTTCATACTTCAGTCTCAAACCTAAGACCTCTAATTAAGAAAACAACAGTCTCATATATTGCAATATATTATTTGGTGGGTTTTATGTTTTTTTTTTCTTTATGAAAGCTTCTTATTTTCAACTATTATGATGGCTTTTGCAAATAACAATATCATCTATTTCACAAAGAATGATCAGATTTGACTTGACATAGAGTTTAAGAGTGTAAAAAAGACTTTTGAATCTTATGGTCCTAAATTACTGTTAGGTCATATGTACAAAATTGTCTTTTGATCTTGTGACCTTAAACATGCGGCATGTCACGTGGAAAGCTGAAATTAAAATGTTAGCAAAAAAAATTAAGATCATTCTTTTTGAAACAGGTTAAAAAGAAAAGGAGATCGTTCTTTTTTAAAATATCGAGTTTATCAGTAAACATAATGTTAATTACTAATTAGTACAATATCACATTAGCGTTCTAGTTCTAGTAAATTTGTTTTCTTCTATGATTTTCCGATATATTTTGAGGATGTCTAGATAATTTATTTTTAGGTGATTTTGATTTTTTAACATATGTTAATGTTCGGAGGTAATTCACAAAGACACACCTAATAAGTTGGTGGAGCAATATGTATGATCTCACCATGATTCACGTCATTTTGGGCATTTAGTAGCCATTTATTAGGAATGAAGCGATTTTGTTCAATTTTTCATGTATAATAGCCCATAAATAATTTGGTGAAAAGGTTTTCGAGCGATTTATTTGAAAACAATTGCCGACACCCTCCATAATGAGTTAGGGCAGAAGTACGTGTGGTCTTACACACGCAATACTCTGTAATAGATTGGGGAGAAATACTTATGAATTAACACACACGAAAATTCAAGAAATCACGTAATTCCTCAAAGTTGGCCCTTAAATGAAAAAATATGTCTTAAAAATTATAGACTATACTCAAAGCTTCCCAGCTCATTACGGAGGTTCTCATAAAGTTTATAGAGAAAAGCCTAATTATGAGCGCTAGGAGACATCAACATCCATGGGCTAATACACACACAAAAAAATCAAGAAAATCGCATAATTTCTCAAAGTTGGCCCCTACACGCAAAAATGTCTTTAAAATGGTGGGACTATACATAATGCTCCTCCAATTCCCTTGAAAGGCTTCCATAAATGTTCCACAAATAAATCATCCAAAACCATATCACAAAAATATTCATGGGTTACTACCACACACCAAAAATTGAGAAACTCACCTAATTCCTGTAAATTACCCCCAAAGTGCCAAAAGTAACTTTAAAAATGGTGAGATTGTACGTATAGCTCCCAAACTCTTTACGGAAGGTTCTATATAGATTTTTCAAATAAATAATTTGAAAGTCATATAACAAAAATATTCATAGGTAACACACATAAAACCTGAGAAAATCCTTTAATTAATTCTAGTAAATTAGTCCTCAAATGCCCAAAATGGAATAAGAAAAATGGAGAGACTTAGTACCACTCCATCACCTCCGTTGGGAACATACCATAAAGGTTTTGCAAAAAAATCATGCGGAGATCATATCACCACAATATTCAAGGACCAACACACACGAAAAAGCTTAGAAAATCACCTATTTGCGGTAAATCGATCCCTTAAATGTCAAAAAATTTATTTAAAAAAATAGAGAGATTGTATGTACTGCTCCCCTAACTCCCTATGAAGAATATCGTAAAGGTTTTACTAAATAAAAAACTGATAAAATCGTCCAATTCCTTAGTTCAAACATGTCTTAAAAAATTCATTTCATAATTAATTTATTATTTTAGAGGTCATTATCTTAAAAGATCTAGAATCTTCATATCCTGGCTCCGCCTCCATCTCTAAACACTTATTTTCACCTAATTTTTTTTTTTATGAAACACATAATTAAGAAACTTACAACATGCCTCAAACATAATGTACCATTTTTGTCATTTTGTTTACATATATACAAGCATTCTCCCTTTCATATAGGGACCTCTTGTTGATTGATGCTTCTCATTGTTGTTTTTTTGTGTTATGGATGAATGAATAGTGTATGACATTTGAAATAGGAAGGAACACGTCAAAGGGTATCATTTATGACAAAGTCGGCAAGTCGAAACGCCCCATTTATACTAATACAATCGTTTGATCGAAAATAAGTTATTTTACGTTGAATTATTTAAAAATTAATTACTCAATCACTATTATTTCATGGTCAATATAATGTAAAAATTAATACTACAATCTTGATATAACTAACTTCGAAATAAGTTATTAAGTAATTTTATTTCAACGAAATATGGAATAGATTTATCATAAAATTTATTTCTGAGATTAATTATTTGTTTATATTTGTCCACTTGTAAAGTTGATGTTAGTAACTCTATGGACCTTGTTGCTACCATGTGTAACAAACTCAAGTCTCACTGCAATGTCCAAATCATTGAAAGGATGCATATCCAGTACAAAGATATTATTGCTTCTCGTTATTAAATAAATATATTAGCCATTTAATTTGTCAAGTTCAATGTATACTCAAAATGTTTATTGGGGACGTTTGGTCATGAAAATAAAATAAAAATGATTTTATTTGAAAATTTTAATATTAATAATGTTTGGTAGGTAGATAGAAAATAAATTATTTATGTATAAAATAGTACAACATTCGAATAATAATTTAGAAATCTTCATAACTTATAATTCATGGAGGAATCTATGTAATAATTTAATGTCGGATAAAAGATGGAATAACCAACACATAAATAATTAATTTTTGCATAATTAATATCTGCATAAAACAATACATAGATAATTCACTTATAATTAAATCCTGCATTATTAATAAATACATTGCTCTAATCAACTACCAAACGGCTCTAAAAAAATACTTACAATATTTTCCTCCTCCAGAGTAAGTATATATATTAGGGTTGTTTAAAATCGAACCAAAATTGATAACCTAAACTAAAAAAAAGTTATTGATTTGTCGGTAACGGTTATTGGATTAGCAGTTTTCGTAATGGTTTTGATTTTTTATGATTATCGAATTATCAGTTTTTAACGATTTGCAGTTTATTCTTAACATGTTAAGTACCGATAACCGGATAGTAAATTAAAAAAATTAGATTTATACCATTTGGTATATAAAGTCCTTGACTTAGATTTTAGTTTCATACTTTTATTTTTTTATTGTCTCAAACTCTCGATTATTTTATAATATGACAATGTTTGCTTTTGAGCGAAATGCGATTTATCAACTCATGTGTACATATTTCTTTTGATTTGCCACCTTATTCTAACTGATTTTCAACAAAAATAAATTATTGTCAAATCTTAATGGTCAAATCAATAACGATCAATAGCAACAAATCAATAATTAATGAGACGATATCTTAATGATTATATAATAATTTTATATATCTACAAATTAAAACCGATAAATTAAATTGATAAACTTCAAATTCAAATTGATAGACAACCCAAATAAATACCCTTTTGAAATCCAAATTTAGTGTAAAGGGTGTTAGGTGTGGGTTTATATTTAAAAGATCTTATTGGCACCCACTTTCATTTGAGACAATTAATAATACAGAAAAAAAAAAAAGGGCATTTCTTTAGTGCTTTTCTACTTTTACTTATGTTCCCTGCTAAAGTAAAATAAATGTTTTAGACTTTTACTTAAACTTTTTTTAATTTTTTTTTTACTTCCTACTTTTAATTAACCCAAAATTCCTTTTTCATTTATAAATGCTTTGTAATACCTTTTTATGCTGCAGAGAATTGGATTCTCCTTGAATTGTCAAGTTTCATGGATTTGATAATTCTTTTCAAGATAATTTCATATTAATATATAGTTAAAATCCAAGTTCCACCACATAAGTAGGAATATTAAATTCCATTATAAGCAAGTAGCATATATTCTTAATAAAAGAAGTTATCTAGATGCAGAAATTATATTGTATATATAAAATATTTTTTAAAATACTGTTTCATCCGTCAGAAATTTCAGTCAAATTTTCTGAAAATCTCAAGTCCAAATTCCTTTTCTAGCTCTCTTAATTAAATTTTTAAATCCGTCACTCAATATCAACCTAGTCTATAACCCACATTGCTTACCAATTTGTTTAAAATGTACTTTCTTATGTTTAAATCGAAATTATAACAAAATACATCAATTCATACAATAGTAAGATAGGATAAGTAGAGAAGTGAATGCAAAAATTATATCACTAAACGATATGGTGTAGTGAATTATAAAATCGATTCTCTCTTAATTAAAGATCTTATAGGTACGATTATTTTAGAGAGCGCTTCCTCCGGATGAAGCACAATATGACACGTATTCAAAATAATCGAACTCTAATATAAATATCAGGACATCAAATAAATAATTTATGAAAAATCAATTTATAGGCTAATTAATGTAACTACTTACCAACCAACAAGTGGCATGGAGATAAAGTTTATCCCCCTTCCAATTTATTTTGACACGAGGATCAATTAGACAATTTATCACATCACTATTTAAATGTAATAAATTAATACTTTAATAAATAATTATAATTAATAGAGTAATAAGAGTAAAATTAAAAAATAAAAAATAATTTTTTTTTTTGAAACTAAACAAGTAAAAATGTAGCGAACAAGTAAAATGAACTAAAAGTGATTAATTAAAATGATAAAGTGATTATATATTTTCAAATCTAATAACTCTCGAGATAATAATTTATACGGAGTACATATATTTTTTATTTGTTTCATTTCATATGTCATTTTTTTACTTTGTACTTGCATAAAGAAATGATATAATTTTACATTTTTATTCTTATTTAATGTTTTCTTAAGTCAATTTTATTAATAAATGACAAGATTAATTAACTATATTATCATGGATAAAATAGATAAAATATGATAATTTATATATAAATTTTATAAAATAATAAATATTGTAATTCAGCTATTCATAGAAACAAACTTTATATGAAGTCTGGAAGAAATAGTATCAATTATATTTTTAATAAAGACCATATACAAATAGAAACGAAAAAGAATAATACCTTTCAAAATCACAATGTTCACTTTAATTTTTTTGAAAACAATTAAATTTCAAAACGTTGTGACAGATGGAGCAGTTTAATACTGCACCCTTTTTTGTAGTTGGACTATTTATATCAGTAATAAATCACATTAATTTTTGGAAGGCTAGTCAACAAAAATTTACTCCCTCTATTATTTTTATTATGATGATATTTATTTTATGATATTGAAAAAAACCACTTCAATTGAAGTCATCTTTATTATTATTATTACACCAAAGTTTACGCACATAATAAGTAAACGAAGAAAAGAGACGACTTCACATCCGTACGTTAATAAATTTATATTTGGAATCGTATTGCATGACTGACTTTATAAGAATTTCTATAACTCTTATATTTGAGCGATATTTTTATGTATTTGTCAAATAATTTATTATTTTAAAAATTATTTTTTTCTATAAACTTTTAAATAAAAAATATTTAAAAGAGATAATTCTGGAAGATTATGACGATGTATATAGAGATTTTGATTTAGACAATAAAAACAAAGGAAAAATTCTTACATTCGAACATTTGGATTGTTGGTAGACAATTTAATTTTTGAAGGAGGAAATACTTAATATCTTCGTAAATCGATCGCAAAACTTAAATAGAATTCTTTTATATATAAGAAGGATGATAAGTTATATTTGTGCATGATTTAAAAATTCTCTAACAAAACAAAAACAAAAACCAGAATTAAACTGGTATACATAAACTCAAATTTTAAGTGTCACCCACAAAAATTAAAATCAAAAAAATAAAAATTAAATACATCTATTGTATATCTAAAAACACGCCAATAATCTCCGAATTATTCAAGAAATTAAAAACAAAATACAGTAACAAAAAAAAAAAAGAAGAAAAAAACACAAATTAAATATAATATCTAATAATTTTACCCTAAGGTAAAATAAATACTGCCAAAGTCACAGTTAAAACGAGTGAAACGGCTGACACAAGTACAACTGATGGAGTAAATGCCTTCACTGCAAATGAATTTGGGTTTTCTGGTGCGCCAGCTGGCGTATTGATGTCCGCCGGAGTATTGCTGCCGCCGGGACCTAAAGCACTACTTCCCGGTGCTCCCCCCGATGGTCCACCTGCCGATGGTCCCGGTGACATACTTACTGTTGGTCCGTCTGCCGCCGGTGCAATAGCGCTTCCAGATGGTCCGCCTGCCGACGGTGCAATACCGCTTCCAGACGATGGTCCGCCTGCTACAGGTGAAGAAGAACCTGGAGTACTAGTTGACGGTCCATTTGCTACCGGAGACATTGCCGGAGCTACGGTCGCAGGAGATGGTGGAGATGCGGTTGAACCGGAAGGTGTAGGTGATTTACCTGAACAAACAGATAAACTATATGATTCAATTTACGTTCAATACGTTAAAAATCGAACGAAATTAAACGTTGAATCTATCAAATCGAAATTCTAAATTTACCTGCAGGAGTAGATACCGGTGCCCCATTAGGTGACGATGCACCCGGTTTAGATGATCCCGCCGGCGCATTAGCTGAAGGTGCCGACGGTGTACCCGATCCTTTAGACGGAGCAGCTGCCGGAGTTGAGCCTGCATTAATCACGTAAGTTCTCAATCGAATCATGTAATTTTACCCTTAGATGCACACGGTATAAAAACTCGCAAATCATATAGGGGAGGTCAACTAAATCACGTAAAATTGAACGTGAATAAAATAAAAACTCTGATTCCGCGTACCTCCCGAAGGAGTAGATGGTGGTGTAGTTGATCCATTACTAGGTGGAGCAACTCCCGGTGCCGGAGTTTGTGGTGGTTTACCTTGATTCCTAGCAGAAATCACAACAATTTGCAACTTTTGGCCTTTATCACAGTTATCTTTGTTCCCACTGATAAAGTAAAAAGGACCAGACCGATCCAACGTGAAAATCGAGTTTCCATCCTCCATTTTCTTAATTGGATTTCCAGTATTGCACTTATCATAATCATCCTTACTCACCTCCAACACAGAATCTGCTCCTTGCTTATACTTGAACACTAAAAAAGCAAAAAAATAAAAATAAAGTATCAAATAATATTACATATAGAAAAAACTCGTTTACCAATTATATTGTTCGAACTCTTCAATCAAAAAAATAAAGAGAGACATGTTAAGACTTACGAACAGAGTCGTTGATTATAAATCTCATATGTTGAGACCAAGTGTTGTAATCAATAGAAGGGTTAAGGACCCAACCATCTTTACCACCAACAGTAAATTGATAAGAATATGAAGTTGTAAACAAACAAAGCAACATGAATAAAACTACAACATGTATTTGCTGAGCCATGGGCAATATTTTTCTTCTCTTTGTTGTTTCAAAATGAGTTCAATATGACTCTTTTTGTGTGGTGATAAAAAGTAATACACTAAAAAAGAGTCATGAGAAATAGAAAAAAAAAATAGTTCTTCACGAGAAGTCTAGAAAAAACAATAGAAAGGTTAAAAGGGAGACTACAAAGTTTATATAGACTTTAGATAGTTGTTGGTCTTTGTGTATTAAGATTAAGGTTACCGTTGTAATGAGGAAAAAATATCCACTCAAAATTATATTATTTTCTTCGTTTTAATTTAGGAAAAAGTCTCAAATATATCGGAAAAAGTCTGAACTTTTAGTTATTTGTATAATTTAATAGTATATTTTAATAATATATATGTGTCAGCGTAAACATCATGGATATTGCATCGTTGCAAATAATAATACGCGTGAGCACGTATATACCTTTAAAACACACTATTAAATAGTATGATAAAAGATCTTTCATAAAATTTGATATCGTAACAATAATTTCGATAAAAATTAATCCTTTTTCCTTTTAATTTAGATAAACGTGTTTGATTGAACACAGAAGAAAATAAAGTAGAATTTATATTTGTATGTTTCATAATTTACACAAGTCATAGAAATTATTATGTCCAAAAATCATTTTATGACGGATTAAATGAGGAATTTACTCCTTTTGATTTTAATTTATCTGACCTATTTAAGTGACAATTTTTTTTTTTAAAAAAAAGGATGATCGAAGGTGGTTGAAATTTACGGTTCAAACCATATTTTAAAACAAATTTACTAAAGATTATCGTAATGTGTCATTATTTTGGATAGAATAAAAAAAGTATGTGAATTTTTTGTGATAAAGTAAAAACAATGCTCACATAAAATGAAATAGAGCAAATAATTAAATTTGTTTTAAAATAAAGAAAATATTTTGTGTTAACAATATTAATAAACTTTACACTTTTTTGGCACTTAATGAAATGTTTTATCGATCACATAATAATGTATTGATATTTTAAACCTGCAGATTTTAAATAAGACATTCAATTTTTTATTAATTCAATTTATATTATAAATTGAAGCTAAGGGACGCCCTTTTGAATAAGGCAAAAGATCTTATGCTATTTATCTATTTTATATTATATTAAAAAGAATTGCTTTTTTATATTTAAAATAATTTAAATACTTTTATAGTAACAGTAATATCATTAAATATTTAAAATTATAAATCCTAAATTATTTTCTTCATTTGTTGAAGTTTATGTGTAATTAGATTAAGCGATTATTTTAAACCGGCAGATTTTAAATAAAACATTCAATTTTTTATTAATTCAAATTATGTTATATAAATTGAAACTAAGGGGCGCCTTTTTGAGTAAGGCAAAAGATCTATTTTATATTACATTAAAAAGAATCGCATTTTTATATTTAAAATAATTTAAATATTTTTATAGTAACAGTAATATCATTAAATATTTAAAATTGTAAATCCTAAATTATTTTCTTCATTTCTTGAAGTTTATGTGTAATTAGATTAAGCGATAAAATTAAATGAAGAGTAACGTATAAAGATATCCCTAAATAATAGTGAAATTATCAGTAACACATTTAAATTATTTCCTTTTGATACCATTATTCACTCAGTCAAACTTATTTAATGATATTTATTTATTTTTTGCATTATCCCAATAATAATAAAAGTGAAGGTAAGATAAGAAAAAACTATTTGGGAAACTGTGAGGACCAATAAGGCGTAAACAAATTGCAATGTTCTACAGTATGTTTGGAATCAAATGGATAGAATATCTTCTTGGAGAAAAAAGTTATCCACATATATAAATATATACAAAAAAACATTCATTTTAATTTGTTTATTTTACTCAACTTAATTATATATATATATATATATATATATAATTTTTGTTGATTTAGGACGGTGGAATAAAAATAACTTTATTTTAACAATGAAAACATATTTAACTAATAAAACAAAATTGAGAGATATTTTTAACTTTTTTTAAAATATAAATACAAAGTAAAAGCTGATATATAAAATGAAACGAAAGAAATACTCAGTAAAACACATTGCTTTTCTTCCAAACAATGTTCTCTTTCTCATAAGAAGGCTTAGGTGAGAATTTGCTCTCCTCTTTGTAGTCTTTAAAGTTGATTTGGTAATAACATCAAATTTTAATTTTTAGACTCTTTTTTTTCTTTACTTTACTAATTTTATCTTTTTATTGCCTTTATTTCATATGGTTGGTACTGGCACCTATCTTCAATTAATTATTTGCTCTATCTAACACATGATCTATTTTCTATGCTTTATCTAACACATGATCTGCTTCCCGCCTAATTTATTTATTACATTTACATCAAAATTTCTTGCATTATTCATTTAGTTATCATACTTTTATTTTCAATTCTTCTTTCCTATAAATTATTTATATTATTTGCGGGATTCACTTCCGAGTACTGGATTTATATATATATATATATATATATAAATATATATATAAATATATATATATATATATATATATATATATATATATATATATATATATATATATATATATATATCGGAAAAGGGTCTAAAATAGCCTTGAAGAATTGGAAATGGTACAAAATTACCCTCCATCCACCTATTGGCTCCAAAATGCCCTTCTCATCTACCTATTGGCTCCAAAATACCCTTGTCATTCACCTTTGGGTTCAAAATTAACCCATTATTTAACTATTTTAAAATTAAACTATTTAAATATTTTTTAAAATACTTGGCGCTCAACTATTGGTTATAATTTAATTTATTAATATAATTTATAAACCAACCCAGTACCGACTGTTATTAACTAAACCCCACCGAATTAATAAACCAATTATAATATCAAAATTGTCATAAACACTACTAAAACACGACAAAATTATAGATTCCTGAAAATGACATCCAAAATTATTCGACTCTGAATCAAAGCCCCAATTGAAATCAAAATCTATGATTAAAGTTAAAGTAGTACATCCGAATTAATTCATGCACTTTTTTTAAATATAATTTTTTAAATATTTATGGTTTGTTTTAAAACCTCAATATATTATTCTTAAAAAAAATTATCTATGAAATAACATCACATAATTGAGATGAACGAATAATTTAGATGAACATAGTCAGACTTTTAAGTTTATCGTTAATTTTTATTTAGACACTTGAATGTATGATAATTTACTTCTATAGATATTTTCGCCTCAAATTTTCAAAGACTCTCATTGGAAGTAGCTTTCTTGTTGTTGCATTAGTAATGTGACGGGTTTATTATTTTGGTGGGATATAATTAGTAATGGGTGGGTAGTGGATTGATTTATAAATTATATTAATAAATTAAATTATAACAAATAGTTGAGCGTAACGTATTTAAAAAAATATTTAAATAGTTTAAATTTAAAATCGTTAAATAAGTGGTCAATTTTGAACCCAAAGGTGGATGACAAGGGTATTTTGGAGCCAATAGGTTGGTGGGGAGGGTATTTTGGAGCCAATAGGTGGATGTAGGGTAATTTTGTACCATTTTCAATACTTCGAGGGTATTTTAGGCCCTTTTCCGATATTATATATATATATATATATATATATATATATATATATATATATATATATATATATATATATATATATATATATATATATATATATATAA
>CM064974.1:6012600-6112281 GCA_032847665.1 Solanum chilense | reverse complement strand
TAATGAACCTAATTCCCAAATGAGTATGGTATTGAGGCTTGAGTCCTCATGGATGAACTTGGTGGTACTTATTGATGATTATAGTACTTGTTGTTGCTACATGTTGAGTATTGTAGTTGATTTATGATATTAACTGATATATACTGTTTTCTATTTTGAGTTGGCCGATGATACCTACTCAGTACTTGTGTTTTGTACTGACCCCTACTTGTTTGTTTCTTTCTTTGTATTTGTGGAGTGCAGCGAACGTACCGTCGTCTTCAACTCAACCGCAACTCTAGCCAGTCTTCATTACACCGGATTTCAGGGTGAGCTAATGCTTCTAGCTTGGACTGGATCTTCTTCTTCAAGTCTTGATGCCTTGAATTTCCGGCATGGACTAGCTTTTACTTATTTTAGCTTTCTTAGATACTCTTAGTTTTAGTAATTTGAGGATAGATGTTCCTGTGATGATGACTTCCAGATTTTGGGGAAAGTAATAGTTGTTGAATTTTTAGAAGTTATTTAATTGATTTTCATTAATGAGTTTAAAGTCTTCCGCATTACTTTCTGTTGATATTATATTGAAATGATGGGTGTTGTATTGGTTGGTTCGCTCACATAGGAGGGTAAGTGTGGGTGCCACTCGCGGCTCGGTTTTGGGTCGTGACAAACTTGGTATCAGAGCATTAGGTTCGTTGGTCTCATCACACAAGAACGAGTCTAGTAGAGTCTTAAGGAACGGTAGGGGGACGCCTTTACTTTTCTTTGAGAGGCTATAAGACTTTAGGAAAATTCCATTCTTTCTTTCTTTCTTTCGTGCTATTACTTGGATCCAATTGGTATCTAGGTGATATAAATTGGTATCTGACCATCTTCACTCTATTTCGCAGATGGTTAGAACTAGAGCAACGACTGCACCAACACCAACACCGGCAAGACAAGAAACGTCTGAGCCAGCCACTGGGGCTGTAGCTCGGAGGGGAACAATGGCGAGAGGCCGTGGAAGAGGTCGTGGGAGGACGTCCTCTAGAGGAAGAGGACAAGCACCTAGCCCACCTGGTACTAGGGCGGTAACTCCTCCACCGACTGAGGAAGTGATAAGAGAGGGTGAGGAAGGGGAGAATGAACAAGTGCAGAATGAGGAATTACCACCCCAACCTACCCCAGAGATGATTAATCAGGTTCTTGCTTATCTTAGCGGGTTATCTGATCAAGGCCAGACACCTCCAGTGTTTTCTGCACTAGCACCTCAGGTTCCGGAGGTACAACATGCAGCCACTGTGGCTCCCCGCATGGATGCCTTATTGGAAATAGGCACGTTTCCTCATCTCACTACAGGGCCTATAATGATAAATGATCAGCATGAACTTTTCAGTAAATTCTTGAAATTGAAACCTCCAGTCTTCAAGGGTGCTGAATCTGAGGATGCCTACGATTTTCTGGTTGACTGCCATGAGCTACTACACAAGATGGGTATAGTAGAACGGTTTGGTGTCGAGTTTGTGACTTATCAGTTTCAAGGGAACGCCAAAATGTGGTGGCGGTCACACGTTGAGTGTCAACCAACAAAGGCACCACCTATGACTTGGGCATCATTCTCTAGCTTGTTTATGGAGAAGTATATCCCCCGGACCTTGAGGGATAGGAAAAGAGATGAGTTCTTGAGCCTAGAGCAAGGTAGGATGTCGGTTACTGCATATGAGGCTAAGTTTCGTGCATTATCCAGGTATGCCACCCAACTTTGTTTCAGTCCACAAGAGCGGATTCGCCGTTTTGTGAAGGGATTGAGGTCAGAATTACGGATTTCAGCCTTACAGGTAGCGGCTACGGCAAAATCCTTTCAAGAAGTGGTAGACTTCGTGATAGAGGTGGAAGGAGTGAAGCCAGATGACTTCACCATGGCCACGACATCAAAAAGGTTTCGGAAGGGAGGTGAGTTTAATGGTTCTTACTCCAAAGGGCAAGGCTCAGGAGGTTACTCGGTCCGACCAATTCAGTCTTCACTACAACTGTAGTTGGGGGTCCACCTCAGACCGGTCAACACTTCTCTGAGAGACCTATGCTTGACTCCAGAGAGTGTTACGGATGTGGGGAGACTGAACATATTAGGAGGAATTGTCCAAAACAGAGTTATAGACCCCCAATAGTTAGAGGTAGAGGTGGTCATGGTAGAGGCCGTTATTCTGGAGGACGTGGTGGCCGAGGTAATGGTTGTCACCAAAACGGCCGGGGTGACGGGCAAACTGGAGCCACTACAGCACAACATGGTAGGGGCAACGGGCAGACAGGCGATAGGGCCCATTGTTACGCTTTCCCTGGGAGATCTGATGCGGAGACATCTGATGCTGTTATCACAGGTAATCTTTTGGTTCGTGATTGCATGGCTTCTGTATTATTTGATCCTGGCTCCACGTTTTCATATGTATCTTCCTCGTTTGCTACTGGTCTTAATTTACATTGTGAATTGCTTGACATGCCTATTCATGTTTCTACTCCGGTGGCTGAGTCTGTGATAGTTGAAAAAGTATATAGGTCTTGTCTGGTGACTTTTGTGGGGAGCAATACTTATGTAGACTTGGTTATCTTAGAAATGGTTGATTTTGATGTAATTCTGGGTATGACTTGGCTTTCTCCGAATTTTGCGATCTTGGATTGTAATGCTAAAACTGTGACGTTAGCCAAGCCTGGGATTGATCCGTTAGTGTGGGAGGACGACTACATTTCCACTCCGGTTCGTATCATCTCCTTTCTTCGTGCTAAGAGAATGGTTAGTAAGGGGTGTTTTGCTTTCTTGGCACATCTCAAGGATGACACTATCCAAGTACCTTCAATTGAGTCGGTTTCGGTAGTCCGTGAGTTTCTAGATGTGTTCCCTGCAGATCTTCCTGGTATGCCACCGGATAGAGATATTGATTTTTGTATTGATCTGGAACCGGGTACTCGCCCCATTTCTATACCCCCTTATAGAATGGCTCCCGCAGAGTTAAGGGAATTAAATGCCCAACTTCAAGAGTTGCTAAGTAAAGGTTTCATTAGACCAAGTGCATCCCCTTGGGGTGCTCCGGTGTTATTTGTGAAGAAGAAGGATGTGAGTTTTCGGATGTGCATAGACTACCGGCAATTGAACAAGGTAACTATTAAGAACAAGTATCCCATTCCTCGCATTGATGACTTGTTCGATCAGTTACAAGGTGCTTGTGTCTTCTCTAAGGTTGACTTGAGATCCGGTTATCATCAATTGAAAATACGGGCGACGGATGTGCCAAAGACTGCTTTTTGAACCAGGTATGGGCATTACAAATTTGTAGTAATGTCTTTTGGTCTTACGAATGCCCCTGCTGCTTTCATGAGCTTGATGAACGGGATTTTTAAGCCATATCTGGATCTCTTTGTGATCGTATTTATTGATGATATACTGATATACTCAAAGAGTAAGAAGGAACACGAGGAGCATTTGAGAATGGTATTAGAGTTGTTGAGGAAGAAAAAGCTTTATGCCAAATTCTCCAAGTGTGAGTTTTGGCTAGATTTAGTGTCCTTCTTGGGACACGTGGTTTCTAAGGATGGAGTGATGGTGGATCCTTCTAAGATTGAGACAGTGAAGAATTGGGTAAGACCTACTAATGTGTCAGAAGTAAGAAGCTTTGTTGGTTTAGCTAGCTACTACCGCCGATTTGTCAAGGGATTCTCTTCTATTGCTTCCCAATTGACGAACTTGACTAAGCAGAATGTTTCATTTGTATGGTCGGATGAATGTGAGGAAAGCTTTCAGAAACTCAAGACCTTGCTGACTACTGCACCTATCCTTACCTTGCTAGTAGAGGGTAAGAATATCATTGTTTATTGTGATGCATCCTATTCTGGCTTGGGTGCAGTGCTAATGCAAGAGAAGAATGTAATTGCTTATGCTTCGAGGCAATTAAATGTGCATGAACGTAACTATCCGACCCATGATTTGGAGTTGGCCGCGATAGTATTTGCATTAAAGCAATGGTGGCACTATTTATATGGGGTTAAGTGTGAAGTCTATACGGATCATCGTAGCCTACAATATGTCTTTACTCAGAAAGATTTGAATTTGAGACAGAGGAGATGGATGGAACTACTGAAGGACTATGATATCACTATTCTGTATCATCCGGGAAAAGCTAATGTTGTGGCAGATGCTTTAAGTAGAAAGGCAAGAAGCATGGGAAGTCTAGCTCACTTGCAAGCTTCTAGACGCCCATTGGCTAGAGAAGTTCAGATTCTGGCTAATGACCTTATGAGGTTGGAAGTAAATGAGAAGGGAGGATTTTTGGCTTGTGTGGAGGCAAGATCTTCCTTCCTTGACAAGATTAAGGGAAAGCAATTTACTGATGAGAAACTGATTCGGATTCGAGATAAAGTGTTGCGAGGAGAGGCTAAAGAAGCAAAAATCGATGAGGAAGGTGTTTTGAGAATTAAGGGAAGGGTATGTGTACCCCGCGTCGATGATTTGATCCACACCATCCTCACAGAGGCTCATAGTTCCGGATATTCTATACATCCTGGTGCAACCAAGATGTACCGTGACCTAAAGCAACACTTTTGGTGGAGTAGAATGAAGCGTGACATTGTGGATTTTGTTGCCAAATGTCCAAATTGTCAGCAAGTAAAGTATGAACACCAGAGGCCTGGAGGAACACTTCAGAGAATGCCCATTCCTGAATGGAAGTGGGAGAGAATTGCAATGGACTTCGTGGTTGGTCTTCCAAAGACAATGGGTAAGTATAACTCTATTTGGGTGATAGTTGATAGGTTAACTAAGTCTGCTCATTTCATTCCGGTCAAGGTGACTTACAATGCAGAGAAGTTAGCCAAAATCTATATCTCAGAAATTGTTCGATTGCATGGAGTTCCACTCTCCATCATATCAGATAGAGGTACGCAGTTTACTTCTAAGTTTTTGAGAACATTGCATGCGGAATTAGGTACTAGGTTGGACCTTAGTACTGCATTTCACCCTCAGATCGATGGTCAGTCTGAGCGAACGATTCAAGTGTTGGAGGATATGCTTCGTGCATGTGTGATAAAATTTGGTGGTCATTGGGATAACTTCTTACCCTTAGCGGAGTTTTCATACAATAATAGTTACCACTCCAGTATTGACATGGCCCTATTTGAAGCATTGTATGGGAGGAGATGTAGGTCTCCCATTGGTTGTTTGATGCATTTGAGGTTAGACCTTGGGGTACTGATCTGTTGAGGGATTCATTGGAGAAGGTGAAATCTATTCAAGAAAAGCTTTTAGCGGCTCAAAGTAGGCAAAAGGAATATGCAGATCGAAAGGTTAGAGACTTGGAGTTCATGGAGGGTGAACAAGTCTTGTTGAAGGTTTCGCCCATGAAAGGGGTGATGCGGTTTGGTAAAAGGGGCAAGCTTAGTCCAAGGTATATTGGTCCCTTTGAAGTTCTGAAGCGCGTGAGGGAGGTAGCTTATGAATTAGCGTTGCCTCCAGGGCTGTCAGGAGTGCATCCGGTATTTCACGTGTCTATGTTGAAAAGATACCATGGGGATGGAAACTACATCATTCGTTGGGATTCGGTTCTGCTTGATGAGAATTTGTCTTATGAGGAGGAGCCTGTTGCCATTCTAGAAAGAGAAATTCGCAAGTTGAGGTCGAGGGAGATTGCATCCATCAAAGTTCAATGGAAGAATCGACCAGTTGAAGAGACCACTTGGGAGAAGGAGGCTGATATGCAAGAAAGATACCCACACCTGTTTACAGATTCAGGTACTCTTTTTCGCCCTTGTTTTTCTTCTTGTGATCGTTCGAGGACGAACGATGGGTAAATTGGTATCTATTGTAACGACCTGTTTAGTCTTTTTGAGCAACAGATTTTATTTCGGGAAAAACTGTCTGAGTTGACGGAACCCACGACGGACCGTCATGGGCACGACGGACCGTCGAGGGGGTCTCGTTCCAAAACACTTAGAATTCTGAAATTGGGTACTGAAATCGACTCTCTGAACTTCGTGATAGAATGGCAGGACGGACCGTCGTAGGCACGACGGACCGTCACACATCTTTCATAGAAATTAAGTCTCTGAACTTTGTGACGGACCTGCAGAACGGACCGTCACAGCCATGACGGACCGTCATAGGTTGCGTAATCCCAGGCTGGGTCGGATTTCTGTAAATATTTAAGGGTCGTTTTGGACTATTCCTGCTTATAATTAAAGAATTAGTGGTCTAATATTAATAACTCAATTACTTGGGGGTTAAAGGAGATAACCTTGAATTAATTAGTGGGTTAACTCATCATCTTTTATACTTAATTATATGCTAATTAGGGTAAAAGAAAGAGGGTTTGAATAAGAAAAATAGAAAGAACAAGGAGAGGGAAAGAGAAACGATCGAGAGAGATACGAACGAAGAGGAAACACAAGCGTTGGGGAAATTGCTTGCTTGATCACGAATCTTCGGTGGAGGTAGGTTATGGTTTTTATGCTATTCGTAGTAAACTCTTAATAGCGAATGATATGTATTGGGTAATATTGTAAACCCTTCTATATGCTTAATTGTATGCTTGTATGAATGTGATTATATAATTGTGATAAAATAAGCATGATGAAGCTATTGAATCCTAAATCTTGAAAAACCCTAATTCACAATGAGATTGATGATGCCTTGGTATAAAAGAAGGCTTGATGAACTAAAGTAATGAGATTGATAATGCCTTGGTATAAAAGAAGACTTGATGAATTAACATAATGGGATTGATGATGCCTTGGTATAAAAGAAGGATTGATGAATTGATAGAATGAGATTAGTGGAGCGGGTGTCACGAACCGACACGTAGAATTAGGGGATCGGGTGTCACGAACCGATACGTAGAATTAGGGGATCGGGTGTCACGAACCGACACGTAGAATTAGGGGATCGGTTGTCACGAACCGACACGTAGAATTAGGGGATCAGAGTGTCACGTTCCGACACATAGTAGTAGGGGATCGGAGTGTCACGTTTCGACACCAGGATAGTATATGGAGCGGAGTGTCACGTACCGACACGAGAGAAATAAAGATAATGAATCTTGAAAGATGTTAATATACTCAATCTAATGAACCTAATTCCCAAATGAGTATGGTATTGAGGCTTGAGTCCTCATGGGTGAACTTGGCGGTGCTTATTAATGATTATAGTACTTGTTGTTGCTACATGTTGAGTATTGTAGTTGATTTATGATATTATCTGATATATACTATTTTCTATTTTGAGTTGGCCGATGATACCTACTCAGTACTTATGTTTTGTACTGACCCCTACTTGTATGTTTCTTTCTTTGTTATTTTTGGAGTGCAGCAAACGTACTGTCGTCTTCAACTCAATCGCAACTCTAGCCAGTCTTCATTACACCGGATTTTAGGGTGAGCTAATGCTTCTAGCTTGGATTGGATCTTCTTCTTCAAGTCTTGATGCCTCTAAATTCCGGCATGAACTAGCTTTTACTTATTTTAGTTTTCTTATATACTCTTAGTTTTAGTAATTGAGGATAAATGTTCTTGTGATGATGACTTTCAGATTTTGTGGATAATAATAGTTGTTGAGTTTTTAGAAGTTATTTAACTGATTTATATTAATGAGTTTAAGTCTTCCGCATTACTTTCTGTTGATATTATATTGAAATGTTGGGGTTAGATTGGTTGGTTCGCTTACATAGTAAGATAAGTGTGGGTGCTAGTCGCGGCTCGGTTTGGGTCGTGACAGAGAAGCAATAAAATTAATAGAAAAAAGAATAACACTTCCATCAGATTATAAAGACTTTAACCCATCTTCAAAATCAGATCAAATTATTATACAATAAAATAATATAATAATAGCACTTTTACTACAAATACATAATAAAATAGATAAAAACTCTAAAGAAAAATTAGAAAGTAGAAATATAGATACAACTGGAGCAGAAGAATTAATAGAAAAGTTAAATAATATAGAAATAACTCCCCAAAGAGAAAAAGTAATTAAAAAACAGAAAAAATGGACATTTTTCCAACTAGATCAAGAGAAGAAAGACCAGGACCAAGTTACTCCCGAAATATGATAAGTAATAACTTTTTATCAGGAATATTAAATAGAAAGACAAAGGAAGAAAATAATCAACAATTAGAAGAAATAATAGATATAGATAAAGATATACAAATCTTCTAACAAAATCAATTAAATTTATTAAATCCAAAAGTATTATACAATACAAACTCAAAATCTCAACTATATAGACATTATAGAGAGGAACAATTATCAGTATTAGGAAAAACTTCTGTATCCCTACCGCTCATAAACTCTGCATCTGTAAAAGAAATAAAACATGTTAAAAAAGACTTAATGCATATGGGATTAATAGTTATAGGAATTAAAGAATTAACTAGAAAAAACCTAGGAACAAAGACATTAATTACAATATATGATAATAGATGGTCAGACATAAAAAAGTCAATTATAGGATTAACGGAAGTTGATATGACTAATAATAGAGGAATTTTTTTGTATAAGTCCAGACTTTATGATAAATTTAGATGAATTTGGAAACCAAATAAGAATAGGAATACAAATTAAAGGATACGAAGAAATGCATAGTGGAAAAAATTTATCAATGTGTGTAGGATTTTTAGGAAAAATGACAGATAATAGTAACACTAGGTTTAAGTTAAAAATAAAAGATGTAGTAGAAGTAATGGGAAATAAAGGGATAGAATTAATAAAACCTATAAAAATAAGTTCTGAAGAATATGCAGGATTAGAATGGAAATTAGGAGATTTTAAAGAAAAAGAAGCATTAGTACCAGATGCTCATGTAATATATACAAATTCCAAGGGAGAACCTTCAATTAGATTTACAGATTATAATTACGAAACTCAAAAAGACTTTGAAGAAGAAAGTGTTGTAGAAGAAATGCCTTTAGAAGGAATGAATATAGAAATAATATTAGAAGAAGATTTTGCAGTAGACTTAGCTATAGAAAAAGCTAAAGAAATAAGTAAAGGTAATAAAAATATACTATTTACATGTAAAGGATGTAAATTAAAAGACTTAAATTTAGAACAAACAATATCTCATTTTAAAATATGTGAACAAAGAACTGATAACAAAGGATATAGATTAGAAAAAACCTTAAAAGATAAGTTAGAAAGAAGTGATAATATAATGACACAAATACAAGATAATGATAGTGAAATATCTGAGCTAGAATCTATACTAAGTCAAAAAGAATTAATGGAAACAGCAAGTTCTAGTAGCCCATTCCAAAGAACAAATGAACAAGGATATACTGCAGACAATAGTACAGGAAATATTCCGCGAAGAAGAGTATATAGACAAGGAGATACTCCAATAACAGAAGTTAAACCTATAGGTAAAAGAATGCCTATAGAAGAACCAATAATACTCCAAGAAGGAGGAAGTAAAGGAAAATTTTTAAATATAGCAGCACATGATCCACAGAGATGGAATTCAGTTATAGACTTATGGAAAGGAATAGTAGTAGCAGATTTTCTAAAAAATTATGCAGAAACTGATGCTGAAACCATGTATAAATACTTAGAAACATTTCTAGGAGAATCAACTAAAGCCCTATGGGAAGCTTATAAAGTAGAATTTCCATCAGAATTTCAATATTTAGTATCGTTAGGACCAAACCCATATAATTTTACCAATAAAATACATACATTAATAACAGGAGAAGACCCAAATAGTGGACTAGTAGCCTTACAACGAAATGCAGTAATAAAATTAGAACAATTAAGTATAAGTAATTGGTATTATATAAAGAAATTTTTAAATGATTATTTCTATTATTGTACAATTAGTGGAAATGCCTTTGACCAAGACCTAGGTAAAAAATTATTTAACAAACTACCAGGAGCCTTAGGAAGAGAAATAGAAGAAAGATGGATTAAAAGAGAAGGAGTAGCACAAAACCCTCAAGCTAAATGGTCAATAGGACATAGAATACAACATATAATGGAAATATTACAAGAAAAATGTACTAATTTACAAATACAAAAACAATTAAAGCAGAATGAAATGAATTTCTGTAAAGACATAATATATATACAACCCAAAGTTATGATAAAAGTCAACATAAAAAGAAAAAGTATAATAAATATAACCCGCAAAATAATAAGAGATACAATAAAAAAAGATATTTTCTTAGAAAATCTTCAGCTAGGAAACCATATTTAAATAGGGATAGACATGTTAGAAAATATAGAACAGATAGAAACTACAAAAATAAATTAGAATGTTTTACATGTGGAAGTATAGAACATTTAGCGAATACTTGTCCTAAAAGATATAATGCTACGACTAGAAATGCTCAATTAGTAGAAGAATTCAATGAAGCATTATTAAATGTAGATGAATATATGTCAGATAATGAAAGCATTTACTCTATAGTAAGTATTGATATGGAAGAAAATAACAAAGAAGAAGACTCTTCTAACTCAGAAGGAGAAGAATTAATTAATGAAATAGGAATAGAAAACTTAAATATAGATGATTTAAAATTAAATTTTATGAATATAATAGAATGTGAACATAATTTTGAAAAAGATACAGGATTAGACAGTAATCCATGTAATTGGTGTAAATGGTATCCAAGTAAATACGAAAGAGCCAAATGTAATAAATATTTTATAGAAGGATGTATAAGCTGTATAGAGACACAATTAGGAATAATAACTCAGAAAAAGAAAGAGCTACATACAAATGAACATTTAATAAATTTAAAAGCATTAGTATTAGAAGCAAAAATTAAAGAATTAGAAGAAAGAATAGCAAGATTAGAAAAAGGAAAGAATGTTGAACAAGAAATACAACTAGACAATCAAGAATTAATGAATGAAGAACCCAATACTTTAATATGTAATGAAGATAAAAATATAAATACTATTAAAATATTAGCAAAACTTCAAATTGGAAAATATGAAATAGAGACTCTAGCATTAATAGATTCAGGATGTGCAAAAGTATCTTAAATAAAAAGATTGTACCTCTAGAATTAATAAGAACCTTAGAAAAACCACTTGCAGCTATGCAAATGGATGGAACACATAATATATATAGACATTATATAGATAAAACTCAAATAATTTTTTTAAATACTTGTTCAGAATTTTATAAACCTACCTATAAAATGGATAAAATATGGGTACGACATTTAGATATAAGAGTAGATTTTGTGTTAGGACTAGACTTTATACTACACAATAAAGGAGGAACTTTAATAACTAAAGATGGAATACTTTTCATGAAAATACTACTTATACTTCAGTTTTAACTAAGAAAATTGACACTAATGTAAGACATAAAGAAAAATATTGTGACAATTGTCAAAATAATGTACAATGTACTAAAACGGAATGTAATACATTATATGAGAATATACTAGAAGTAGATGAAGAAGATGAAATAGTTAATAAAAACTATGTTCTAATAGAAATGGAGACAGAATTATATAATTTTAAGACAGGAATTCAGCAAATAGGACAAATAAAAAATCAACAGGATCTTGATAATATAGTAAAAATATTAGATCAAATAGAAATAATAGGAGAAAAACCTTTAAAACATTGGGAAAATAATCAAATAGTATGCAAGTTAGATATAATAAACCCAGAATACATAATAAAAACAACCTCAATAGAAGCTACAAATCAAGATCAAGAAGATTTTAAAATACAAATTAAAGAATTATTAGAATTAGGAGTAATAAGAAGATCTACTTCAAAACATAGATCTGCAGCATTCATGGTAAGAAATCTTAGTGAAATAGTAAGAGGAAAAGCTAGAGTGGTTATAAACTATAAAAGACTAAATGATAATACTAGAACTGATGGTTATAAATTACCAGACTAGACAGAACTAATAAATAGAATCCAAGGAAAAACAATCTTTAGTAAATTTGATTGTAAATTAGGATATTGGCAGATAAAAATGCACCTAGATAGTATAGAATGGACAACTTTCACCTGTCCTGAAGGACATTTTGAATGGTTAGTTATGTCATTCGGGTTAAAAACAGCACCCCCAATATTCCAAAGAAAAATGGATCAAATATTTGGAGAATATAAAAGATTTGTATTAGTATATGTAGATGATATTCTAGTATTTAGTAAAAACGTAAAAGAACACTTAGGACATTTACAAACAGTTTTTAGATTATTTGTTAATAATGGAATAATAATTAGCAAAAACAAAATAGAATTATGTAAAAACTATATAAACTTTTTAGGAATAACCTTAGGAGAAGGAAAAGTTAAACTACAACCTCATATAGCTAAAAAAGCCCTAGAAATGCCAGATAAATTAAATAATCTAAAAGATTTACAAAAATTTCTAGGTATAATTAATTACGCAAGACCTTTTATTAAAGATTTAGGAAAAATAGCAGGACCATTATACTCTAAGACAGGAAATAAGGGACAAAGAAATTTTAATATTGAAGATATCAAATTAGTACAAAGAATAAAAGAAAAAATAAAAAATATTCCCGACCTTAATATGCCATTAGAATCAGACTATTTAATAATAGAAACAGATGGAAGTTTTGAGAGATGGGGTGCAGTACTAAAATCAAGACCACATAAATACAGCTCAAAGCAAGAAGAAAAAATATGTGCTTATCAGAGTGGAAAATTCAAAGAAAAAGGTAATAAAGCTAGTATAGACGTCGAAATTTTAGCTGTAATATATGGTTTAAATAGCTTTAGAATTTATATTTTGAACAAACCAGAAATATTAATAAGAACAGACTGTGAAGCTATAGTAAAATTTCATCAAAAAATTAATGATAAAACTAGTAGTAGAAGAAGATGGTTAAATTTTTTAGACACTATATCAATTTATCATTCTATAATTTTTGAGCATATAAAAGGGAATGATAATAGTATTGCAGATCAATTAAGTAGATTACTAATCAAAGTTTAAAATTTTACAGAATGAGACCTCTACTATCAGACAAAGGTAAAAAGGTTCAACCTTCAACCTCAGGTTTGGCAGACTCTTATAAACATGCAATGTTAGCAAATTTGCATTTTAAACCTCTAGATAAGATAGACGATGTTAGAATAGAAAGACTGCAATTTGGACAACAAAATTTAATAGCTTACGAGCCGTCCAACTTGACATTCAGACATTTATCTAACTGTCAACTAGACAAACAACAAAAATGCCTCATAGACAATATATGGATAGCTCATAATAAAAAAGACACTAAATATGTAATTGCTGTTTTAAATGCTTTAGGATATTATTTTACTAATAAAAATAAAGAAAATAGATTTAAATATTATGTGGTAATTCATGGTAAAATTAATGGTGTTTTTCAAACATGGATAGAAGTTTTAGACTCCATTAAAGATTTTTAAAAACCTCTTTTTAAAGGCTTTAATGATTTTACAGAAGCTTTAGACTATGCTAGAGAAATATTAGGACCAAATTATTATATTTCTCCAGCTCTCAGACAAAATTCAGACAAAGTCCCTCAGTACCATATCCAGAAAGACACAGAAAACTATATTTTGCGATCATTGTTCTTCAATGACCGAAGCTTTCAAGAGACTAAATCACAAGAATGAATTATTAGCACAAGAAAATCTCCAGCTAAAAGACAGAATTGTAAAAATGGAGAATGACTTGAAGACAAAAGACAATCAGATCAATATACAGGGTTTTCCATCCCCAATAAAAATGGATGAGATGGGTGTACATTCCCCTCTGAATGTAAATAAATCCACTGTATCGGATAAAGATACAACTAGTCCGGTTCAAACGGTAGCCGGTAAAGACTTATCAAATCCGTTAATGGCTGTCACTTTGCCAAAAAGTGAAAAAGAAGAAGACTCATCTTCAAGAAGACGTTTACCAATTTCTTTTAGTCAGAAAAATCAGACAAAAAACCAAAAAATCACAAAAAAATGAAGACCTAGAATCCATCATAACCAAAATTGTAGAAAAACTACTTAAAGAACAACAATAGAAAGACAAACATATAAACCCCAGCCCAATACAAAGCCCAAGACAAAATTCAGTTTCAAGCCCAAATAATTCAGATGGTTTTTCAGACTCTATGCAATTTGCTCAAGACCCAAACGACGATGACTCGGGTATGAGCTTTGATTCAATTGCTTTACACAACTTAGACACTTAAATAAATAAATAAAAATAAATATATATACATGTAATAATGTAGTCAAAAAGAGGAATGCCTCTTTTGTCAACAATGTGAGTCCCACTTTACTCACTACCACACATTTGTGGAAAAACTGTTGGGACGCGTCTTTACTTTATGATAAAATAGACATGCATTAAGAGATAAAGTTATAGACTTTTTGTATAAGACAAATAATAAGTGATAATGGAGTAGTAATAATTCAGACAAAGGACGGATGATAATACAAAAATCATTTCACGTGCGATGGCGCCCAATGCGCACCCGGCGGAAAAGAAAAAAAAGTTACTTTGGAAGAATTAATAGAAAAGTTAAATAATATAGAAAAAATTGATCGAATGTATTTTTTCATTGAGTTTTCTATACCCTGGATTCATAAATGGGTACCAGAAGTGGGTTATACCTCAAATGAAAATATTTCAATATTTATACAGAAAGTATTTTCATAATTTTTGGGAAAAACTAAATAGACAAGATCTTGCAAGTGGACAGATGTATGGCCAAGAATTAATTGATTAAATCACCAAGACCATTCAGGCATACCATGACTCTCCTCGAAAAAGAATATCTACGGGGAGTTCCATTAATCATATTGCCCGAAGAATTTTCATTCAAGATGGAAATAAAGAAGAGATGATCAATGATTATCTGGAAGAAGTCAAGAAAAATTTATTAGAAAATATTTCAGACTTCGATAAATCAGACACTTCGATGAAAAGTGGACATAGTGATAATACTTCTGATGCACAGTCAACAGAACAAGATATTGAATTGACAGAAAGTCAAATGCAGAAAGTGGAAAATTTCCTCGCATCAATTAAAGACCAAGAAGGCACAATAATAAAGAACGCAAAGGAAAAGGATAAGATTTGATTCATCCTTATAAAGAACAATATATTATTGTTTAAAACTGTTTAAAACAGTATTGTAGAACCCACATAAGGGACCCATTTTATAAATTGGTGGACTCTTCATGGGCCAACTAAAAAGATTTTACCCTATAATTTTCAAACTTTATATAAGCAATGGGTGAAAGTTTCTCTCTTTTTAATGATTTTAAAAATTTCATTCAGCACACATTAATATTAACAATTTATATAGAATTCAATAAGTTAAAAAATAATTAAAATTTAACTCATGTAAATTAAAATTTCTCATTCCACCTCTACCCCATGCAATATGTAAATAATTTAATTTCTTACCCTATATGTTGACACCTAGCTTAAAAAACATAACTCTTTTAATTATAACTACCAAAATTAATTCATTGAAATAAAGGTAGAGGGGGAAATCAATTTCATTGAACCCACAATTAACCCTATATTATAAAATATATGAATGAGCCTATATAGTAGTCACACAAGTTAATGGAGTTGCAGAGTGAATTAATTTTTCTTTTGGATAGTACATGTACTTGATAAAATATACAAATTAACTTTTAAACAGTTTTAAACAGTAATATATTGTTCTTGATAAGGATGAATCAAATCTTATCCTTTCCCTTTGCGTTCTTTATTATTGCGCCTTCTTGGTCTTTAATTGATGCGAGGAAATTTTCCACTTTCTGCATTTGACTTTCTGTCAATTCAATATCTTGTTCTATTGACTGTGCATCAAAAGTATTATCACTATGTCCACTTTTCATCGAAGTGTCTGATTTATCGAAGTCTGAAATATTTTCTAATAAATTTTTCTTGACTTCTTCCAGATAATCATTGATCATCTCTTCTTTATTTCCATCTTGAATGGAAATTCTTTGGGCAATATGATTAATGGAACTCCCCGTAGATATTCCTTTTCGAGGAGAGTCATGGTATGCCTGAATGGTCTTGGTGATTTAATCAATTAATTCTTGGCCATACATCTGTCCACTTGCAGGATCTTGTCTATTTAGTTTTTCCCAAAAATTATGAAAATACTTTCTGTATAAACATGGAATATTTTCATTTGGGGTATAACCCACTTCTGGTACCCATTTATGAATCCAGGGTATAGAAAACTCATACATTCGATCAATTTTTTCTATATTTGAAACATGATCTTGTAAATATAAATTCATTAAAAAGGGAGAAACTTTCACCCATTGCTTATATAAAGTTAGAAAATTATAGGGTAAAATCTTTTTAGTTGGCCCATGAAGAGTCCACCAGTTTATAAACCAATTTGGTATGTTCTGAGTAAAAACTTTTGCACATATTTTTAAAAGCCAAGTGTGCTTGAGCTTTTCATTATTATAGTAAAAGATTTTATGGAAGGCTTGGATATAATCCCAGTAAGTAAAGTTCATATTTACTTTATTAACAGGAACAAACCTTTCCCGCATCGTGGATATTCCCCATTCTTCTGCAGATATAATCTGCATAATAGTGATTTTAGAGAAGTTATAAATATTCTTGTCATATTCTGAAGTGAAATGCTGAAATTCAGTACTTCCTGTATGACTTAGAATAGACTCATAATATGTCCGAGTCTTATATGCGTCGCCAGGGAATATAATCCCTTTGTTAGATACCTTTGGAGTATCTTCCAAGGTTCATTACTTCTCTGAATATCAGAGTTTTCCAAAAGAAATATAATCTCTTTTGTGGATGCTTCTTCTGAGACTCTGACTAAATTAGCTTCTCTGGCTACAGAGGCGTAGGTATCATCTTGCTCTTTTTTCTGCAAATATGTCTGAATTTGTTCATATAATGAACTGTCTTTAGGAATATCCTTTAAATTTATCGAGGATGAAGCTGATGAAGAGGCTTCACCAATCTTTGAATTAATCAAAGTTTTACTTCCTAACTGTATAATAGGAAAGGAAGAGTCATATGATGACCTTGTAGATTGTGAAGAGGATGATCTTCCCCTTCCTTGTTGATGTTTTCCCCCACGACCACGTACATGTGACCATGGCGGAGGCTCATTGCCTGCCATACTGCAAAAGTTGAACAACACAGGCTTAGTATATATCTGAGAAATATCCCTCAATATCAAGTTCTCAGTCATTATCAGCTAGGGAAAGGTCAGAAAATTGTGACCCTTGTAAAAAGAAATCCTTAACAAGATCCTCGATGATTATATCTAAGATCTCTTCTTTTAAATCATTATTTAAGGGTAAAACTCTTAAAATCGTAATAAGAGTCCTATCTCCAAGAAAATACTGATAAGTAGACATTTTAACAAAGAAATTAGGAATTCAAGAATTCTCTTGATAGGAAATCAGGAAGAGAATTATCAGTTCCTTTTTTATAATGGATCTCGATGTCGAAAGGAGCTAGCTGTGCTTGCCACCTGGCAAACATCAACTTTGAAATATCATGTTTAAAATCTTTATCAAACATGTATTTAACTGATTGTGCATCAGTTCTAATAATAAATTTCTGATTATATAAATCATCCTGAAATTTTAAAACGCATTTAACAATACAAAGCATTTCATGCGCCACAGTCGCATATTTGCGCTGAGATTCAGACCATTTGCCTGAATGAAATCGAACAAGATATTCAACTTTGTCATGGGGGTTAACTTGCTTTAATATTCCACCATAACCAATATTTGAAGCATTAGTCTCAATAACCTTAATCCAATTTGGATTAGCAAGAGTAAGACAAGGTAAATATTTAACTCTTTGCTTAATGGATTTAACCAATTTAGTAAGATCATCATTCCAAGGTAGCATTCTACCTTTCTTCAACCTATATGTCAAAGGAGCAAGGTCTTTAGATAGATTTTTATAAAAAGAGGAAATATAATTTAAACTGCCCAAAAATCTTTGAAGCATAGTTTTATCAATTATTTCATCAGTAAATTTTGATGCAAAATCAATGGATCACTGAATAGGGGTAATTTTCCCCTGACAAATTTGATGACCCAAAAATCTTATATCTGTTTGTAAAAGACTCATTTTGATTTTAGATAACCAAACCATTTTGAATAACAATGTTCTTGAAAATATCAAGATGCTTTATATGAGATTCTAATGTTTTAGAATAAACAAGAATATCATCAATATATACAATAATGAAATCCATATAAGGATTAAAAATATCATTCATAATTTTTTGAAATTCAGAAGGTGCGTTTTTCAAACCAAAAGGTATAACATTCCACTCGTATTGACCGAAAGGAACATTAAACGCAGTTTTATAAGTATGTTTTTTAAAAATTTGAATCTGCCAATATTCTGATTTTAAATCAAATTTTAAAAATATATTGGCATCATATAACCTGGAAAGAATATCTTTCTTATTAGGAATAGGATACCTAATCCATTTTAAAACTTTGTTCAAAGGTTTGTAATTTATGACTAACCTGGGAACACCTCTTTCTTGTTCTGCAACTTTATTAACATAAAATGCAGTACAAGACCATGGAGATTTAGAGGGTTTTATCAGGCCCTTTTGTAATAAATTATCAATTTCTTTTTGCAGAAATCGACTAATTCTGAATTCATTTGACAGGTGCGAGATTTTGTTGAAATATTTGATTCATCAAAAGAATTTTTATATGACAAAGTCACAATATGCTTTTTCCTGTCCCAAAAAGCATCTGGATGATCTGCACAAATATCAGCTGCTATTTTTTCAGAAATCATTTTAATTTTTTTTGGACTTTAGCAGATTGTAAAGACTCTGAAATATTCAGACTATACATTTCCATTTGTAAAGACTCAATATGCTTTTGTTTTAAATAAATCAAAGAGTTAATATCTCTAGTAACTGGTTCAGTTATGAACTCAAAATTAATGGTATTACCATTATAATTTGCTTTAAAACCTTTTGCATTTAATTTTGTAAAGGGATAAATAGCATTTATAAAAGGAGTGCCAAGTATAATTGGCGGATATAATTGATTTTTAACCAGGAAGAAAAAGTGAGAGAATACAAACTTTGCTCTGGCAAATGCAAGTATTAGACAATTTATATTTTATGTCTAAAGCATGATTTGATGTAGATTTAATAACATGGGTAGTTTTTTCAAAATACCTTGAAGGAATTAATCCTTCCTGAATACAACTGACATCAGCACCACTATCAATTATAGCGATACTTGAAATTTTAAAATCATTATTAAATAGAATGGTACAATTTATATACCAACGATGAGCAGTAACAATTTGCATCATTCCCATAAATTTGGGACTAGGAGATTCATTAATCTCTTCATCCACAGCTTTCCCTTTTTCAGAAACCGGAAAATCATTTTCTAAAATATTATTTTCTAGTTGGGAAATACGATGATTATTAATCAACTGATTTTGTTTTAAAGATTTAATCTCTTTCTTAAGGTTTTCAACCTCTTGTTTTAAATCATCCAGAGAAGTATCTCTTACAACACTTGTTCCTTTCTTTTCAAGTCTGGAAAAAACTTCTTGAAGAGAATAAGGACTAGTATTGTAATTGAAATTCTCAAAAGTTTTTTCTTCATTCTTCTTCGGTTTTTCAAAATTTTTTGAAGAAGAAGTTTTTGAAGAAGCCATTTCTAAAATCTTGTTTCTAAGATTTTATCTGAAACGTCTTTTAAAAGTTCAATAACATTTTCTGAAGAAATCATTTTAAGAGTTAATTCTTCAAAGCTTTGATATCATTTATCAAGATTAGAATCTTCTATCTGAGAATGCAATTTATAAAATTCATCTTGTCCAAAAGAACAATTATCACCTGGACAATTAGCACATTTATTAGTAGTAATATCAACATTATTATCAGTACTATAATCTGAAGAATTATCAGAGGAATTGGAATCTGAATGAGATTCATAAAGTAACTCATAGAGTTTGTCTTGAGTTGGTTCATCCAACTCCAAAGCTCTAAACTTATCCGCCTTGCAATTTGTTGCAGGATGACCAAATCGTCCACACTTATAACATTTAATGTTTCTCAGATCTCTTTTAGAGAAATTTCTGGCAAACCTTGTTGCCTTCCTATGAGCTTTCTTTCCCTCTTTCTTTTCTTTGTATCGTTTTGAACGATGACGTCTTTTATGATGTCTTTCTTCAGTTTGACCTGTCTTTGGTTTAGAACTAGACGGTCCTTCTACACCAAACTGTGTACAAAAATCTCCCAATTGAGACCTTTTAGACATTTGATTCCTTTTTATCTGTTGAGCCAACTTAAGCTCATTGCAAAGATTTAATCCTTCTTGAGTACAAATCCCTATTAACTTTCCATAAGTTAATGTATCATAAGGGATTTCTGGTCTATCTCCTCTTAAGACCTTTTTAACTCTTTCAGAGAACAAGGAAGGAAGACCATCAATAAATCTATTCTTCCAATAGCTTGATTTACTTTCATGTAGATCCATAACTCTACTCATGAAAGTATCCTTGTACCATCGTAAATGTCCCAAATGGTTACATTTAAGTCCATTTAGTAAAGTTCGAATAGTCTCATTTTGGTTGGAAAATCTTCCATTAAAATGTTCCAAAATAGTAAGAACAAGTGTATAAACTACATCTTCAACCCTTCGGGTTGTAATCTTTTCTACTGGTTTTCCATCTTCACCAGTAACTATTTCTCTTTTAACTTCTTCTTTGTATGCATTCATTATTGCATGCTTTTCTTCAGGTGTTAGGAAATTATCCCACCATCCTCGAAGTTGACCTGTAAAACCTGCTATAATCATTTTACATATAGCATGATCATTATTTTGATTCGTATGACGACGAATTGATGAGTACATCAACATACGATGTACCATAATGGAAACCTGCCTTTCAGTTAAGGCATCCAAATTCCATTCATACACCTCATTACCACTGTAAGATGTGTTAGTTTGATTCCAATCTCTTTCTTCAACTAGCACATCTTGAGGAGTAGGACGAGGGTAATAATAGGTCATCATGGAAGGGAGAGTTGCATAACCTCCTTTTCCTATAATCTTTTGCCTGTGATTGTAACCAGTTTTAAATCTTCTGGCGTTTACTTCCGAAACATCTTGATTTGGATCTTGGATACCAAGGAACTGATTTTCAATTTTATTAATATTTGACTCAGGAAAATCATTTGTAATAGGTTTTGAACCTAAACCAGACAATTTTTTTTATCAAGAAGATCTTCTACTGAATGAAAAGATTTAACTTTAAAACCAGAAGTATCTATAGGACGCTGAAGATGTGTAGGAACATCTAAAGGAGTTTTTGAAGTAGAAGTTTTATCTTCTTTTGGATATTTTTGAAATTCTTTAACCAAAATAATTAAGTCATCTAATTTTTTTGTCTAAAAAACTAATATGTTCTCAAAGGACTTTAACATAAAGACTCAAATAATTATTTTGAGAAATAAGGTTATTAACCTCTTGAACAGTAATCTGGGCAACATCTGTTTGAATAAACTTTTGAAAAGCTGAAAAAGTTAACCAGTATTATTTGGTAAAATAAAATAAGTTTGAGGAGGGTAGATGACTTTAGTTATAGTGCCATCATTTTCTTTAAAAGTCCTTTCTATAACATTAATATATAATGGTAAATATGTGGTTATAAACCATGGAACAAAATAAATAATTTTGTTATGTAAAATACAGACTTCATAAAATTCTTGAGAGATATTGTTTAAATCATTTTCACTATAAGTTTCAAAAAACCAAGTTCTAAAATGGTTCCATTTTTTATTATAAAATTCTTTTTGAATATGTTTTCGAGCCAGGGATCCTAGACTAAAATCAATGAGTCGATTTATCATAATTAAACATCATTGAGATCTGTTGATTTATCAACATTGAAATCCATTTCTGACTGAGTTGAATTCAAATCTGCCAACTTATCTGTTGCTTGGACAATATTTGTTTTAGGGTCTATCCTTACTCTTTCAACTAATCCTTCACTCATAGTATCACTTAAAGTGTGAAGAGACAAAGGTCTTCGCCTTGCTGCTCCATAACTAGGACCTTCATGACTTATTGGAGAAATATGTTGGATTTCTGGTAACCTTCTGTAACCAGAGAAAGATCTCCTACTATAAACAGGAGAATTATAAACAGAAGAATTATCAGCAAACTCAATACAAACCATACCATCAGGATTTTGAGTAATATGAGAATATTCACTATTAGTAACTTCTTCAGCAACCTGTCTTTGAGACACAACATCATTTAAAATCCATTTATCAGGAAAATTAATTTCATCCCATTTAATAGGCCTTCTAGTCGTAATTTTAGATTTAATAAAATTAGTTTCAACTAGAATAATCTCATTAGACGAATCATATAATTTACATCTAGGATTTAAAGTAGTTAACAATTTATAATAAATTCTATAAGATAAACAAATAAGCTCAGAATCGACAGCATAATTATAGCCATAGGTCTTAACATCGTTTGGGTCTTGAGCAAATTGCATTGAGTCTGAAATATTGTCTGAATTATTTGGGCTTGAGTTTATATGTTTATCTTTTTCTTGTTGTTGTTTAAGTAATTTTTCTACGGTTTGGGTTATAAGAGAGAGATTCTAGATCTTTATTTTTTGGGATTTTTTGATTTTTTGTCTAAGAGTCTGGTTAAATGAAAGAGGTAACCTTCTTCTGGAAGATGAACCTTCATCCTTTTCACTTTTTGGCAAAATGACAGCCATCAACGGGTTTGAGAAGTCTTTACCGGCTACCGTTTGGGATGGAAAACCCTGTATATCTGTCTGAGTTTGTACATCTTGTTTAGTCTTACCTTTGCTTTCCATTCTTTGGAGTCTTTCCCTGAGCTTGACATTTTCTTGTGTTAGAGCTTCATTTCTTAGATTTAGCCTTCTGAATGCTTCGGTCATGGATGAGCAATGATCACAGAATATTATTTTGTCTGTATCTTTTTGGATGTTGTATTGTGGAGTTTTATCTGGGTTTTGTCTAAGGGCTTGAGAAATATAGTAATTTAGCCCTAATATCCCTCTAGCATAGTCTAAAGCTTCTGTAAAATCATTAAAACCTTTAAAAATGGGTTTTTGAAAACCTTTAATAGAGTCTAAAACTTCTATCATGTCTGAAAAACATTATTTGTTTTACCATGAATTACCACATGATATTTAAATCTATTTTCTTTATTTTTGCTAGTAAAATAATATCCTAAAGCATTTAAAACAACAATTATATATTTAGTGTCTTTTTTATTATGTGCTATCCATATATTTTCTATGAGACATGTTTGTTGTTTGTCTAGTTGTCTGAATGTTCAGTTAGACGGGTCGTATGCTATTAAGTTTTGTTGTCCAAACTGTAGTCTTTCTATTCTAAACATCATCAATTTTATCTAGAGGTTTAAAATGCAAATTTGATAACATTGTCTGTTTGTAAGAGTCTGCAAAATCTGAGGTTGAAGGTTGAACCCTTTTACCTTTATCTGGTAGTAGAGGTCTCATTCTGATTTAAACTTTGATCAGTAATCTACTTAGTTGATCTGCAATACTATTATCAATTCCCTTGATATGCTCAAAAATTATAGAATGATAAATTGATATAGTATTTAAAAAATTTAGCCATCGTCTTCTACTGCTAGTTTTATCATTAATTTTTTGATGGAATTTTAGTATAGCTTCATAATCTGTTCTTATTAAAATTTCTGATTTATTTAGAATATAAATTCTTAAACTATTTTAAACCATATATTACAGCTAAAATTTCAACATCTATACTAGCTTTATTACCCTTTTCTTTGAATTTTTCACTTTGGTAAGCACATATTTTTTTCTTCTTGTTTAGAACTGTATTTATGTGGTCTTGATTTTAATACTGCACCCCATCCCTCGAAACTTCCATCTATCTCTATTATTAAATAGTCTGATTCTAATGGCATATTAAGATCGGGAATATTTTTTATTTTTTCTTTTATTTTTTTGTATTAATTTTATGTCTTCAATATTAAAATTTCTTTGTCACTTAGTTCCTGTCTTAGAGTATAATGGTCCTACCATTTATCCTAAATCTTTAATAAAAGGTCTTTCATAATAATTATACCTAGGAATTTTTGTAAATCTTTTAAATTATTTAATTTATCTGGCATGTCTAAAGCTTTTTAAGCTATATGAGGTTGTATTTTAACCTTTCCTTCTCCTAAAGTAATTCCTAAAAAGTTTATATAGGTTTAAATAATTCTATTTTCTTTTTGCTAATTATTATTCCACTATTAACAAATAGCCTAAAAACTGTTTGTAAATGTCCTAAGTGTTCTTTTATATCTTTACTAAATACTAAAATATCATCTACATATACTAACACAAATTTTTTATATTCTCCAAATATTTGATCCATTTTTATTTGGAAGATTGGAGGTACGGTTTTTAACCCAAATGACATAACTAACCATTCAAAATGTCTTTCAGGACAGGTAAAAGTTGTCCATTCTATACTATCTGGATGTATTTTTATCTGCCAATATCCTGACTTCAATCAAATTTGCTAAAAATTGTTTTTCCTTGGATTCTATTTATTAATTCTGTTTTGTCTGGTAATTTATAACTGTTTATTCTAGTATTATCATTTAGTCTTTTGTAATTTATAACAATTCTAGCTTTTCCTCTAACTATTTCACTATGATTTCTTACCATAAATGCTGCAGATCTATGTTTTGAAGTAGATCTTTTTGTTACTCCTAATTCTAATAGTTCTTTAATTTGTATTTTAAAATCTTCTTGATCTTGATTTGTAGATTCTATTGAGGCTGTTTTTATTACATATTCTGGATTTATTATATCTAACTTGCATACGATGTGATTATTCTCCCAATGTTTTAAGGGTTTTTCTCCTATTATTTCTATTTGATCTTAAATTTTTACTATATTATCAAGATCTTGTTGGTTCTTTATTTATCCTATTTGCTGAATTCCTGTCTTAAAATTATATAATTCTTTTTCTATTAGAACATAATTTTTATTAACTATTTCATCTTCTTTATCTATCCCTAGTATATTCTCATATAATGTATTGCATTCTGTTTTAGTACATTGTGTGTTATTTTCACAATTCTCACAACATTTTTCTTTATGTCTTATTTAAGTATTAATTTTATCAGTTATGACAGAAGTATAAGTAATGGTTTTCATAAAAATTATTCCATCTTTTGTTATTAAAGTTTCTCCTTTATTGTATAATATGAAATCTAATCCTAACACAAAATCTACTCTTATATCTAAATATCTTACCCATATCTTATCCATCTTATAGGTAGGTTTATAGAATTTTGAACAAGTATTTTAAAAAGTTATTTGTGCTCTATCTATGTAGTATCTATATGTATTATGTGTTCCATCCATTTGCATAGCTGCAAGTGATTTTTCTAAAGTTTTACTCTTCTTTGTTATTCTCATCTATATTAATGCTTACTATAGAGTAGATGCTTTCATTATCTGACATATATTCATCTACATTTAATGATGCTTCGTTAAATTCTTCTACTAATTGAGCATTTCTAGTCTTAGCATTATATCTTTTAGGACAAGTATTTGCTAGATGTTCTATACTTCCACATGTAAAACATTCTAACTTATTTTTATAATTTCTATCTGTTCTATATTTTCTAACATGTCTATCCCTATTCATATATGTTTTCCTTGCTGAAGATTTTCTAAGAAAATATCATTTTTTATTATATCTCTTATTGTTTTGTGGGTGATATTTCTTATACTTTTGTTTGGTGCTGTTAATGTTAACAGGGTAATGACTGTTCTAAGCAGTGTATAAAACATGATTCTTTAGAATTCTAAAGCATTTTTATACTCAAAGTATTCTTGCATTTTATACATTTTCATTTCGTATATGTATAAAATTATATTGTTATACTTATGATTAGTATTTAGATATACTTTTTCCACTTCGGAGATCGATCTTTTCATATGATGCATAGATATCTTATGTTTCCATGCTCTTCTTCTTACACTATGTAAATGTGGTTGTATAAACTTCATTTTTATATATATTTATGTGATTAGCATGATATAATTATGCAAAGCATTAAATAAATCATGATATGTTTTAATCCCTACAGGTACTAAGTAATTTCTTTTAATGTTTAATCAAGATAACAACATATAACATGTCTTATGAGATTATTATATATAATAAAAGATAATTTTTATACCTTTCTTCCTCTTGTTGATAAACAGTCCTATCAATACCGCAACATATCTCCTTTCCGGCTATGAATAGTATTTTTTGCCTTCTTCACTCTTATGGCTACTTTTGAACTATTCCTCCTTCAGGCTGGAAATCGCAACTTCCACTTTGAACAATTTATCAAGTTTGAAGAATATTGATATATAAACTAGCTTTTATTAAGATATAATAATCTTACTTACATATGATATGTATATATCTTAATATAACATTAAATAGAAACACTTTTCCCTAACGGGAGAAGCTACTTACTCATTCATATCTAAAATATTCATAACTCTCACTCTTCCACTTTCTCTCTCCTACCGACTCTGCCCTTACCTAAAGGAATACCTCTCCTTTTATAGATATCAAGGAGGGACTTATTTACAAATATTTTTCCCTTAAAGGATTTTCTTTAAAGATTACATTATTGACTCCTTTTGAGTCAAAAGATTCTTATCTTGATCACATGTGCTGCTTTCTGTCACTGGCCGACAGAATGTGACTTTTCTTTTTTAAAGATAAGCATCTTCTCGTCCTTTCTGTCATTGGCCGACAGAGCATCTTTTTTCTTTTGTCTTTTTCTCCTTTGTTGACGTAAGTGCTTATGTTTTGTGTCTGATTACGTAAGTGCTTACGTTCTTTTTCTTCTCCATTGATCTTCTTCATCATTGATTATGGCTGTGTTCTAGCATCTTACATGCTAGCTTCCAAGTCTCCTCTATTGCTCCCAATCCATGGAGCTCGATATCAAGGATCCTTTCTTTGAGTATTTCTGACTTTGAATTTCCCTTGGTGATTAGAACCCAGTCAGAATCTTGATCTATTACCCAGAAATTATCTCGGTAAAATCTATTTAGAATAGCATATAAGGCTTTTATCCCTAATGCTCTTGTGGTTTGTATCCATTTTCTGTTAAGATAAGGAAGTTTTTTATCTTCTCCCGTGGTCTTAACGCTAAAATCTTTTATTTTCTCAACTGATATATAGTTGAGAGTCGGATAGTATGCTTGAGAATCTTGGCACTCCATTGAAATGCTATAGAATCTGCAGTATACTCCTCCATCGCCTTGGCTGAAATTTTTAATTGCATTGAACAATTTAGCTGGTAGTTGGGATATCTCCTTGAGATCTGGACCTGTATATACTCGATCCAAATATCCGAACTCGAACAATTGAGCTGTAAAGCTCGGAATTCCATTTGGGAATATAGATATTCTAGGAAACAAACTAGTTTTTCCTAAAACTCCATATGTTTCTCCGCTCTGTTCTGGGAGATTGTAAATGTATCTAGTGAATTTTAGATACTCTTCCTCTTTAGGATGTTGTTTTCCCTGCAAAGAAGAAAAAACTTTTGCTCCAGAAGAATCTGTGTTAGTTTTATTTTCTGGTTTTCCAGATATCTTTTCAGCCTTAACTGATGATGAGCTTGAAGCTTCATTTGCTCAGCTTTCTCTTACATCCTTTTTGGATGAAGATGGCATATCCGTGCATACCGTCGAGATGTTTTTTGCACTAGGTGCTGGTGGGACATCTCCTGCCACCTTGTTGAGATTAATACTCTCTTTCAGATTTGAATTCTGAATTGGACGCGAATCCAAATGTTCACAGAGAAGTAGAAATTCTCTCATGTTTTCAGCTTGGTCTGTGCTGAGTTGATTTATTTCGAATTGCAACATTCGAGATTGTTCAGATAATTTTGAGAGTTCATCTCTTCTATTGAACAATTTCTGTCCTTTTTCATCGATGGATTCATCCACCTTTTTCATCTTCTCATATATCCTGTTAATCAGGATTTTTGTCTGATTGTCAATATTGGACGTTTCTTGATAGGAAATCTGCAAGAAAATTGTCAATTCCTTTTATATATTCAATAGAAAAGGTATAAAAAGATAATAACACTTGCCATCTATGAAGTCTCCTGTATTGAGGTTCAGAAGGCAATCTATTGTTTATTAGTCCTACAACTTGAGTGTTATCAGTTCTAATAATGAATTGTTTTGGTAAAAGAAATGTAGAAAACTTTCTAATTCCTTTTACGATTGCTAATAATTCTTTTTCGTTAGTCGAATATCTTGTTTCTGCGTCATTGAATGTACCGCTTGTGTACCTGCAGATTTCATTAAGATTTGTTTGCAAAATAGCACCCCAATGATAATCTGATGCATCTGTTTGTAGAATTAGATTATCACTTTCATCTGGTAGTCTTAACTTGGGTAGTTTTGAACATTCTTCTTTCAAGTTTTTTACACACTTAGTGTGTTCTTCCGTCCAACCAAGTCTGTTGGTTTTTCTTATTAATTTTTGAAGTATATTTCTTTTTTTTTGCTAAATCTTGTATAAATTCTCCTGCATAGTTCAAACAACCTAGAAATCTCTGGATTTCTTGTTTTGTTGTAAGTTTGTCAGGAAACTCTATAATTTTTTTAGCAATATGTGCTTGGAGTTCTATTCCATTTTTTGAAATAATCATTCCTAAGAATTCTATTTCATTTTTATTTATCTCAGCTTTTTTCTTACTTAAGATTATTCCATTTTTTAAACATTTTTCTGAATTTTTTTTCAAATGTTTTAAATGATCTTCATATGTTTTAGAACATATTAATATATCATCAATATAAACTATTAAATAGTTTTCTTCTGAAAAGATCTTATCCGTTCTTCTTTGGAATATTTGTGGTGCGTTTTATAATCCAAAAGGCATTACTAACCACTCGTAATGTCCATTAGGAGTACTAAATGCAGTTAATTTAACTGAATTTTCTTCTAATTTTATTTGCAAAATCCACTTTTACAGTCAAATTTTGAAAAATAAGTTTTTCCTTTTGCAAGGTTGATTAAATTGTTTTTATTTCGAATAAAATATCCATCAAATAAACAATTTTTATTTAAATTTTTATAGTTTATCACCATTCTTGCTTTTCCTTTTTTTAATTCAGCATGATTTCTTACCAAGAATGCTGGACTACTATGAGGACTTTTACTTATTCTTATGAGTTTTAATTTTAATAACTCATTAATTAGGACTTTAAATTCAAATTTATCTTCTTCGTTATATAACATAGGTTTTACCCTAATTATTATGTTTGGATCTTTTAGTGTTAAACTTGCTTTTTCATGGCTTTGTTCCCATTTTCTAATGGATTTTCTCCATATGATTTTTGAAAATTTTCCTTAATTTTTTCTAAATTAAGACACTTACAAGTAATTTTTCTTAAATTATCTAAGTATTTTCTTTTATATTTATTATTATCTTCTTCAAGATTATAAACATTTTGTATTCTCGGGATTTTGATATAATGCCCACAAGGTGTTTTCAGATTTATCATATACAATGTTTGTTGATAATTCTGAAATTGTTGTATAAAATCATTTCCTAATAATAAATCTGTCTCCAGTTTATCATAAGCAAACAATTTATTTATAGAAACAATTTTTGATCCTAAAATTATTTCTACCTTTTCTTTTGATTTTGTTAATTTTTCTTTATCTCCTGTGATTCCTATCATAGAAATATTGCTTTTATTTAAGTCCCAATCTTTTATTAAAAAAGATTTTGCTAGAATTGCTTCTGATCCATTATCTATTTGACAACAAGTTGTCAATTTTGTATCATATATTGTTATTTCTATAAAAACTGAAACCTTAAAAATCGTTTCTTTAGGCATTTATATTTTCGGTAAGAAACAAGTTTCATTTTTATATATCATTTCTATTCCATCTTTTCCGATGTTATAGTCTTCTAAATCATTTAGAAATAAATTTCCTAAGATTATTTCTTGATTACTTTCATGATTTATAATATAACAGGGAACTGTTATTCTTATTGTATCTAGTTGTATAGGTAAATCTACCATATTTTTACAACTAAAATTATTACCTTAAAAAGGTTTTGTATATGTATTGTTCTCCTTCAGAAACTGTTAATCCATTTATAAGATATTCTTTAATATGATTAGCAGTTGCTCCTGTTTGTATCAGTATATCCTGATTTTTCCATTCCAATCCATTGAAAATTCTTCCTCTTATTTTCAATATATTTGAATGTTCATTTTTTAAAGGATATCTATTAGATATACTTTTTCTAATGGAATTTCTTCCATATTCTAATGAAAGCCTAGGATTACTAGTACTTCTTATTTCATGTGTTTTTCCAAATCGAATTTCATATTCGTCCGGAATTTGTGCTTGTTGAATTTCTGCTTCAATAATTCTAGCAATTCCTGCACATTCTCTATCTATTTCAATAGATTCTTTATTTTTATACACATTTCCATAATTTGAATTTGTAACTGTGTATAATGCTTGGTAATATATACTCATTATATGATTACCTGGTTTAAATAGATCATTCCTTTTGATATGAAAATGTAGACTTAATGCATCATTAAAGTCAGCGTCTTTTAGTGATATACAATATCTTGGGTAATAAGTGAATAGAAGCTTAGTGTAAGCTAAATTTCCTTCTACTATTTCAAGATTTCCTTCTCTTGCGTTCATAAATCTTTCGTCGGATAAATTTATCACTATTGGACAATTTATTCCTTCTTTAAAGGTTGATTTAACCAATATTTGAATTCATCCTAAATGAACATAATTCATTTTCTTTATTTTCTTTTCAGGAATTTTTCTTAAGATTTGATTTATCATTGATTTTGTTAATAAGTTTAACTTATGTTTTCCTGTGGTTTGGGTAATTTCTATTACCTTTTCTACCTCTTGATATTCATGATAAGAGATTTTATCTCTTGTGAAAATCCTTTGCATTCTGCTTAATAGGTTATCTTCTACTTTAAGATTTAATTTTAATCCTTGTATTTTCTTAAATGTTTCCCCATCGAAAGTTGATTTTAAAGCATATCCATGGTGATCTTCTTCTGTATCTAATATCTGTACAAAATCTTCCTTTTCTTGTATTTCTTTATTCATTGAATCAGACTCTTCTGAACTAGTTGAATATTCTTCATAGATTTCTTCAAAGAAATCATCACTCTTTATAGATTTTATAGACTCTAAGTATGAATCTATTTCCAATCTATCTATTTTTGAGATTTTTACTCTTTTGTTGTTACATTCATAACTTTTGTGTCCTTCTTCTCCACAATTGTAACATTTGCATTTATTTTTAGTTTTTATGAATTCTCTTTTCTTTTTATAATACCTCTTCTTTGGTATATATTTTTGTTTAGTAAAATTTTTCTTTTTAATTAACCCCTTCTTGAGTTGTTTTTTCCTTTTAAAGGGTCTATCCTTACATCCCCATTGAGTAGATGCCTGTGTATCTTCACAATAAATTTGTGTATTAATTCTTTTAGCCTTTCTTTGCATATTATGTGACATACATAACTGCCCTAATCTATTATTTAGGAAACTTATTCTCTGACCAAGAGTGTCTTCTTTCATATTTTCTTTTCCATATTCTTCCCTAAAATATTTGGCCCAAAAGCCTGGTAATTTTTTATAGTATTTTTCTAAATAAGACAACATTTCCTTACCGCTATCAAATATCTTATAGTAATATTCTTCGAATTCACAAGTGTATTCTCGAATATAACTCATTTTACATATCTGTAATTTTTCTAACTTTTCTTTTTGCTAAATTTTTTATTATTTCTTTGTTTTCTTTTTCATTTCCTTGTCCTCCAAAGAATTCATTTGTAATATATTGTTTAAGATTATTTATACCTTCTTGTAGAGAATTTTTTAATCCTTCTAAGGTATCATTTTTAATTATATTTTCTGCATCTTCAGATAATCCAGAAAACCAATCATTTACCTTTCCCATAAAGGTATTTATCATTATGAAGTATTTTTCTTCATCTGTATAATTTCCTTTTCCTAGTAGAAAATACATTAACATATTTTGAGACCAAAGGTCTAGGCTATTTTCTGAATTCCTTTTACATTCTAAATCTAAGAATTGTATGTTAATATCTCCTGTGGGTAGTCTATTAGGCATAAATCTTGATTTATCATTATTATGATAATTTTTTGTAAAATCATTATTTGCTTTTGTTTTATTTGTAAAATTTTTATTTTCATTTTCTGGCTCTTGCCATTCATTTTTCATCGAAGTTGAAGCTTCGAATTTGCCTTGAGGTCCTTCCGTTTCCCCTCTATTCATGAGTACATTTACTTCTTCTGAAAGACTTAGGTCTTCTAGAGAATAAACTAGCTCATCTTAATTCATTCATCATTATTTTGTTCAATTAATTTTGAATCAATTTCTATTACTGCATTATCGCTATGATCATTTTCTAAATCATTTTTATTTTCTACATATTTTTCTTTTCCTTTTTGTTTTTTTAGGAATTTCTGAATTAATATTTCATCCATACTTCCTTTTTGATAAGTATTTTCACTTATTGATTTCTAATTTAATAATTCTTTCATATATTTTTGACTTATTCTTTTATCAATTTTTTCTGTTTTTCTATAAAACTAGTTATTTTCCTGGAATATTTTCTTTGATATATTTTATTTCTATTTCTATCATTCTTATTCTTAATGATATTTGTTTGTTACTCTCTATGAGGTCTTTTAATAGATCAGATATTTTTTAAGACACATTAGTCTGAATAATAACAATCAGATGTATCATACAAATCATCATTATACTAATATTGCATATTATATCTTTCTTCTTCTTTTTTATTATGCCATATAATTATTTTTATTATTTTTCTTTTTAGATCTTCATCTAAATTTTTTATTACTTGTAAAATTGTAACAAGTGTTTCTGTTCCTATATACCATAAAGGTTTTAAGTCCATTTAGTTCGTACTAGGCTCTGGTACCAATTGTTTGGTGTTGTTAATGTTAACAAGGTAATGACTGTTCTAAGCAGTGTATAAAACATGATTCTTTAGAATTTCTAAAGCATTTTTATACTCAAAATATTCTTGTATTTTATACATTTTCATTTCGTATATGTATAAAATTATATTGTAATACTTTTTTTTTGTTTTTATACTCAAAGTATTCTTGTATTTTATAAATTTTCATTTCGTATATGTATAAAATTATATTGTTATACTTATGATTAGTATTTAGATATACTTTTTCCATTTCGGAAATCGATCTTTTCATATGATGCATAGATATCTTATGTTTCCATGCTCTTCTTCTTACACTATGTAAATGTGATTGTATAAACTTCATTTTTATATATATTTATGCGATTAGCATGATATAATTATGCAAAGCATTAAATAAATCATGATATGTTTTAATCCCTACAGGTACTAAGTAATTTCTTTTAATGTTTAATCAAGATAACAACATATAACATGTCTTATGAGATTATTATATATAATAAAAGATAATTTTTATACCTTTCTTCCTCTTGTTGATAAACAGTCCTATCAATGCCGCAGCATATCTCCTTTCCGGCTATGAATAGTATTGTTCGCCTTCTTCACTCTTATGGCTACTTTCGAACTATTCCTCCTTCAGGCTGGAAATCCCAACTTCCACTTTGAACAATTTATCAAGTTTGAAGAATATTGATATATAAACTAGCTTTTATTAAGATATAATAATCTTGCTTACATATGATATGTATATATCTTAATATAACATTAAATAGAAACACTTTTCCCTAATGGGAGAAGCTACTTACTCATTCATATCTCAAATATTCATAACTCTCACTCTTCCACTTTCTCTCTCCTACCGACTCTGCCCTTACCTAAAGGAATACCTCTCCTTTTATAGATATCAAGGAGGGACTTATTTACAAATATTTTTTCTTTTTTTTCTATAAAATTAGTTATTTTTCCTGGAATGTTTTCTTTGATATATTTTAGTCTTTTTTAACATGTTTTATTTCTTTTACAGATTTAGAGTTTATGAGTGGTAGAGATACAAATGTTTTTCCTAATACTGATAATTGTTCTTCTCTATAATGTCTATATAGTTGAGATTTTGAATTAGTATTATATAAAACTTTTGGATTCAATAAATTTAATTTATTTTGTTGGAAGATTTGTATATCTTTATCTGTATCTATTATTTCTTCTAATTGTTGATTATTTCTTCCTTTGTCTTTCTATTTAATATTCTTGACAAAAAATTATTGCTTATCATATTCTGGGAGTAACTTGGTCTTGGTCTTTCTTGTCTTTTATCTCTTGGTCTAGTTGGAAAATATCCATTTTTTTATGTTTTTTAATTATTTTTTCTTTTTGAGGAGTAATATCTATTTTATTAACTTTTCTATTAATTCTTCTATTCCAGTTGTGTTTATATTTTTTACCTTCTACTTTTTCTTTTATGTTTTTATCTATCTTATTATGTAGTTGTTATAAAAGTGATATTATTATATTGTTCTGTTGTATAATAATTTGATCTGATTTTGACGATGGACAAAAATCTTTATAATCTGATGGAAAGACTATTCTTTTTTCTATTAATTTTATCGTATGTCTCTGACTCTACTAAATCTATCATGAAAGAACTATTTCTTTTATTGATGTTAATTCTATATTTATTTCTTTTATTTTTATTATTAATGTATTACTAACTTCTTCTTTAGATTTATTTTTTAACTCGTTTAATTTTTTACTTAAATCTACTCCTTGTTCTTTGAGGTAATCTAAATTATTTTCTATCATACTAAAGAGTTGTTTTTGTTTATTTTGCATTTCTTCTTGTTCACTTAATATTTTAATAATTTTGTTGTTTGATTCTTTTATTTTTTCACTGAGATTGATTATTAAATCTATTAAAGTATTATACTGAGCGTCTTCTGTATGTAAGCAATGATTTCCGTTCTCCAAGTTACACTTAATTATATTGTCTGATTTTAATCTTTGAAATCTTTTTTCTATATTGATTTGTAAGTCTAAGTATTCTATGCTTTTTAATGAAGCTATTGTTACTATTGTTATTTTATCCTAAAGTAGTTGGGTAATAATATTCATAAAAATTTTCTATTCTTTTATTGTAATTATCTATAACATGATAAATTTCTTGTAATTCTCATTTTAAAGCACTTATATATTCGTCGTTATTTATAGTTTTTTCGAACTAAAAAGCTTGTGGTATGAAAAATTCGTTTTCGTATATATATATATATATATATATATATATATATATATATATATATATATATATATATATATATATATATATATATATATATATATATATATATATATATATATATATATATACACCTAATCCATATTAAAACTTTGTTTAAAGGTTTGTAATTTATTACCAACCTGGGAACACCTCTTTCTTGTTCTGCAGCTTTATTAACATAAAATGCAGTACAAGACCATGGTGATTTAGAGGGTTTTATAAGTCCCTTTGATAATAAATTATCAATTTCTTTTTTGATGAAATCGACAAGTTCAGAATTCATTTGACAGGGGCGATATTTTGTAGGAATATCTGCTTCATTAAAAGAGTCCTCATATGGCAGGGTTACAATATGCTTTTTCCTGTCTCAAAAAGCATTTGGATGATCTACACAAATATCAGAAGCTATTTTGCCAGAAATCAATTTAATTTTTTCTTGGACTTTGGCAGACTGTAAAGATCTGAAATATTCAAAGAGTTTTAAATGAATCAAAGAGTTAATATCTCTAGTAACTGGCTCAGTTATAAACTCAAAATTAATGGTATTGCCATTATAATTTGCTGTAAAACCTTTTGCATTTAAATTTAAAAAAGGATAAATGGCATTTATAAAAGGAGTGCCAAGTATGATTGGTGAATTTAACTGATTTTTAACCAGAAAGAAGAAGTGAGGAATACAAACTTTATTTTGACAAATACAAGTATTAGATAATTTATACTTGATGTTTTGTAACGACCTGTTTAGTCGTTTTGAGCAGCAGAGTTTATTTCTGAAAATCTGTCTGGGTCGACGGATCCCACGAAGGACCGTCATGGGCACGACAGACCGTCGAGGGGGTCTCGTTCCAAAACACTTAGAATTCTGAAATTTGGGTACTGAAATCGACTCTCTGAACTTCGTGACGGAATGGCAGGTTGGACCGTCGCAGGCACGACGGACCGTCACAAATCTTTCCACAGAATTAACTCTCTAAACTTTGCGACGGACCTGCAGGACGGACCGTCACAGCTATGACGGACCGTCACAGCTATGACGGACCGTCACAGGTTGCGTAACCCTGACTGGGTCGGATTTCTATTTAAAAGTTTAAGGGGCGTTTTGGACTATTCATGCTTATAATTATAAAGTTAGTGGATTAATGTTAATAATTCAATTACTTGGGGGTTAAAGGAGATAACCTTGAAATAATTAGTGGGTTATTTTTATCATCTTTTATACTTAATTATATGACAATTAGGGTAAAAGAAAAAGGGTTTGAATAAGAAAAATAGAAAGAACAAAGAGAGGGAGAAACGAACGATCAAGAGAGAGAGAAACGAAGAACGCAGCTTTGGGAAAGTAGATTGCTTGATCACAATTCTTCGGTGGAGGTAGGTTATGGTTTATTCTATCTTATAGTAAACTCTTAATAGCGAATGATATGTGTTGGGTAGTACTATAAAGTCTTCTATATGCTTAATTGTATGCTTGCATGATGTAATTATATAATTGTGATGAACTAGCATGATGAGGCTGTTGAATCTTAAATCCTAAATTTACTTTGTTAATGATGATGCCTTGGTATAAAAGAAGGCTCGATGAACTAAAGTAATAGAGGATCGGGTGTCACGTTCCGACACCAGGATAGTATATGGATCGGAGTGTCACGTTCCGACACCAGGATAGTATATGGATCGGAGTGTCACGTTCCGACACAAGGATAGTATATGGATCAGAGTGTCACGTTCTGACACCAAGATAGTATATGGATCGGGTGTTACGTTGCGACACCAGGATAGTATATGGATCGGAGTGTCACGTTCCGACACCAGGATAGTATATGGATCGGAGTGTCACGTTCTGGTACCAGGATAGTATATGGATCGGAGTGTCACGTTCCGACACCAGGATAGTATATGGATCGGGTGTCACGTTCTGGCACCAGGAAAGTATATGGATCGGGTGTCACGTTCCGACACCAGGATAGTAGTAGTGGAGCGGAGTGTCACGTACCGACACAAGAGGAATAAAGATAATGAATCTTGAACTATGATAATATACTAAATTTTAAAGAACTAATTCCCAAATGAGTATGATAGGGTGGCTTGAGTCCTCATTGATGTGTTTGGTGTTGTGACCAAGGGTTACAGTAATTGTTGTTGTCACCTGTTAAGAATATTAGTTGATTTTATGTTATTATCTGATATATATATTGCTTTCTATTTTGAGTTAGGCGATGATACCTACTCAGTACTTGTGCTTTGTACTGACCCCTACTTGTATTTGTTTTTCTTTGTTAATTGTGGAGTGCAGCAAACGTGCCATCGTCTTCAACTCAACCGCAACTCTAGCTAGTCTTGATCACGCCAGATTTCAGGGTGAGCTATTGCTTCTAGCTTGGACTGGATGTTCCTCTTCATGTCTTGATGCCTTGAAATTCCGGCATGGACTAGATTTTTACTTATTTTAGCTTCTTAGATACTCTTAGATTTAGTAATTGAGGATAGATGTTCTTGTGGTGATGACTTCCAGATTTTGGGGATAATAATTGATAAATTTAGAAGGTATTTAATTGATTTCGTTAATGAGTATTAAGTCTTCCGCATTATATTCGTTTATTATGGTTGAAATGTTGGGGTTTAGATTGGTTGGTTCGCTCACATAGTAGGATAAGTGTGGGTGCCACTCGCGGCTCGTTTTGGGTCGTGACATGTTTAAAGCATGATTTGATGCAGATTTAACAACATGCGTAGTTTTTTCAAAATATCTTGAAGGAATTGCCAAAATGTGGTGGCGGTCACATGTTGAGTGTCAACCCGCACAGGCACCACCTATGACTTGGGCGTCATTCTCTAGCTTATTTATGGAGAAGTATATCCCCCGGACCTTGAGGGATAGGAGGAGAGATGAGTTCTTGAGCCTAGAGCAAGGCAGGATGTCGGTTACTGCGCATGAGGCTAAGTTTCGTGCATTATCCAGGTATGCCACCCAACTTTGTTTCAGTCCACAAGAACGGATTCGCCGTTTTGTGAAGGGGTTGAGGTCAGATTTGCGGATTTCAGCCTTACAGGTAGCGGCTACAGCAAAATCCTTTCAGGAAGTGGTGGACTTCGTGATAGAGGTGGAAGGAGTGAAGCCTGATGACTTCACCATGGCATCGACATCTAAAAGGTTTCGTAAGGGAGGTGCGTTTAATGGTTCTTACTCCAAAGGGCAGGGTTCCGGAGGTTATCCAGCCCGATCTATTCAGTCTTCACTGCAGACTGTAGTTGGGGGTCCGCCACAGACCGGTCAACATTTCTCTGAGTTTGGAGGTTATCCCCAGACTTCGTCATTCTCACAGAGACCTATGCTTGAATCCAGAGAGTGTTATGGATGTGGGGAGACTGGACACATTAAGAGGTATTGTCCAAAACAGAGTTACAGACCCCCAATAGTCAGAGGTAGAGGTGGTCATGGAAGAGGCCGTCATTCTGGAGGACGTGGTGGCCGAGGTAATGGTGGTCACCAAAACGGCCGGGGTGACGGGCAAACTGGAGCCACTAAAACACCACATGGTAGGGGCAACGGGCAGACAGGTGATAGGGCCCATTGTTACGCTTTCCCTGGGCGGTCTGAAGCGGAGACATCTGATGCTGTTATCACAGGTAATCTCTTGGTTTGTGATTGCATGGCTTCTGTATTATTTGATCCTAGCTCCACATTTTCATGTGCTTGACATGCCTATTCGTGTTTCTACTCCGGTGGGTGAGTCTGTGATAGTTGAAAAGGTATATAGGTCTTGTCTGGTGACTTTTGTGGGGAGCAATTCTCATGTAGACTTGGTTATCTTAGAAATGGTGGATTTCGATGTAATTCTGGGTATGACTTGGCTTTCTCCAAATTTTGCAATCTTAGATTGTAATGCTAAAACTGTAACGTTGGCCAAGCCTGGAACAGATCCGTTAGTGTGGGAGGGTGACTACACTTCCACTCCAGTTCATATCATCTCCTTTCTTCGTGCTAAGAGAATGGTTAGTAAAGGGTGCTTAGCGTTCTTGGCACACCTCAGGGATGATACTACCCAAGTACCTTCAATTGAGTAGGTTTCGATAGTCCGTGAGTTTCTGGATGTGTTCCCTGCAGACATTCCTGGTATACCACCGGATAGGGATATCGACTTTTGCATTGATCTGGAGCCGGGTACTCGCCCCATTTCCATACCCCCTTATAGAATGGCTCCAGCAGAGTTAAGGGAGTTAAAGGCCCAACTTCAACAGTTGTTAAGTAAAGGCTTCATTAGACCAAGCGCTTCCCCTTGGGGTGCTCCGGTGTTATTTGTGAAGAAGAAGGATGGAAGTTTTAGGATGTGCATAGACTACCGGCAGTTGAACAAGGTAACTATTAAGAACAAGTACCCCATTCCTCGCATTGATGACTTGTTCGATCAGTTACAAGGTGCTTGTGTCTTCTCTAAGATTGACTTGAGATCCGATTATCATCAATTGAAATACGGGCAACAGATGTGCCAAAGACTGCTTTTCGAACCAGGTATGGGCATTACGAATTCGTAGTAATGTCTTTTGGTCTTACGAATGCCCCTGCTGCTTTCATGAGCTTGATGAACGGAATTTTTAAGCCATATCTGGATCTCTATATGATTGTATTTATTGATGATATACTGATATACTCCAAGAGTAAGAAGGAACATGAGGAGCATTTGAGAATTGTGTTGGAAGTATTGAGGGAGAAAAAGCTTTATGCCAAATTCTCCAAGTGTGACTTTTGGCTAGATTCAGTGTCCTTTTTGTGGCACGTGGTTTCTAAGGATGGAGTGATGGTGGATCCTTCTAAGATTGAAACAGTGAAGAATTGGGTAAGACCTACTAATGTGTCAGAAATAAGGAGCTTTGTTGGTTTAGCTAGCTACTACCGTCGATTTGTCAAGGGATTCTCTTCTATTTGTTCCCAATTGACAAACTTGACTAGGCAGAATGTTCCATTTGTATGGTCGGATGAATGTGAGGAGAGCTTTCAGAAACTCAAGACCTTGTTGACTACTACATCAATTCTTACCTTGTCAGTGGAAGGCAAGAACTTCATTGTTTATTGTGATGCATCCTATTCTAGTTTGGGTGCGGTACTAATGCAAGAGAAGAATGTAATTGCTTATGCTTCAAGGCAATTAAAGGTGCATGAACGTAATTATCCGACCCATGATTTGGAATTGGCTGCGGTAGTGTTTGCATTAAAGCAATGGAGACACTATCTATATGGGGTCAAGTGTGAAGTCTACACAGATCATCGTAGTCTACAGTATGTCTTTACCCATAAAAACTTGAATTTGAGGCAGAGGAGGTGGATGGAACTATTGAAGGACTATGGTGTTACCATCTTGTATCACCCAGGAAAGGGTAATGTTGTGGCAGACGCCTTAAGTAGAAAAGCAGGGAGCATGGGTAGTTTAGCCCACTTACAAATTTCTAGACGCCCATTGGCTAGAGAAATCCAAAACTTGGCTAATGACTTTATGAGGCTGGAAGTAAATGAGAAGGGAGGATTTTTGGCCTGTGTGGAGGCAAGATCCTCTTTTCTTGACAAGATCAAGGGAAAACAGTTTAATAATGAGAAACTAAGCCGAATTCGGGATATGGTGTTGCGAGGAGAGGCTAAAGAAGCAATAATTGATGAGGAAGGTGTTTTGAGGATTAAGGGAAGGGTATGTGTGCCCCGTGTTGATGATTTGATCCACACTATTCTTATAGAGGCTCATAGTTCCGGATATTCTATACATCCTGGTGCAACCAAGATGTACCGTGACCTAAAGCAACACTTTTGGTGGAGTAGATTGAAGCGTGACATTGTTGATTTTGTTGCCAAATGTCCAAATTGTCAGCAAGTAAGGTATGAACACCAGAGGCCCGGAGGAACACTTCAGAGAATGCCCATTCCTGAATGGAAGTGGGAGAGAATTGCAATGGACTTCGTGGTTGGTCTTCCAAAGACATTGGGTAAGTTTGATTCTATTTGGGTAATTGTGGACAGATTGACTAAGTCTGCTCACTTCATTCCGGTCAAGGTGACTTACAATGCGGAGAAGTTAGCCAAACTTTATATCTCAGAAATTGTTCGATTGCATGGAGTTCCACTTTCCATCATATCAGATAGAGGCACGCAGTTTACTTCTAAGTTTTGGAGAACATTGCATGCTGAATTAGGTACTAAGACCGATGGTCAGTCTGAGCGAACGATTCAAGTGTTGGAGGATATGCTTCGTGCATGTGTGATAGAATTTGGTGGCCATTGGGATAACTTCTTACCCTTAGCGGAGTTTTCATACAATAATAGCTATCACTCCAGCATTGACATGGCCCTATTTGAAGCATGGTAGGGGAGGAGATGTAGGTCTCCCATTGGTTGGTTTGATGCATTTGAGGTTAGACCTTGGGGTACTGATCTTTTAAGGGATTCATTAGAGAAGGTGAAATCTATTCAAGAAAAGCTTTTAGCGGCGCAAAGTAGGCAAAAGGAATATGCAGATCGAAAGGTTAGAGACTTGGAGTTTATGGAGGGTGAACAAGTCTTGCTGAAGGTTTCGCCCACGAAAGGGGTGATGCAGTTTGGTAAAAGAGTTAAGCTAAGCCCACGGTATATTGGACCATTTGAAGTACTTAAGCGATTAGGGGAGGTGGCTTATGAATTAGCCTTGCCTCCAGGACTGTCAGGAGTGCATCCGGTATTTCATGTGTCTATGCTGAAAAGATACCATGGGGATGGAAACTACATCATTCGTTGGGATTCGGTTCTGCTTGACGAGAATTTGTCTTATGAGGAGGAGCCTGTTGCCATTTTGGATAGACAAATTCGCAAGTTTAGATCAAGGGAGATTGCATCCATCAAAGTTCAATGGAAGAATCGACCAGTTGAAGAGTCCACTTGGGAGAAGGAGGATGATATGCAAGAAAGATACCCACACCTGTTTACAGATTCAGGTACTCCTTTTCGCCCTTGTTTTCCTTCTTGTGATCGTTTGAGGACGAACGATGGACGGTCATGGGCACGACAGAATGTCGAGGGGGACTCGTTCCAAAACACTTAGAATTCTGAAATTTGGGTATTGAAATCGACTCTCTGAACTTCGTGACGGAATGGCAGGACGGATCGTCGCAGGCACGACGGACCGTCACAAATCTTTCCACTGAATTAACTCTCTGAACTTTGCGACGGACCTGCAGGACGGACCGTCACAGCTATGACGGACCGTCACAGGTTGCGTAACCCTGACTGGGTCAGATTTCTTTTTAAAAGTTTAAGGGGCATTTTGGACTATTTATGCTTATAATTATAAAGTTAGTGTATTAATGTTAATAATTCAATTACTTGGGGGTTAAAGGAGATAACCTTGAAATAATTAGTGAGTTGTTTTTATCATTTTTTATACTTAATTATATGACAATTAGGGTAAAAGAAAAAGGGTTTGAATAAGAAAAATAGAAAGAACAAAGAGAGCGAGAAACGAACGATCAAGAGAGAGAGAAAACGAAGAAGAACGCAGCTTTGGGAAAGTAGATTGCTTGATCACAATTCTTCGGTGGAGGTAGGTTATGGTTTATGCTATCTTATAGTAAACTCTTAATAGCGAATGATATGAGTTGGATAGTACTATAAAGTCTTATATATGCTTAATTGTATGCTTGCATGATGTAATTATATAATTGTGATGAACTAGCATGATGAGGCTGTTGAATCTTAAATCCTAAATTTACTTTGTTAATGATGATGCCTTGGTATAAAAGAAGGCTCGATGAACTAAAGTAATAGAGGATCGGGTGTCACGTTCCGACACCAGGATAGTATATGGATCGGAGTGTCACGTTCCGACACCAGGATAGTATATGGATCGGAGTGTCACGTTCCGACACCAGGATAGTATATGGATCGGAGTGTCACGTTCCGACACCAAGATAGTATATGGATCGGGTGTCACGTTGCGACACCAGGATAGTATATGGATCGGAGAGTCACGTTCCGACACCAGAATAGTATATGGATCGGAGTGTCACTTTCCGGCACCAGGATAGTATATGGATCGGAGTGTCATGTTCCGACACCAGGATAGTATATGGATCGGGTGTCACGTTCCGGCACCAGGATAGTATATGGATCGGAGTGTCACGTTCCGACACGAGGATAGTATATGGATCGGGTGTCACGTTCCGACACTAGGATAGTAGTAGTGGAGCGGAGTGTCACGTACCGACACAAGAGGAATAAAGATAATGAATCTTGAACTATGATAATATACTAAATTTTAAAGAACTAATTCCCAAATGAGTATGATGGGGTGGCTTGAGTCCTCATTGATGTGTTTGGTGTTGTGACCAAGGGTTACAGTAATTGTTGTTGTCACCTGTTAAGAATTTTAGTTGATTTTATGTTATTATTTGATATATATATTGCTTTCTATTTTGAGTTGGCCGATGATACCTACTCAGTACTTGTGCTTTGTACTGACCCCTACTTGTATTTGTTTTTCTTTGTTAATTGTGGAGTGCAGCAAACGTGCCATCGTCTTCAACTCAACCGCAACTCTAGCCAGTCTTGATCACGCTAGATTTCAGGGTGAGCTATTGCTTCTAGTTTGGACTGGATCTTCCTCTTCATGTCTTGATGCCTTGAAATTCTGGCATGGACTAGCTTTTTACTTATTTTAGCTTCTTAGATACTCTTAAATTTAGTAATTGAGGATAGATGTTCTTGTGGTGATGACTTTCAGATTTTGGAGATAATAATTGATAAATTTAGAAGTTATTTAATTGATTTCGTTATTGAGTTTTAAGTCTTCCGCATTATATTCGTTTATTATGGTTGAAATGTTGGGGTTTAGATTGGTTGGTTCGCTCACATAGTAGGATAAGTGTGGGTGCCACTCGCGGCTCGTTTTGGGTCGTGACATGTTTAAAGCATGATTTGATACAGATTTAACAACATGCGTAGTTTTTTCAAAATATCTTGAAGGAATTAATCCTTCCTGAATGCAACTAACATCAGCACCACTATCAATCATGGCAATACTGGAAATTTTAAAATCATTATTAACAAGAATGGTACAATTTATATACCAACGATGAGCAGTAACAATTTGAAGCATTCCAAGAAATTTATCACTTGGCTCAGGAATTTCATCATTTAAAACTTCTTTTCCTTTTTCAAAACAGAAATATCATTATCAGAAATGTTATTTTCTAACTGAGAAATACGATGATCATTAATCAATTGATTTTGTTTTAAAAATTTAATTTCTCTTTTAAGGTTTTCAACCTCATGTTTTAAATCATCCAAAGAAGTATCTCTTACAATACTTGATCCTTTCTTTTCAAGTCTAGAAAATACTTCTTGAATAGTATAAGGACTAGTATTGAAGTTTTCAAAAGATTTTTCTTCCTTCTTTGGTTTTTCAATTTTTTTTGAAGAAGATGGTTTTGAAGAAGCCATATTTAAAATCTTGTTTCTAAGATTTTCATCTGAAACATCTTTTAAAAGCTCAATAATATTTTCTGAAGAAATCATTTTAAAAGATAATCTTCAAAACTTTGATGCAATTTATCAATATAAGAATCTCCTATCTGAGACTGTAATTTATAAAACTCATCATGACCACAAGTGCAATTACCACCTTGACATTTAACACAAATGTTAGTAATCTCAATAACATTATCATCTGAGGTATAACCAGAAGAATTGTCTGATTTATCAGAAGAATTAGAATGTGAATCTGATTCATAAAGCAACTCATAGAGTTTGTCCTGAGTTGGTTCATCTAATTCTAAAGCCTTGAACTTGTCAGCTTTGCAGTTATTTGCAAGATGACCAAATCGTCCACATTTGTAACATTTAATGTTCTTCAAATCCCTTGTAGAGAAGTTTTTAGCAACCCTTGTTGCTTACCTATGAGATTTCTTTTCTTCTTTCTTTTCTTTATATCGTTTTGAACGATGGCGTCGCTTTTCATACCTTTCTTCAGGCCTGTTTGTCTTATGTTTTGAACTAGACGGCCCTTCCATACCAAACTGTGTACAAAAATCTCCCAATTGATATCTCTCAGACTTTTGAGTATTTTTTATCTGTTGAGCAAGTTTAAGCTCATTGGAGAGATTTAATCCTTCTTGGGTACAAGTCCCTATTAACTTTCCATAAGTTAATGTATCATAAGGGATTTCTAAATTGTCACCTCTTAAGACCTTTTTCACCCTTTCAGCAAATAATGGGGGAAGACCATCAATAAATTTATTCTTCCAATATTCATATTTACTTTCAGGTAGTTCCATTACTCTACTCATGAAAGTATCTTTATACCAACGGAAATGACCCAAATGTTTACACTTAAGTCCATTTAGTAAAGTTCTGATAGTTTCATTCTGATTGAAAAATCTTCCATTAAAATGTTCACTGCATCTTCAATCTTTTTGACTGAAGTCCTTTCTGTTGGTTGGCCTTTTTCATCCGTACCAGTTTCTCTTACAATTTCTTCTTTGTATGCATTCATAATTGCATGTTTTTCTTCAGATGTTAGGAAATTATCCCACCAACCTCTTAGTTGACCTGTAAAACCTGCTATAATCATTTTACAAATAGCATGGTCATTATTATTATTCGTATGACGACAAGTTGATGAGTACATCAACATACGATGTACAACAATGGAAACCTGTCTTTCAATTAAGGCGTCAAATCACCAACTTCTTTAGGAGTTTTTTGAAAATCTTTGAACAATTTAATCAAATCATCTAATTTTTTGTCCAAAGAACTGATATGCTCACCAAGGACTGTTGACACCTAATTTTGACCCGCGCCGGTATAAATAAGTTTTCGAGCATCTTAAATTTCCAAACAAGTTAAAATAATTAGTTTTATAAATTTTAAGAAAATATAAAAAGTTCGCGTTATTTTGAGTAATTTTGTCATTTCTTATAACTTTTAGATAATATATATATTTTACATAATTATGTATATAATTAGTATATTTTATGATTATTCAAATAAAAAAAATTATAAATTATATTTAATAAGTATTCTATTAAACTAATCTAGTTTAAAATTATGGTTATATTTTGAATCAGTATTTTACAATTTAAATAATTATATTGCTAAATAAAGTAGCTCGTCAATTAATTAATACAAATTCATCTTTATTTAAGGATTAGCCATTTTTTATTAAGAAATCAGCTTGGGCCTTTTCCAACTATTCCAGCCCAACTCCCTTAATTTTAAACCCAACCCCTATTCCCCTCAACCCAATTCCCTAATTCCCCAGGCCCATTTATCCATTTAAATAAAATTACCCAACTAATACTAATCCGGCCCAACCTTTCCCACTTACCCGACCCAACACCCGTCCAGCCCACTCCCCCTCTTCTTCCCTTTTCTTCTTCCCCCTTCCCTCACGCTCCTTCCCAGAAATAGAAAATGCCAAAACGATTCCCAGAAAGCTGCGAACCCAAAAAACAGAAAACGCAGAAAAACAAAACCCCAAAAAATTCCAGACGCGATCCGTGCGTCTCTCCCACGCTCTCTCGAACCCCTCTCTTTCTCCTCCCCCGCGTCACCTCACGCAACCTCTCCCCACGCTCTCTCCCAGCCGCGTCCTCCTCTCTCCTCCTCTCTCTCACGCGAGCTGTGCAACGGCTCTTTCGAGTCGTTTTCGTCTGCAAATCGCACTCTCGCGCAGACCTGGTAGCAGGGGAGGCTGAAGTTTTGTCCGTGGTGCCAAGATCGCGCCACGTAGCTCGCCAGTACCACGAACTCATCTCGTCCCTCCACGTCGCCCCAAAGCTGTTCGAACCGCCCTCTAGATAAGTTTTTAAGTTTTAAATTCGTATGGGACGAAATTGGTAGTTCCCGCCCAAAACTCGAATCCCTAATTTTGTTTTATTTATATATAAACCCCCACCTTCTTCAGGGTAAGGGTTGGATTCGGAGGGGAAAAAATCTGGGTTAGCGATTTGGGTTGGAAATTTTTTTTGGAAGTTGGGTCGTTCTGTTGTTTTCTGAGAAAATTTAAGAGAAGTTTTGGGGGTTAGAGATTTTGTCGAAATTTTTTTTTTCAAAGAGGCAGAACTTGGGTTGAAAATTTGGAGTCGAAAGTTCTTTCGGCTTTTCTGTTCTGCTTCTGAAGAGCAAATCTTTGCTCCCTTCTGTCGATTCGTTTTCGTTGGAGCGGAAGAGCGTTGTGAACAGTTGAGAGAAGAGAAAGAGGGTAGTAGCAGTTGCGATTCTTGAGTTAAGTTTCCTCGTTCGTGGCTTTGGAACAGCAGCATTCCGGTTGTGAAGTAGTCACCTCTCTGCTCGCTTTCGTCTCAGTTTCGCTGCTCGTAAGAAGGTAATCTTCTTCCTCTTTACTCGCTTTTTGTTTCAATGCGGGAAAAATTATGGTGTTTGTCGTGGGTTCCCCTGCTTTGGACATCGTTTCTGTCTCTTATTCATCGTTTGAGTCGTGATTTGTGAAAGAACGACTGCTATAATATGGGATAAATTTGCTTTGTTGGAATATATGTATAAGTTTTTTTTCTCTTCTCTTCTTCTTCTTCTCTTTTCTTTTAGTCGTTATGCTAGTGATGGCATGGCCTATTTGTTGTTTGGATTCAGTGCTGAATTTATTTTCGGAGTTATATCCTCTTTGATTAAACATCTCCTTGGTTGCATTTGTTTAATTCTCTAAGTGTTTTACTCGTTTTGAACTCGTTTTGATTTAGTGTGCATAGTCGGGGAATGCTTGCAAGTTTTTTTATATATATATAACTGTTTCCAAAGCAGCATGCCATGCAAGTCAGTTGACATTTCTTTTCCTTCTCTTAATAGCTTATGTATTACTTTCGATTGCCTCAATACGTGACTTGTGTAGATTTAAATTTTTTTTTTAGTATTTAGAAAGTTCTTTGTGGGATAGGTTTGTTCTACCATATTGCTCGTTCCGTTCTGTTGACTTATTTTGAATAGGAACTTAGTTTGATGTCTCATATTGTTGAAAGTATTGTTTGTCTTATAAGTCTTAGTGTTGAATTAGGCATTATTATTTCGTTTATTTGCTTGATATAGTTGGAATTTTGGTACTTCCATCAAGGAAATGAGAATTTGGTAAGGAGAGGGAATTATTTAGTACAAGAATAGAGAAATAAGTTGATCTACGTAGCGTTTATGCCTCGGCATTTTATGGGGTTCATTATGTCGAGCGTGTGCTTGTGCGTGTCCAATGAAAATTGAGAATCTATTAGAGACCATGTTCTAATTTATTTATTTTTCTTGTGGCATGTAAATCTGCTCGAGTTCCCTATGAACTCTCCCTCTTTGCATCTCGGAGAGCCATGAAGGCTCGAAAAATTCTTATTGAGTCAATCCGTCAAAACGGGCAAAATGTAGAAAGTCAAGTGGCGGGGAGATTGAAGAAGATGGACTAGAAGACTTTTTTTTTAATCGTCATTTTGTATTTTTGTAATGGGCATAAGCCCTCGTTAATTTCCTTTCTCGTATTTTTATTTTATATGTCTAGATTAGGACAAGTACAAAAATGGGTTGAAAACCCAAAAACAGGTGGGTCCAAAATTCGGTCAAGGCGGACAGAACCCGAATTTGGACCCAAATCTCCATCTCTCCCTCTCTTTCCCTCTCCCTTTATTACTTATTTGTGCGATTGATTAAATGTCGTTAGCTTAGGATTAGAAACTCCAAACCCCCATCGAAACGCCTTTCTATTTTTCAAACTTAAAACTAAAACTAAGTCTTAAGGCGACGAATATTGCAAACTTGTAAATTTATCTAGATAAAACCTTAAGTTCAACTTCGAAAAAGATTCGCAAAAGTTAAAATAGTCAAGTAGTTTATCGCTGGAAAACCGTGTTAAACGGAGCGTCTTAGGTGCCTTCAACACCTTCCTAAGACGCTAATATGAATCCCGAACCCCCTAAAATATTTTCAAAATATTTTTTTCTATTTAAGTTGTTTTGAGAATAAGTTTTCTTAATTTTCTCAAAATTAAGTGGCGACTCCTAAAAGTCGAAAATACCTTTAAAATAAAATAAACTCTTTTTGAATTTTTTTTTCGATAAAACATAAATGGCGACTCCGCTGGGGAACGGAGGATTCTAACCCTAAGACTAACTATTGGACTAACTTGTAATTTATTTGTTTAGTAGTTTAAATTACTTAGTTTTTTGAAAAATTGCATTTTTCCTCATGGCATAACTTCCGCCAAACGGCAACTAGACTGCATTAGGAAACGGAAGTTACGCGGCTTACCGCGACTTCTCTCAGAAATACCCCAAGAACTCATTTGGGAGTATCGAATAAATAGTCGGAATGCGGTCATCCGACGTTATTCGGTAGCTCCACCCCGATGTTTGTCCGACTCGGATAACCGTCTATTTGAAAACAACTCTTAGTCAAACTAGGATACAGCGAAACCAAATCCCAAAATAGTGTATTAGCCCAAGACGACCCGACACCCAAGGAGTGTCGGGCCATTAGAAAGACCACCTTGAGTCCAAAACGGCCCACGGCCTAAATGGACGTTCATACTTACGTGTTTGAATTTGAAGGACGTATACATCCCTCAAATCGCTAGGCCCACCCTTGACACAAAAGGGTCACATATCTGTTTAGATCGCGCAATATTTGTTATAACTGCTTATGTGAATATGTTGTTTTATCTGGAGATATTCTAGCTCACTCTTCTTCAAATACTTTTAGATACCCTAAGCACAAATATTGAGTCACTATCAAAAGTGCGTCCAAATACTCTTCGAGTCTTTAGTTTCCTAAAAACAAAATAAAAAATTATGCTCTCATATCAGAAAAAGATTCATCATTTCAAATCAAAAGAATTTTGAGAAATTTTATCTTTTTCGACTCTTACAAGGAAATTAGAGTTACATCTCAATCAAAAATCAAAGTACGGTAATGAAAGATACCGTCAACTTTGTCTCAACTCAAGTCAATATTTTATTTACTAAATCCCAAAGTCAAGTATACAAATTCCTGTCTATTTAATCATTTCTCTATGTTGGTGAGCTAGTTTATCTCCGGATAAAGCAACTCTTACGTGTTTTCACCTATATGTGATATCTTGTATTATTTACCACTTCCAAACACTAACATATTGGTCTTTTGAGTTTTTTTTCATTTGTCAGGTATATAAAACTAATTTGTGTTGGTTGATCATCCGCATTTTACAAGGTCTAAGGCCCCTAAAGATTCCTTACCCGATCAAATTCGCGAAAAGAAAAGACAACAATGGGGGATAACAATGATGAGATTGACATGAATAATGTTGTCGTGGCTCAACCCGCCGCCGCTAATAAAAATGAATTGATTATGCAATTGATGCAACAGATTGCCGAAATGAGGGTCGAAATGCAAAGGATGCAAGATATGTCGAATCCAATTTCATCCTTCAACCCTTCAAGAGATGGAAGACCTCCACTCCACTTTCCTCCACCAAGCACGGAACAGGTTCAAAACCTTCTCTCTAACCCTACTCAAAATCCTCCAACCATCGACTTAACTACCCCCAATCCCCGTCACGACACCACATCGTGTCAAGCACCACATCATCCTCACAATACCAATCAAATCCTTCATCTCCCTCAAAACCAAGATACGAACAATGCTCAAACCTTCCCCCATCTTCAAAACCAAAATGCCGATCCTCAAACTTTCCCCAAAAATTATCAAGCCACTCAAAATACCCAGAATCCCTCCATTGTTCCACCCATACCTCAAAAGACCACTTTCCAAATCCCGACTTCAAATGAACCTTATGCCAATTGTTCCGAGTTTGGTCACTATAAGGAACAGGAGAGAGAGTGGAGGTCAAGAGAAGACGTAGTCAAGGTGAATATGAAAGAAGAGATCAGGAAAGCCATGAAGGAGTTGCACTACATTTCCAAAGTTGATGGGTTGAGCTATAAGGATTTATGCATCCACCCGAGTCTCGACCTCCCGGAAGGGTTCAAAGTGCCAAAGTTTGTCACTTTTAATGGAACAGGAAATCCTCTAGCACATCTGAGAGTTTATTGTGATCAACTCGTGGGAGTTGGCAAAAATGAAGCATTATTGATGCGTCTCTTCGGCCAAAGTCTAAGTGGAGAAGCCCTGGAGTGGCTTACATCACAAGAGCTGAAACAACGGAAAAGTTGGAATGTACTCGCAAAGGATTTCACGGAGAGATTCGGTCATAACGTAGAAGATGCCCCAGATCGCTACTACTTGGAGAAGATCAGGCAGAAATCTACAGAAAATTATCGAGAGTACGCTTTTCGTTGGAGAAAAGAGGCCGCAAGAGTTCAACCTCCAATGTCCAAACGTGAGATCACTGAAATGTTTATTCGTACTCAAGAGCCTGAGTACTATGAAAGAATGTTATGTATGATGGGACAAAAGTTTGTCGAGATTGTCAAAGTGGGAGAAGCTTTGGAAGATGGTTTCAAGATTGGAAAGCTCGCCAAACTTACCGCATTGCTTATTTGTGCGATTGATTAAATGTCGTTAGCTTAGGATTAGAAACTCCAAACCCCCATCGAAACGCCTTTCTATTTTTCAAACTTAAAACTAAAACTAAGTCTTAAGGCGACGAATATTGCAAACTTGTAAATTTATCTAGATAAAACCTTAAGTTCAACTTCGAAAAAGATTCGCAAAAGTTAAAATAGTCAAGTAGTTTATCGCTGGAAAACCGTGTTAAACGGAGCGTCTTAGGTGCCTTCAACACCTTCCTAAGACGCTAATATGAATCCCGAACCCCCTAAAATATTTTCAAAACAATTTTTTCTGTTTAAGTTGTTTTGAGAATAAGTTTTCTTAATTTTCTCAAAATTAAGTGGCGACTCCTAAAAGTCGAAAATACCTTTAAAATAAAATAAAATCTTTTTGAATTTTTTTCTCGATAAAACAGAAACCAGTTGTATCAACAGGACGTTGAAGATGAGTAGGAACATCTAAAACAGTTGTTGAAGTAGATACTATATCTTCTTTAGGAGTTTTTTTGAAAATCTTTGACCAATTTAATCAAATCATCTAATTTTTTGTCCAAAGAACTGATATGCTCACCAAGGACTTTAACATAAAGACTCAAATAATTATTTTGAGAAATAAGGTTATTAACCTCTTGAACAGTAATCTGGGCAAAATCCGTTTCAATAAACTTTTGAAAAGCTGAAAAAGTTATCCCAGTATTATTTGGTAAAATAAAGGAGTTTGAGGAGGGTAAATGGCTTTAGTAATAGCACCACCACTCTCTTTATAAATCCTTTCAATAACATTTATATATAAAGGTAAATAAGTAGTTATAAACCATGAAACGAAATAAATAATTTTGTTATGTAACATACAAATATCATAAAATCTTGAGAAATATTATTTAAATCATTTTCACTATAAGTTTCAAAAAACCTAATTCTAAATTGGTTCCATTTTTTATTAAAAAATTCCTTTTAAATATGTTTTCTTGCCTGGGATCCTGGACTAAAATCAATGAGTTGTTTAAACATAATCAAATATCATTAAGATCAGTTGATTTATCAACACTGAAATCCATTTCTGACTGAGTTGGATCCAGATCTGACAACTTATTAGTTGCCTGAACAATATTTGTCTTAGGGTCTATCCTTACCCTTTCTACCATATCTTCACTTGTAGTATCACTTAAAGTGTGAAGAGATAAAGGTCTCCTTCTAGCTGTTCCATAGCTAGGACCTTCATAGATTATTGGAGATATTTGCTGAATTTCTGGTAACCTCCTGTAACCAGAAAAAGATCTCCTATTGTAAATTGGAGAGTTATAAACAAAAGAGTTATCAGAAAACTCTATACAAACCTTTCCATCAAAATTTTGAGAAATATGAGAGTAGTCACTATTAGTGACTTCTTCAGCAACCTGTCTTTGAGACACAGCATTATTTAAAATCCATTTTTCTGGAAAATTTATCTCATCCCATTTAATAGGCCTTCTTGTCGTAATTTTTGATTTAACAAAATTAGTTTCGACAAGGATAGTTTCACTAGATGAATCATATAACTTACATCTAGGATTCAGAGTAGTTAATAGCTTATAATAAATTCTATAAGAAAGACATATAAGCTCAGATTCGACTGCATAGTTATATCCATGCGTTTTAACGTTTAACGTAAGAGCATCAACAATATTCCTGTCAGATAGAGACAAATGCAAATTAGGTTGAGTATTGAAATATACTGGCCCTTAAGCAACAGTAGATTCAATAGAACCCATAAGCGATTGTCTAAAATCTAAGTTTCTAGCATTTCTTAGAGCTGCTAAAAACGTTTCAGGTAACCCTTTAAGAGGTAATAGTTTAAAGGCAATCTTCACCATACCGATATGCATCCAGTTATATCTAGATCTGTAAAGGTCAATATCCCTTTTGTTTAACAATTGAATAGTCTGTTCATCAGAATTCAGAGCAAGAGACTGCTTTGTGGTTTTAACCACCTGCTTAGTAGACAATTTATCAAACCAACCATAATCATAAATAAGTCTTGTATCCACTTTAGGGATAGTCCATTTGTTTAACAAGTCAAGGTTTTGAGGTATATCTACCTCTTCAAGTCTAGAACTTTTAATATGATTATCATCAACATTCATAACTTTAATAAATTTTCATATCTATGCTTCGCATCATCAGATCTGTTACATGTTCTTAAGGAATATCTGGCTCTGATACCATGTGATACCAGGATCTATACAGAAGGCTGGCGGTAGTCCGCACGACCATCCAGATCTAGATTTACACAAACCCAGGTTATGAATTGAAACGTATTATAGCTATGTTAAAAGTTTTATCCTAAGTTTCGATTGTATGGTAAACTTTTACTCGAGCATGGAGCTTATCTCTAAATATCAATAGATAGTAGTTCTAACAAGGGTCTCAGGCTGCCCCTAACCTCAACTTAACGGGGACTTACAATACCACTTGCTCACTATGTATTGATATTCAAGACTTACCACCATCTCAAAACCAAGTCAAAACCTTAAGATAAAAGATTCAAGAACTATAATATGATTTCAACATAACTTAGTTAGATCCAGATATTAGATAAGAACATCATACAAGAACTATGAAGCTAGCATAGATATGAAGTAAGTTAGCCGGCCATTTAGGCGGCAACTACAGAAGATGATGATAAAAGAAAATAAATTTATACCTTAAAGAAATTCTTCAATCCAAAGCAAACTTTTATTTCAAACTTAGAAAGATTTACAAGAAGAGAGAAGGAGGAGAAAACTAAAACTTAGAGAGAGGATTTCCCAAAGCTTGCTTTCTCTCTGCCTCCGAATGAGGCTATTTATAAAAAAGAAAAAGTAAAAGGGGTCCTTATATAGGCCCTACATACTGTTTTAAACAGTTATAAGGAAAAGGGGTCCTCATATGGGCCCTACATACTGTTTTTTAAACAGTTAACAAGATAAGATTACACTGTGTTTAAACCTTATCTTTTCCTTTTAAATTTTTCTTTATTGTGTCGTCTTTATCCTTTATGGATGCCAAGAATTCTTCCACCTTTTGCAGCTGTCCTTCTGATAGCTCCATATCTTGGTCTATTGATTGCGCATCCGCTGTACCACTTTGTCCACTTTTAATAGAAGTGTCCGATTTATCGAATTCTGCTATATTTGACAATAAGTTCTCTTTTATTTCGGCCAGATAATTATTTATCATGTCTTCTTTATTTCCATCTTGAATGGAAATTCTTCTGGCAATATGTTTTATTGAACTTCCAGCAGAAATATTCTTTTGAGGGAAGTCTTGGTAGATCTTTATGGTACTGTCAATTTGATCCAATAATTCTTGTCCATATAACAGGTCATTTGCTGGGTCTTTTCGGTTTAACTTGTCCCAGAAATTTGTAAAATATTTTCTATATAGGCAAGGAATATTTTCAACTGGGTATAGCCCACTTCTGGAATCCATTTATGGATCCATGGAATGGAAAATTCTATAAAAAAAAGTACATTTGATCGATTTTTTCGATACAAGAAACATGATCTTTTAAAAATAAGTTTGTTATAAAGGGAGAGACTTTTGCCATTCTTTGTATAACTTAACTGTTATAAATGGAGAGACTTTTGCCCATATGAGGACCCCTTTTCCTTATAACTGTTTAAAACAGTATGTAGGGCCTATATAAGGACCCCTTTTACTTTTTCTTTTTTATAAATAGCCTCATTCGGAGGCAGAGAGAAAGCAAGCTTTGGGAAATCCTCTCTCTAAGTTTTAGTTTTCTCCTCCTTCTCTCTTCTTGTAAATCTTTCTAAGTTTGAAATAAAAGTTTGCTTTGGATTGAAGAATTTCTTTAAGGTATAAATTTATTTTCTTTTATCATCATCTTCTGTAGTTGCCGCCTAAATGGCCGGCTAACTTACTTCATATCTATGCTAGCTTCATAGTTCTTGTATGATGTTCTTATCTAATATCTGGATCTAACTAAGTTATGTTGAAATCATATTATAGTTCTTGAATCTTTTATCTTAAGGTTTTGACTTGATTTTGAGATGGTGGTAAGTCTTGAATATCAATACATAGTGAGCAAGTGGTATTGTAAGTCCCCGTTAAGTTGATGTTAGGGGCAGCCTGAGACCCTTGTTAGAACTACTATCTATTGATATTTAGAGATAAGCTCCATGCTCGAGTAAAAGTTTACCATACAATCGAAACTTAGGATAAAACTTTTAACATAGCTATAATATGTTTCAATTCATAACCTGGGTTTGTGTAAATCTAGATCTGGATGGTCGTGCGGACTACCGCCAGCCTTCTGTATAGATCCTGGTATCACATGGTATCAGAGCCAGATATTCCTTAAGAACATGTAACAGATCTGATGATGCGAAGCATAGATATGAAAATTTATTAAAGTTATGAATGTTGATGATAATCATATTAAAAGTTCTAGACTTGAAGAGGTAGATATACCTCAAAACCTTGACTTGTTAAACAAATGGACTATCCCTAAAGTGGATACAAGACTTATTTATGATTATGGTTGGTTTGATAAATTGTCTACTAAGCAGGTGGTTAAAACCACAAAGCAGTCTCTTGCTCTGAATTCTGATGAACAGACTATTCAATTGTTAAACAAAAGGGATATTGACCTTTACAGATCTAGATATAACTGGATGCATATCGGTATGGTGAAGATTGCCTTTAAACTATTACCTCTTAAAGGGTTACCTGAAGCGTTTTTAGCAGCTCTAAGAAATGCTAGAAACTTAGATTTTAGACAATCGCTTATGGGTTCTATTGAATCTACTGTTGAAATCATATTATAACTCTTGAATCTTTTATCTTAAGGTTTTGACTTGGTTTTGAGATGGTGGTAAGTCTTGAATATCAGTACATAGTGAGCAAGTGGTATTGTAAGTCCCCGTTAAGTTGATGTTAGGGGCAGCCAGAGACCCTTGTTAGAACTACTATCTATTGATATTTAGAGATAAGCTCCATGCTCGAGTAAAAGTTTACCATACAGCCGAAACTTACGATAAAACTTTTAACATAGCTATAATACGTTTCAATTCATAACCTGGGTTTGTGTAAATCTAGATCTGGATGGCCGTGCGGACTATCGCCAGCCTTCTGTATAGATCCTGGTATCACATGGTATATATATATATATATATATATATATATATATATATATATATATATATATATATATATATATATATATATATATATATATATATATATATAGAGAGAGAGAGAGAGAGAGAGAGAGGGAGAGGGAGAGAGAGAGAGCCATAAAGGATCATAAGTAATATGCGAAATTAATAGAAATAAACTTACAAAAGAAGGCTGTTTATTCAAGCTTTAAACTTTATTATACAAGAGAGAGAGAGAGAGAGAGGTTTTTAGAATGTTATGAGAATTTTCTGATGCCTTCTCTCTGAATGCTAAGACTCTTTAAATAGAGTAAATGAGTGGGTGCCTTTTCATCTAAGGCTTATATGTGGACGGCTAAGATGTTGCCGACACTAAGTGGGGGGACCTATCAAAAGATAATAGAGCATCTTTCTTTTGTCGGTCTGATTGAATGTCTTCTTTTGATAAAGGCAAAATTGCTTTTCCAAAAGTGTTTTGTCTTATAGCCTGTCAATGGATACCAGCTATGTAATAGTGAAAGTTACTTACACAAAAGATAATTCCGGCTTTGCCTCTATCTTTTGTGAAAGGTCGTTTCCTATTCATAATCAGGCTCCATGTAGGACAAGGCTAAACCTTGAGGATTGCACATTTCGCCATTATCATCATTGTCGCTTTAGTGTAGAAGCGGCGTCTTTAATCATCTTGAGGATTTGTTCCTCAAAATAATCTACTATGTTATCCATGGCTTCTTTTAGCTTCTGCTTGAGGATTGCCTTGGATAGTTTCTTGGGAGAAGTCTGGACATTCTTAGTGCTAGGATTTGCTGGTTGTTTAGGAACCCAGACTTTGACTTGAATTTGTTTACACAAATAATGAATACGATCTATTTCTGTCTTGGTAAAGTTTCAAGTGATAATATAAGAAATCCTTTTCTTAATATAATATTTGCATATTTTAATATGCTCTGGTAATGTTGTTATCTCCTCCCTGGCTTGAAATTCTTCATATCTGGTGGAGAATCGTTGGGGAAGGATCTCATTAGTTCCTCCGAATAAGTTCCACAACTCATAAAACCATCTGGGGATGGTGGCCTTTGTGATGGGTGTGCTGTATATAACAAACCAAGTATGTCTTGGCCTTAGGTAGATGAAGTTCATCCATGCAGCTTTATAATCATACCAATTATAATTCTGTAGACGATGTGTCATTGTCAATGCAATTGGAGTGTGTAGGTGATCTGCAAACCATTCAAATGGTTCTAGTATTCTCTTCATTGTAAATCTTGAATACATGATTTGGTTGTCAGCATCTTTGCAATGCTCTATGTCGATGGAGTCCGTATCCACCAAAATAGCCTCATAGAACCTTCTGGTCTTTAGTGGATTATCAGTATCCACATAATTGAAATCAGTATAACATGGCTTTATTAATGTATTGATGTCCATGTTAGATACTTCTTTGTTGAGTGCCATCAAGGGTAGCACCTGTGAAACCTGAAAATCAAAAGATTCATCCTTTGGTTTTGGTTTTTGGGAGATGGTTTTAGTTAATTCTGGATTAACTGCTTGGGCAAAAGACTCAGGGGCTTTCATTGCATAAGCTGATTTGGTTTGTTGGGAAGATGACGCTTCAAGAGTGACAGTTGGTCTCAAATTGATCTTTTGAGGTTGAGGAGGGTAGTTTGGTCTTAAAAGCCTTTGTTGGGATGAAGCTGGTAGCTTCGGATAATCAGATAAAGCTGTGAATTTGTTTTGGAAAGTCAAAGCAGGTCTTATGGAAGAAGATTCTGCTTTTGCTGGAGTAAGAGGAGGTAGTTGGAATGGTCTAGCCATTCTTTGTTTTGGAGGATCTGCATCTCCTTTGGCCGGTTTAAATGGCCTCATGTTTCCCCTGCAAAAATTCACGGGTTAGGAAATATGGTAAAGAGTTGTTTTCTCCTTTGATGAAATCAATATCAAAATCAAAGCTAGATAGTAGAGCTTGCCATCTAGCAAAGATTTGTTTTGAAACAATATTTTTGACATCTTTTTGAAGAATTTCTTTAGCAGATTTGCAATCTACTCTTAATAAAAAAAATTTGTTAATAAGATCGTCTTGAAACTTTGTGATGCAAAGAACAATAGATAAGACTTCCTTTTTAACAGTAGAATAATTCTTTTGAGAGGAATTCCAGATTCCCGATGTAAAACGAACTAATTGCTCTGTAGATTCAGGATCTACCATTTGTTTGAGAATACCTCCATAACCCAAGTCAAAAGCATCAGTTTCTACGACCATAGATGCATTTGGGTTACGGATACCTAAGCAAGGAATAGATTGAACAAGAGCCTTTACTTGAAGAACCGCTTGAGTTTGTTCGGAACTCCAAGAGACAGGGATTTTCTTAAGTCTTTTGTACAAAGGCTCGCAACTATGTCTGATCTTGGGGATGAAATCAGCAACATAATTCAAACATCCTAGAAATCTCAGAAGTTAAGTTTTGTCAGTAATTTCATTGGGAAACATAGAAGAGAACTCTAAGGCTCTACAAATTGGTCTATAGGTTCCTTGGAAGAGATAATGGCCTAAGAACCTAATTTTTGTTTGAAACAAAATCATTTTCTTAGCACTGACGACTAAGCCATTATTTTTAACCACATTAAAGAATGTGTTGAGGTGTTTAAAATGAGAATCAATGTTCTCTGAAAATATCAACACATCATCAATATAAACAATAGACATAAGCGAGCATACGCCACATTTCAACGATTTTCGTGTGCTATTGCACATCATTTTTTGGGTGATCCGAATTCCGACGTCAAAAATGCCAAATTTTTTCGTGGACGTCCGTCAAGACCTTGTCTATGCATACGGTTGGCCATCATGGCTTTTCCGACCCATTTGGAAGGTCAAACGAGCTTCGAAGCGAGCATACGCCACATTTCAACGATTTTCGTGTGCTATTGCACATCATTTTTTGGGTGATCCGGATTCCGACGTCAAAAATGCCAATTTTTTTTGCGGACGTCCCTCAAGACCTTGTCTATGCATACGGTTGTCCATCACGGCTTTTCCGACCCATTTGGAAGGTCAAACGAGCCCTGAAGTGAGCATACGCCTCATTTCGACGATTTTCGTGTGCTATTGCACACCATTTTTTGGTTGATCCGGATTCCGACGTCAAAAATGCCAAATTTTTTTTGTGGACGTCCGTCAAGACCTTGTATGCATACGGTTGGCCATCACGGCTTTTCCGACCCATTTGGAAGGTCAAACGAGCCCCGAAGCGAGCATACGCCTCATTTCGACGATTTTCGTGTGTTATTCCACACCATTTTTTGGTTGATCCGGATTTCGACGTCAAAAATGCCAAATTTTTTCGTGGACGTCCATTTGTCTTATGGAGATTTAATCAGCGTCGTAACCATAGTTGCTATGGAATTATGTACAGATCATAAGTTAAGAGAACAACTCAAGAACGATAAAAGAATGACAAAAGCTTCCCAATTCAGCTGATGTCATTCTTTTATCGTTCTTGAGTTGTTCTCTTAACTTAAGATCTGTACATAATTCCATAGCAACTATGGTTACGACGCTGATTAAATCTCCATAAGACAAATGACTGTAAGGAATTTTTCCTTCACACCTGTCTTTGATTTTTGTCCTTACCTTTTCAGCGAAGTGAGGGGGTAGACCACTAATAAATCGTTCTTTCCAATAATCATTATTACAATCTTGTCTGATCATAACTTTGTTAATGAACATATCCTTATACCACTTCCAATCTGTAAGCCTTTTACAGTGTAGGTTGTTAAGGATTTCAAGACTCCTATCTTGAAAAAGTCTAGGTTCTCCAACAAAGTGTTTTGCAATGCTATATACTAAAGTAGCAAATGCATCTTCAACAGGGATTTCTGTAGAAGTTCCTTCTTCTTTTTTGACAACTATTTTAAGGATGGTTGCGTTAAAAATGGTGTTTTTATCCTGCTCATTCAGGTAATTATCCCACCAATTTTTTAACGTTCCTGTAAAACCTGTTATTACTCTGTGAGCAGCTTGTTTGTCAGAAGCACCTCTTAATTTATAAGCTGTTACAGAAATTCCAATTTCCTGTAATTTGTTATAGATTTGTCCTTCTGCCATACCATCAATATTCCATTCTGTTATGCCGTTTCCATCGGCATGAGAAGAAGGATGAAGATGATTTTCTTCAAATTGGATATCAGGAAAGGAAGGTCTGGGGTAAAAGTTTCTTCTATTTGGATATCTATTATCTGAATGGATAGTACTAAGGTTGTTTCCTTTGGTAACATTCAGCTTAGAGAGCTGTTCACTGATTTTTTTGATAAGGCTCGAGTTATCATCCTTTTTACTAAGGTCAGGGAAATTTTCTTTGGAAAACTCAGGGACCTTAAAGATAGGGATGGTTTCACCCTTTTCAAGAGTCTTGGAGGAGCTAGGTTTTTCACCTATTTGGTTGGAAACCTTTTGTTTGGAAATTTCCTCGATTTGTCTGGAGACAATATGGAGGGTCTGGTTAGTATAATTGTTCTGCTCAAGAATGTGATTAACATTATCCGCAGTAACCAAAGCGGTATTCTTATCAATCGCTTTCTTAAAAGGAGAAGCAATAATAACGTCCATTCTGTAAGGAATTTTTAATCCTTCAAGGGGAGGAGTGATACTTTCGACAACTTCGTTTCTAGTATGCCATTTGTTTACTAGAACTTGGAGGGATGTCTTAGTGTCATCGATTTGTCCTGAAAGTTCAAACCATTTGAAGAATTCAACTTCTGTTTTGAATCTTCTCATGTCCAAATACCATTTGTCTCTAAAAGTTTTTCTTTTAGACAAAGGGTAAGTAGCCTTATACCAATCTACCTTTTGCTTATGCTCAGGAAGTTTCCACCATTGGTTAAGGATCCTTTTATCAGGGATAAACTCATTTTCAGTAAGAACTCCAAGGGAATTTCTCTTAGGTTCTTCAGGTTTCATATCACTGGGAGTAGGACTTCCCATATCTTCATAATAGACCTTGGGGATATTTTGAGAGAAATCTACCCCTCTAAGTTTTCCCTTATCAATCTGTTCAGTGGAGGGAATTGAGTCACCTTCACTAGGTTCTCGTTCACCCCGAAAGACGGAAGAAGGTCTAGCTGAAGACATTCTTCTACTTGAAGACGCTTGGCTAAAGAATTGGTTCTAAGAAACTTTAGGTTAACTGATCCATCAGGAAACTGAATTATATGGTCAAGTTGAGACCTTTCAGTTCGAACAGGTAAAGGGTTGGTTATAGATTGGAAATTCCATTCTTCGTCTGTGAGAATGTCATTCCATTTCAATAATCTAGGAACAAAGGTAGTACTATGCTGTTGATTTGCTTCCATAAGCATAGTGAATCCTTTGGAGCTAACTTTAAGAGCCTTAGGGGCAATGGTAGTCTTCATAAGCTTGTAAAATACCCTATATATTACAGCTATTTCTCTGGTGTCCACCTTGCTATTCATGTTCTTGGTTTTGACGTTGAGCGTCAAAGTATCCATAATATTGGGGTCAGTAATATCAACAGAATAGTTAGGATAACAGTTAAAGTAAACCGGGCCATCTGCGAGGTTACTTTCTAAGACTCCTAAAATAGAATCATCAAAATTAAGCAGTCTACCATCTCGCAAGAGTAAACAAATAGGAGTATTAAGACCTTTTCGAAAAGAGGCTTAACAGCAACTTGAACAAGGCCGATATGAAGAAATTTAAAATCTTTTTTATAACGATCAATATCAGCAGCAATTAATAATTTAATAGATTCAAGGCTATTATTAATGGCAGTAGTTTGTTCACAAGTTTTAATATTAAAACGTTTGAACAAAGAGAAATTTCCTAACTGATAAATCTTTTCAAAGGACTCTCGAGGGATGTCCCAATTTTGCAAATCATTTTCTATTTTTGAAATAGAAACATTAACAGAGTTAACAATATTAGAATTCATGAAGAAAGAACTGTCCTATGGAAGTCTGTATACGATGAATAATTCTAAATTACAAATATTAAAAAATACTAAAATCATATTCATATAATATCTAATTGTCATAACACTATAAAGCTCAACTTTCTTGGATTTTACTTGAAATCGTTGAAAGGTTTTGGTAATAGAAACGCCTTAGATCTAGCTGCGCATCTGGTCTTACGGCGATCTTTTTCTGGCTACTCTACTTAAAGTCAACATTACTTGACAACCCCATTTCAACAGGCATTCAAAACCTCAAGTTTAAACTTTATAAGTAGAAGCAAAGAGATTATACAAACATAATAACAGTATTCAGAAATATAGTGTAATCTAAAATTATTCAAAGTATTTTAACTTCCTGGACAGCGAAGTATTTAGCTACGCATGCTTATAAATAACATGGCTCTGATACCATAAATTCTAATATTGTTAACTCTGTTAATGTTTCTATTTCAAAAATAGAAAATGATTTGCAAAATTGGGACATCCCTCGAGAGTCCTTTGAAAAGATTTATCAGTTAGGAAATTTCTCTTTGTTCAAACGTTTTAATATTAAAACTTGTGAACAAACTACTGCTATTAATAATAGCCTTGAATCTATTAAATTATTAATTGCTGCTGATATTGATCGTTATAAAAAAGATTTTAAATTTCTTCATATCGGCCTTGTTCAAGTTGCTGTTAAGCCTCTTTTCCTAAAAGGTCTTAATATTCATATTTGTTTACTCTTGCGAGATGGTAGACTGCTTAATTTTGATGATTCTATTTTAGGAGTCTTAGAAAGTAACCTCGCAGATGGCCCGATTTACTTTAACTGTTATCCTAACAATTCTGTTGATATTACTGACCCCAATATCATGGATACTTTGACGCTCAACGTCAAAACCAAGAACATGAATAGAAAGGTGGACACCAGAGAAATAGCTGTAATATATAGGGTATATTACAAGCTTATGAAGACTACCATTGCCCCTAAGGCTCTTAAAGTTAGCTCCAAAGGATTCACTATGCTTATGGAAGCAAATCAACAGCATAGTACTACCTTTGTTCCTAGATTATTGAAATGGAATGACATTCTCACAGACGAAGAATGGAATTTCCAATCTATAACCAACCCTTTACCTGTTCGAACTGAAAGGTCTCAACTTGACCATATAATTCAGTTTCCTGATGGATCAGTTAACCTAAAGTTTCTTAGAACCAATTCTTTAGCCAAGCGTCTTCAAGTAGAAGAATGTCTTCAGCTAGACCTTCTTCCGTCTTTCGGGGTGAACGAGAACCTAGTGAAGGTGACTCAATTCCCTCCACTGAACAGATTGATAAGGGAAAACTTAGAGGGGTAGATTTCTCTAAAAATATCCCCAAGGTCTATTATGAAGATATGGGAAGTCCTACTCCCAGTGATATAAAACCTGAAGAACCTAAGAGAAATTCCCTTGGAGTTCTTACTGAAAATGAGTTTATCCCTGATAAAAGGATCCTTAACCAATGGTGGAAACTTCCTGAGCATAAGCAAAAGGTAGATTGGTATAAGGCTACTTACCCTTTGTCTAAAAGAAAAACTTTTAGAGACAAATGGTATTTGGACATGAGAAGATTCAAAACAGAAGCTGAATTCTTCAAATGGTTTGAACTTTCAGGACAAATCGATGACACTAAGACATCCCTCCAAGTTCTAGTAAACAAATGGCATACTAGAAACGAAGTTGTTGAAAGTATCACTCCTCCCCTTGAAGGATTAAAAATTCCTTACAGAAAGGACGTTATTATTGCTTTTCCTTTTAAGAAAGCGATTGATAAGAATACCGTTTTGGTTACTGCGGATAATGTTAATCACATTCTTGAGCAGAACAATTATACTAACCAGACCCTCCATATAGTCTCCAGACAAATCGAGGAAATTTCCAAACAAAAGGTTTCCAACCAAATAGGTGAAAAACCTAGCTCCTCCAAGACTCTTGAAAAGGGTGAAACCATCCCTATCTTTAAGGTCCCTGAGTTTTCCAAAGAAAATTTCCCTGACCTTAGTAAAAAGGATGATAACTCGATCCTTATCGAAAAAATCAGTGAACAGCTCTCTAAGCTGAATGTTACCAAAGGAAACAACCTTAGTACTATCCATTCAGATAATAGATATCCAAATAGAAGAAACTTTTACCCCAGACCTTCCTTTCCTGATATCCAGTTTGAAGAAAATCATCTTCATCCTTCTTCTCATGCCGATGGAAACGGCATAACAGAATGGAATATTGATGGTATGGCATAAGGACAAATCTATAACAAATTACAGAAAATTGGAATTTCTGTAACAGCTTATAAATTAAGAGGTGCTTCTGACAAACACGCTGCTCACAGAGTAATAGCAGGTTTTACAGGAACGTTAAAAAATTGGTGGGATAATTACCTGACTGAGCAGGATAAAAACACCATTTTTAACGCAACCATCCTTAAAACAGTTGTCAAAGAAGAAGAAGGAACTTCTACAGAAATCCCTGTTGAAGATGCATTTGCTACTTTAGTATATAGCATTGCAAAACACTTTGTTGGAGAACCTAGACTTTTTCAAGATAGGAGTCTTGAAATCCTTAACAACCTACACTGTAAAAGGCTTACAGATTGGAAGTGGTATAAGGATATGTTCATTAACAAAGTTATGATCAGACAAGATTGTAATAATGATTATTGGAAAGAACGATTTATCAGTGGACTACCCCCTCACTTCGCTGAAAAGGTAAGGACAAAAATCAAAGACATGTGTGAAGGAAAAATTCCTTACAGTCATTTGTCTTATGGAGATTTAATCAGCGTCGTAACCATAGTTGCTATAGAATTATGTACAGATCTTAAGTTAAGAGAACAACTCAAGAACGATAAAAGAATGACATCAGCTGAATTGGGAAGCTTTTGTCAAGACTTTGGTTTTCCTGCTTTAAAACCACCTTCAGCTAGAAAAGCTGATAAAAACACTCGCCATGATGATCGAAAGATTCGCAAGAAAAGATCATCTAAATCCAAGGACTACAAGCATAAAAATAAAGAGGCTTCAAGAAAACCTTCTTCAGGAGACACATGCTGGACATGTGGAAAGAAAAGACATAGGTCAAACCAATGCCCAAGAAATAAGAAGAAAAAGAAAAAGATTAGTCTCCTCCAAGTAGATGAAGAAACAAAAGATAAACTCTTCTCTATCCTTGAAGAAGAAGAATCAGAATCCGATTCTGAATCTATACATTCTCAGGATTCTTCAGAAGAAAGTGATGAAGAATTTCTTAATATCGCTCAAAACTCAGATAACGAGACAACTTGTGATTGTCATGGTCCATTTTGCCTCTGCGGTGCAAAAGATGTTAACGTTCTTTCGAAAAAAACCGCTGAAACACTGTTCGAAACTATCGAACATATTCGAGACGAAGATGCTAAAAGAAAGTATCTTCTTGAGTTACAAAAATTAGTCACCAAGCATCAACAAGAAGAGAGGCCTCATGTTGAGCCCTTCAGTATGAAACAAATTATGAGCAGGTTTGATTCTAAAAAGAAAGAACCTTCAATCGATGAGCTCAGAGGAGAAGTTAATACTCTCAAAAAAGAAATTAGAGACATTAAATCTAGGCTTCATTGCATAGAGATCAATGATCTTGCTAACAAAGCCTTTGAGAATTCCTCCTCTAGAAAAGCTTCCCCTGATAAGGATAATTCAGGAGAATCCTCATAAAATCAAGATAGTGACGATGATGACTCAGCTGGAGTCACTATGATCACCAAAGTCAGACCTCAAAGTTCTCATATTATGGTAAAACTTGTGATCAACAACAATTTGGTTCTCAACAAAATTGCCTTATTAGACAGTGGTGCAGACAGAAATTGTATTGTGGAAGGTTTAATCCCTACAAAGTATCTGCAGAAAGGTACTACCAAGTTATACAGCGCTACTGGTGAGCGTATTATTATTGATTATAAACTTCATAATGCCCATATTTGTAACAATGGTATTTGCTTAGCAAATGATTTTGTTATAACTAAAAATATCAATGAAGAAAATATTTTAGGAATACCTTTTATAACTCAGATAAAACCGTATATATCTGATTTTGATGCTATTAAAACCACTATTTTGGGGAAAAATATTTCCTTCCCCTTCATTAAAACCCTTTCACTTGATGAAAGAACTTTTATTCATAAGAAAACCGCTTTTAAATTAAATAATTTGTCTCAGCAAGTTTGTTTTCTTAAAGACGATATTAAATATGAAAAAATAGAGCAAATTTTAAAAACCCCGGAAATGATCTCTAAGATTTCAAACCTAAAAGAAATTTTTGAAAAGGAAATTTGCTCAGATTTTCCTAACTCCTTTTGGGATAGAAAGTCTCACACTGTTGATCTTCCATATATTGATGGATTCAATGAACAGGCCATTTCTACGAAAGCTAGGCCAATTCAAATGAATCAAGATCTTATGGAAATTTGTAAAACAGAAATTAACTCCGTTTTGAATAACAAGATTATTCGCCCTTCCAAGTCCCCTTGGAACTGTTCAGCTTTCTATGTCAACAATGCAGCAGAAAAAGAAAGAGGAGCCCCAAGGTTAGTCATAAACTACAAACCTTTATACAAAGTTTTAAAATGGATCAGATATCCGATTCCTAACAAAAGGGATCTCTTAAAAAGAACTTATAAAGCTAATATTTACAGCAAGTTTGATATGAAATCCGGTTTTTGGCAAATCCAAATTTCTGAAAAGGATAAATACAAAACTGCTTTCAATGTTCCCTTTGGACAGTATGAATGGACGTTATGCCTTTTGGGCTCAAGAATGCCCCTTCAGAATTTCAAAATATAATGAATTCTATTTTCAATCATATTAGCAGATTTTCAATTGTTTATATTGATGATGTTTTAATATTTTCTGAGGACATTGATTCTCATTTTAAACATTTAAATACATTTTTTAATATTGTTAAGCACAATGGCCTTGTCGTTAGTGCTAAAAAGATTTTGTTATTTCAAACAAAAATAAGATTTCTTGGTCATGATTTATTTCAAGGTTCTTATACTCCCATTTGTAGAGCTATTGACTTTGCTGATAAATTCCCAGATGTTATAATTGATAAAACTCAGTTGTAGCGCTTTTTAGGAAGTCTTAACTATGTTGCTGACTTCATTCCTAAAATCAGGCAAATCTGCAAACCTTTATATGACAGGTTAAAGACTTCTCCTCTCCCTTGGACTAAGCTTCAAACTGATGCGGTCATTCATATCAAAAGACTTGTTAAAAGTCTTCCTTGCTTAGGGATTCCCAACCCTAATTATTCTATGGTTGTGGAAACCGACGCTTCTGATTCAGGTTATGGCGGCATTCTCAAATAGAGAAAAGCCCCAAAGGAACCTGAACAACTTGTTCGATTCACTTCTGGTAGCTGGAACTCTGCGCAAACCAATTATAGCACTGTTAAGAAAGAGGTTCTTGCTATTGTTTTGTGTATCACTAAGTTTCGAGATGACCTTGTTAATAAGGAGTTCTTACTCAGAGTTGACTGTAAATCTGCTAAAGAAATCCTTGAAAAGGATGTTAAGAACCTTGTCTCTAAACAAATATTTACTAGATGGCAAGCTTTATTATCCAGTTTTGATTTTCAAATAGAATATCTTAAGGGAGAAGAAAACTCTCTTCCAGACTTTCTAACTCGAGAATTCTTGCAGGGAAAGAATGAATCGAGGAAATAAGCAGGTTAGGCCAACCAGGCCTATTGCACCAACTTCTGGAGTAAATCCGTTTATAATAAGGTCAGATCAGGTCAGACCTACAGCTTTAAATCCTGGAGCAAATCCATACTTAATCATGCCAAGCTTAAATCAAAATAGATACTCAGCATTGGCTCAGTTTCCACCTCTTAACCCAGCAGCTTTACCACATAGTAGTTCTTCAAACATGCTTGTATTGAAGAAACCTTTTTCTCAGGATCCAGAATCCTCTGTATCTCCTTCAGGAAAACTTAGATTTTCCCAAAAGCTAACAAGTGAAAGCTATGCAATGAAACAACCAGAAAACTTTACAGAAGCTGTATCTTCAAAAGTTACAGAAAAGGCTCTTTCCTCTGAGAAAGAGAAGCTTGAAGTGTATCCTTTATATACTTTTCCAATCCTTGCTCTTGACAAGGAATTACAAAATTTAGAAATTAAGCATCTACTTAAACCTGTTTATCATAATAGGAATTATGTAGATAGCGATAATGCGTTAAAAACCAGAAGATATTTTGAATTTATTCTTATTGATACAGGTTCTATCGAAATCGAGCACGAACTTGCAGATCAATCTGACCCGGATAGCATTGCCTATTCAAAATTTACAATTAAAAAGATTTTGTCTCCCTCTAATTGGTTGACTGATCATCTCCTTACCCCTATAAACCTTTCTAAAAGGTTTAACCCCCAAACATTCAATTGGTTTGATTACAGGAATGCGTGGATGAACTTTCTATTTGTCAGACCTACCACTCATTCATGGTTTGTCAAATACTGCACAGAAGCCTCGACTTCTGTAATCCCCATGTGGTTCTACGAATGGTAGAGCTATTTCGGAGGCAATAAACAGGTTATGCCAAAAAGGTTTGAAGATGGTTATCTACAATTTCAAATTGATAAAAACATCTCTACTCTTCCAGAGCATATAAAATTATGTAAGTATTTCTTTAAAAGACGTCTATCTTATATTATAAGTTGGACATTTTGTACTGCTGAATTTGACAGGATCAAATACCTCTCTAAAGAGATAAGGATTAAAGGATGGTCTCCCGCAAAAAGAGAAACCCCATCATCCTCCAAAAGCCTACCAATCAAGGATTCACCATCCAAGAGTGAATTAAAACAACGCCTTGAGAAAGCATTGTCTGATCTAGATAATGAAAAGGCTAATCCAGATCAAGCTGCCATCGAGCAACTTCTTGAAGAAGCCTCGTCACAAAGTGACGATAATGGCGACATGCTAAATCCAAAGGCTTTAGATCGGTCCTATCTAAATCCATTTGATTAAATCCTAATTGAGCCTATTAAAAGGTGGAATAATTAGTATTCAAGACAGAGACTAAAAATCAGAATTGTCTATGAAAAGGTAAAGGAGTTTCAAAGAAACGGAATCTTTACTGATTTAAAAAATGGACCCCAGAGGGACCTACCATGATAAAAAGTTCCAAGAGTCTTTTGGACTACACGGAAAAAGAAAGACAAAATGGCCCTACCATTATAAAAGAAGATGCTTTCTTTATGTCAAGTCCCTTATCTTGTTCAGAAAAAGAAAGGCTTATGGTCCCTACCATTATCAGCAGCTAAAGAAAAGCAAAGATTCGATCTTATCTTATGCTTTAGTTTTTACTTTTTAGTCTATAAAAGACTTGTTGAAAAAGAAAGAGAGGGCATCCGAGAATTTCCATCACTAAGAAATTTGAAAGAAAGACTCTCTCTTTGTAACTATGCTTGTTCATATGCTTGAATAAAGAAGTTTTTAATTTTGTAAGTTTACTTGTTCCTGTTAAATACTTATTATTATTCTTGTATTTAATTCCGCTCATTTATGGCAGCTAGATCTAAGGCGTTTCTACTACCAAAACCTTTCAACGATTTCAAGTAAAATCCAAGAAAGTTGAACTTTATAGTGTTATGACAATTAGATATTATATGAATATGATTTTAGTATTTTTTAATATTTGTAATTTAGAATTATTCATCGTATATAGACTTCCATAGGACAGTTCTTTCTTCATGAATTCTAATATTGTTAACTCTGTTAATGTTTCTATTTCAAAAATAGAAAATGATTTGCAAAATTGGGACATCCCTCGAGAGTCCTTTGAAAAAATTTATCAGTTAGGAAATTTCTCTTTGTTCGAACGTTTTAATATTAAAACTTGTGAACAAACTACTGCTATTAATAATAGCCTTGAATCTATTAAATTATTAATTGCTGCTGATATTGATCGTTATAAAAAAGATTTTAAATTTCTTCATATCGGGCTTGTTCAAGTTGTTGTTAAGCCTCTTTTCGAAAAGGTCTTAATACTCCTATTTGTTTACTCTTGCGAGATGGTAGACTGCTTAATTTTGATGATTCTATTTTAGGAGTCTTAGAAAGTAACCTCGCAGATGGCCCGGTTTACTTTAACTGTTATCCTAACTATTCTGTTGATATTACTGACCCCAATATTATGGATACTTTGACGCTCAACGTCAAAACCAAGAACATGAATAGCAAGGTGGACACCAGAGAAATAGCTGTAATATATAGGGTATATTGCAAGCTTATGAAGACTACCATTGCCCCTAAGGCTCTTAAAGTTAGCTCCAAAAGATTCACTATGCTTATGGAAGCAAATCAACAGTGTGAGACTTTCTATCCCAAAAGGAGTTAGGAAAATCTGAGCAAATTTCCTTTTCAAAAATTTCTTTTAGGTTTGAAATCTTAGAGATCATTTCCGGGGTTTTTAAAATTTGCTCAATTTTTTGATATTTAATATCGTCTTTAAGAAAACAAACTTGCTGAGACAAATTATTTAATTTAAAAGCGGTTTTCTTATGAATAAAAGTTCTTTCATCAAGTGAAAGGGTTTTAATGAAGGGGAAGGAAATATTTTTCCCCAAAATAGTGATTTTAATAGCATCAAAATCAGATATATACGGTTTTATCTGAGTTATAAAAGGTATTCCTAAAATATTTTCTTCATTGATATTTTTAGTTATAACAAAATCATTTGCTAAGCAAATACCATTGTTACAAATATGGGCATTATGAAGTTTATAATCAATAATAATACGCTCACCAGTAGCGCTGTATAACTTGGTAGTACCTTTCTGCAAATACTTTGTAGGGATTAAACCTTCCACAATACAATTTCTGTCTGCACCACTGTCTAATAAGGCAATTTTGTTGAGAACCAAATTGTTGTTGATCACAAGTTTTACCATAATATGAGAACTTTGAGGTCTGACTTTGGTGATCATAGTGACTCCAGCTGAGTCATCATCGTCACTATATTGATTTTGTGAGGATTCTCCTGAATTATCCTTATCAGGGGAAGCTTTTCTAGAGGAGGAATTCTCAAAGGCTTTGTTAGCAAGATCATTGATCTCTAGGCAATGAAGCCTAGATTTAATGTCTCTAATTTCTTTTTTGAGAGTATTAACTTCTCCTCTGAGCTCATCGATTGAAGGTTCTTTCTTTTTAGAATCAAACCTGCTCATAATTTGTTTCATACTGAAGGGCTCAACATGAGGCCTCTCTTCTTGTTGATGCTTGGTGACTAATTTTTGTAACTCAAGAAGATACTTTCTTTTAGCATCTTCGTCTCGAATATGTTCGATAGTTTCGAACAGTGTTTCAGCGGTTTTTTCCGAAAGAACGTTAACATCTTTTGCACCGCAGAGGCAAAATGGACCATGACAATCACAAGTTGTCTCGTTATCTGAGTTTTGAGCGATATTAAGAAATTCTTCATCACTTTCTTCTGAAGAATCCTGAGAATGTATAGATTCAGAATCGGATTCTGATTCTTCTTCTTCAAGGATAGAGAAGAGCTTATCTTTTGTTTCTTCATCTACTTGGAGGAGACTAATCTTTTTCTTTTTCTTCTTATTTCTTGGGCATTGGTTTGACCTATGTCCTTTCTTTCCACATGTCCAGCATGTGTCTCCTGAAGAAGGTTTTCTTGAAGCCTCCTTATTTTTATGCTTGTAGTCCTTGGATTTAGATGATCTTTTCTTGCGAATCTTTCGATCATCATGGCGAGTGTTTTTATCAGCTTTTCTAGCTGAAGGTGGTTTTAAAGCAGGAAAACCAAAGTCTTGACAAAAGCTTCCCAATTCAGCTGATGTCATTCTTTTATCGTTCTTGAGTTGTTCTCTTAACTTAAGATCTATACATAATTCCATAGCAACTATGGTTACGACGCTGATTAAATCTCCATAAGACAAATGACTGTAAGGAATTTTTCCTTCACACCTGTCTTTGATTTTTGTCCTTACCTTTTCAGCGAAGTGAGGGGGTAGTCCACTGATAAATCGTTCTTTCCAATAATCATTATTACAATCTTGTCTGATCATAACTTTGTTAATGAACATATCCTTATACCACTTCCAATCTGTAAGCCTTTTACAGTGTAGGTTGTTAAGGATTTCAAGACTCCTATCTTGAAAAAGTCTAGCTTCTCCAACAAAGTGTTTTGCAATGCTATATACTAAAGTACCAAATGCATCTTCAACAGGGATTTCTGTAGAAGTTCCTTCTTCTTCTTTGACAACTGTTTTAAGGATGGTTGCGTTAAAAATGGTGTTTTTATCCTGCTCAGTCAGGTAATTATCCCACCAATTTTTTAACGTTCCTGTAAAACCTGCTATTACTCTGTGAGCAGCTTGTTTGTCAGAAGCACCTCTTAATTTATAAGCTGTTACAGAAATTCCAATTTCCTGTAATTTGTTATAGATTTGTCCTTCTGCCATACCATCAATATTCCATTCTGTTATGCCGAGCCCAAAAGGCATTACATTCCATTCAAATTGACCAAATGGAACATTAAAAGTAGTTTTATATTTATCGTTTTCAGAAATCTGAATTTGCCAAAAACCCGATTTCATATCGAATTTGCTAAATACTTTAGCCTTAAAAATCCTTTTTAAAAGATCTCTTTTGTTAGGTATGGGATACCTAATCCATTTTAAAACGGAATTGAGTGGCTTGTAATTAATTACAAGTCTAGGAGCACCTCTTTCCGTCTCAGATTTTTTATTGACGTAGAAGGCAGAGCAGCTCCAAGGAGATTAACAAACCCTGATGATGCCATTTTTTAAAAGAGTATTAATCTCTTCTTTTCAAAATTCCATCATTTCATCATTCATTTGAATGGGTCTTGCCTTGGTGGTAATGCTAGACCATTCCAACTACCTCCTCTTACTCCAGCAAAAGCAGAATCTTCTTCCATAAAACCTGCTTTGACTTTCCAAAACAAATTCACAGCTTTAGCTGATTATCCGAAGCTACCAGCTTCATCCCAACAGAGGCTTTTAAGGCCAAACTACCCCCCTCAACCTCAAAAGATCAATTTGAGACCAACTGTAGCTCTTGAAGCGTCATCTTCCCAACAAACCAAATCAGCTTATGCAATGAAAGCCCCCGAGTCTTTTGCCCAAGCAGTTAATCCAGAATTAACTAAAACCATCTCCCAAAAACCAAAACCAAAGGATGAATCTTTTTATTTTCAGGTTTCACAGGTGCTACCCTTGATGGCACTCAACAAAGAAGTATCTAACATGGATATCAATACATTACTAAAGTCATGTTATACTGATTTCAATTATGTGGATACTGATAATCCACTAAAGACCAGAAGGTTCTATGAGGCCATTTTGGTGGATACAGACTCCATCGACATAGAGCATTCCAAAGATGCTGACAACCAAATCATGTATTCAAGATTTACAATGAAGAGAATACTAGAACCATTTGAATGGTTTGCAGATCACCTACACACTCCAATTGCATTGACAATGACACATCGTTCACAAACTTATAATTGGTATGATTATTAAGCTGCATGGATGAATTTCATCTACCTAAGGCCAAGACATACTTGGTTTGTTAAATACAGCACACCCATCACAAAGGCCACCATCCCCAGATGGTTTTATGAGTGGTGGAACTTATTCGGAGGAACTAATGAGATCCTTCCCCAACGATTCTCCACCAGGTATGAAGAATTTCAAGCCAAGGAGGAGATAACAACATTACCAGAGCATATTAAAATATGCAAATATTATATTAAGAAAAGGATTTCTTATATTATCACTTGAAACTTTACCAAGACAGAAATAGATCGTATTCATTATTTGTGTAAACAAATTCAAGTCAAAGGTTGGGTTCCTAAACAACCAGCAAATCCTAGCACTGAGAAGGTCCAGACTTCTCCCAAGAAACTATCCAAGGCAATCCTCAAGCAGAAGCTAAAAGAAGCCATGGATAACCTAGAAGATTATTCTGAGGAACAAATCCTCAAGATGATTAAAGACGCCGCTTCTACAGAAAGCGACAATGATGATAATGGCGACATGTGCAATCCTCATGGTTTAGCCTTGGCCTACATAGAGCCTGATTATGAATAGGAAACGACCTTTCACAAAAGATAGAGGCAAAGCCGGAATTATCTTTTGTGTAAGTAACTTTCACTATTACATAGCTGGTATTCATTGACAGGCTATAAGACAAAACACTTTTGGAAAAGCAATTTTGCCTTTATCAAAAGAAGACATTCAATCAGACCGAAAAAAGAAAGATGCTCTATTATCTTTTGATAGGTCCCCCCACTTAGTGTCGACAACATCTTAGCCGTCCACATGTAAGCCTTAGATGAAAAGGCACCCACTCATTTACTCTATTTAAAGAGTCTTATTATTTAGAGAGAAGGCATCAGAAAATTCTCATAACATTCTGAAAACCTCTTTCTCTCTCTTGTATAATGAAGTTTAAAGCTTGAATAAACAGCCTTCTTTTGTAAGTTTATTTCTTTTAATTCTGCATATTACTTATGATCCTTTATGGTTAAAGTTTGAATAAACAACCTTCTTTTGTAAGTTTATTTCTTTTAATTCCGCATATTACTTTTGATCCTTTATGGTATCAGAGCCATGTTGGTAGTATCCGTATTTAGTATGAGCAACTAAATACAAATACTGTCTAAGGCATTGCAAAATTATATTATGTAGTAAATTATAATTTTGAATGTTGTCTTTTAAGTATTTGCTTAATATTATATACTTCTTAATCTTCTATATTATTATGTGAGGTGTATCGTTCTTCTGATATGAGTATCAGGTATCCGATTAATATCCGGAGCATGCGTTGATCAGCCTGAACTTGGAAAAATCGCTGTAGCCAGGAGGGCGTTTAGAGTTAGTACTATTGGTGGTCCCGTAGCTAAGATGACTCTATCAGAACGAACTTGATTGTTAGACCAAGAGCACCTGCCATAGAAATATTATTTTGAATCTTGAGTTATATTCTATTATTGTTACTTAACTTTCAACATATTTAACGTATATTTACTTATTAATTTAATCTTGTCATGTAAGTCCATTAGACAGTATTTCTTTTCATATGGATAGAAATCAAATTTTTTTAAAATAAAATCAATATATCTTCGAATCTACAAAGATTGTTAAAATTTAAAATGATTTACAAAACTGGAATATTCCAGAAAAACCTTTTAAAAAGATTTACCAGTTAGGCAATTTCAGCTTTCTCACTCGTTGCAATATTAAAACTTGTGAATCTACTATTGCTATTAACAATTCTTCTGAAATTGTTCATCTTCTTAAAGAAAAAGATTTAGACAGGTATAAGTCTAGCTTCAATTATTTGCATATTGGTTTAGTGCAAGTAGCTGTTAAGCCTTTATTTAGAAAAGGACTTGACATTCCCGTCTGTGTTCTCCTCAGAGATAACAGATTCTTAAATTTTGATGATTCACTGTTAGGAGTTCTTCAAAGTAATCTTGCTGATGGGCCTGTTTACTTTATTGCTATCCTAATTTCTCAGTTGACATTAATGATCTAATGTCATAGATACTCTGACTCTCAACGTCAAAACTAAAAATCTGAACAGCAAGACTGATTCGCGAGAAATAGCCGTAGTTTATCGAGTCTACTACAGACTGATGAAGACTCAACTTGCACCAAAAGCTTGTTTAGAAAGCACTAGAGGCGAAACCATGCTCATGGAAGCTAATCACTCGCATAGTTCTATTTTTGTTCCTAGAACTTTGCAATGGAAAGATATTATCTCCAATAATGATTGGCATTTTGAGAATATCGTTCAACCCTTTACTTCTCACCCTCAACGATCGCAGATCGAAAGAGTTGTAAAAAAGTGATTTTTGAATTTTAATAAAAGAGTAGGGAAATATTGGGAATAGGTAAATTAAAGTTGTGTATTTTAGTAATTTGTCCTATGTATCACCAATTTTTGATTCAACAATGCTTCGAGCATTTGCTTCATTTTTTTCACCCTCAACGCACACGATGGCACCTGTTGCATCGAAATTTAGTATCTCTTCAATACCTTTATTTGATGTATCAATGAATAGAGGATACATTTGGAATCCCAGCTCATGTTTCTTAATTTTTATGTACAATTTCAACCCTATAGCAGTCCGAATACACAATGTAGACGAATTACCTTCAACAACATATCTAATATTGATATTTTTTTTCGATTCATCAATACTCAACTCAGCCGCAATTGGTGAAATAAAATTCATGAACGAAATATTTTCCCCAACCACTATCCCATAATTTTTGTATCGCTCGTATATAACATCATTTTTCCATGATCCAGAATGTCTTAACAAGATCGAAATATTTATTTTTGAATCTTCACAAATTGCGTTCCAAAAATATTTTAAACTGACTTTGTGTTTTTTTTCGAAGAACAATATGAAGGTTTCACAATTTGAAATACATGAATACCCAAATCAGTTAGATGTTTTTGCAATTGGATGCTAAATTTGTTAGACGTTCACGTGAAATGTGGGATAAATGTAATCCCTTTTTTACGTTGTAACAATAACAACAAATTAAATTTTTAAAGTATCCATCAACTCTAATTTAAGTATCATTCTGCAATATTTAGTATTCGAATTAATATTAAGAAATGGATTTTTAGTAAATAATGAAAGAGTATGGATAGAAAGTAATTTGTCCCTTGGACTTTGTAATTGCCATATATATATAGCTTTTGACACCTTTTTATTTTGGACTTGAGTGGTGAACTCAAATTTATTTAAGAAGACCCACCGGAATTTGGGCTTTCGAGTTTTTCAAATTCGTTTGTTTGTCATACCCAAAATTGTTTGGCATTTGAAAAGGTTGTTCACAACATTGGAACTATGATTATGGAAAAACTACTAAATACACATCTAATATTCTTCTTATTTTCAATATTTTATTTTATTTTTAAAAATCTCTAACATTTTTTTTTTTAATGTATCCGAGCCAGTATTTAATGTAAATAAATTACATATTATGTATTCAGTTTATTTTATAATATATCTGATTTATATTATACTATATTCGAGCTACATATTATGTATCCAATTTATATTATAATGTATTCGAGATATCTTTAAAGTATCTGAGCTACATATTAATGTATATGATTTGTGTTACTTTTTAAGGCATTAATATAATAACTAACTAAAGAGAGACATATTGTAATTTCATCTTAAAACTACATGATTCCTAAAAGTTATTCTTTGATTATTTTCCTATTTTCTTACCTTCTCCGTCCCAAAACATTATTCTAGAAAAAGTGTGTTTATTAAAAAAATAATACATAATATATAAACTTTATTACATTATTTATGTAATAAATATTTTTTTGAAAATTTGACAGTATTAAAAAAAAATAAAGTACAAAAGTATAGTTAGAAAAACATATTAATTTTTATCTTTAATTTTTGAAGTGATAATTATTTTTGAATTTTATTTTGTTACTAAATAACTCTTATTTTAGAACAAAAAAAAGCATATTGAAAGTACCAATTACTAAATTAATTGGATCAGTCTGGTTTCTAGTGAAGATTTGAAGTGGTTTAGATTTAAAAAATAATAATTGAACTATAATAATTAATAGCACGAAGCTACCTAATTAAGAAACAAAAGAATTTCCATTTTACTTTTTTTTTTCAATTTAGAAATGAGAACGCTATTAAGGAGGTGATTGAGCATACAATTTAAACTATAATTTGATATTTTGTTTTAAAATTTGTGTTTTATATAGCACTTTGAATAACTAAAATCTAAATCTCAAAATTAATTTGAAAGATAGATTACAATTTCAAATTTATGATTTTACCTTTTTAAAGAAGTTAAACTTGACCCATAATTTTATTTTATTTTTCAAAAGGACATGTAATTTTAAATTTGGTAAAAAAAAAAAAATCATGCTCAAATGTGATGAGATCGTTCGTTGAAGATTATTGGTTGCAACTAAATTTAAAGTGATTGAAAATAAACTGTAATTAAAAATGAAATATCAAGAAATATAGTTTTATTGATGAAACAATGGGTACAAATCTAATTGTTCCCTTGATTCTCCTATCTGAATTTTCTCCATCAATCCAGTACTCCAATAGCGTATTTCTCGAATTAGGATAATTTAAATCTCTTTGAGATTTATTTAATCTCAATAAAAAGTGATATTTTTGAAGTATATAATTGTCAAGAAGAATTTGACCATATGTTAATATTCGATCTCCATGAAAGGATTTTGTGGGTCTTTCTGAAGTAATCGATTGTCAAGAAGAGTTCGGCCACATCCAATGGCTCGACTAAGAGGTGTCTAAAAAAGGATTAAAATAACGTAGAAAAAAAAATGTCAATATGTAATATATATACATAAAAAGATTTTTACTCTAGCTACACTGTAATTTTTCGATGAAGGAGCGTCCATCGACACCCCTCTACATCTGGTTCCACCATTGCCCACATCTTGAAATGATCTTCATGAATATCCCGAAAGTTTATGGAATATTCGAGATTTTCTTGACAAAGACAATACTTGATGTCTTCATGCTCTTTGTGAAAATTCATGGGTTATAAAATATTCGAGATGTCTTCTTTTTTAAGGGAATATATTACCTTTTGAAATTGATCTAAATAAAATTAATTTATCTAAATATTATTGCATGCCTTTTAAGGCCTTGATTTGTATAAAAGAAATAATTGTACAAACATGGTATTTTGGCTTGCTTATGTGTTTTTCTAGCTCAAGTTATTTTTTCCAAGAGTATTTTTAAGTTGAGTGACTTCACACCGACAAATTGTAGTTTTTATTTTTTTTTATTTTTATATAGATAAAAAAACTCTTAAGTTCGATTAATATTTGAGAAATTAATTCACAGAAATTTAATTACTCATTATGTTTTTCATTTCCTTAAAAAAAAAAATTCAATTTATATATCAATTTTTTTAAGAATCGTGTATTTTTTAGAATTCGAGAGGAGTGTGACAATATAGTCGATGGATCTAATCAAACATAGTTAATAATGACTACTAGGTATGCATTTCATCATCATAGTGAATAAAGTGCAAATATATTTTTTTTATAAGAATACATATAGGATGAGGTTTTTCTCAAAAGAGTTAAAGATTGCAATAGCACACAATAAATAAATATTTTAAACTAGAAGTAAATGAAGAACAATATTACTTGTATGAGCATAATATATAGTTGCATTATCTCATTGCCTCTTCTTTCATTGTGGCTTGCTTTCTTCTTTCTCTTTTGGTTTTGATTCTTCTACCTTCTTATCTTTAGGTTTTGCTTCTTCAACTTTGGCTTTAGGTTTTGCTTCTTCTTTGGCTTTTGGTTTTCCTTTTTGGGGCTTCATGAAACAAAAACAAGAACAACATGGACATTGGAACAAGAACTTCATTCTCTCTCTCTCTCTCTATCTCTCTTCACCTCCCCCTTCTACTTGTGTTATATAAATAAGTAAGAACTACTAGTATAGTTGTTTGGGATTAGACAGTCTGGTGTACAAAGTATCTCGCGTTCACGTAGGAATCAAAAAATGTTAGTTGTTTCGAATTAGACAATCTGGTGTACAAAGCATCTCACGTTCACGCGGTGTTAAAAAAATATTGCATCTTAAGGGGTGATGTACATATATATAGTCTATCTTAATGTAAGCAATAGTGACCACTTTCACAAAGACGTTTAGTTTTATGAATGATTATTGAGCTTTGTAATTATCACACTAAAGTCATTAAATTATCGTTTATGATGAAAAAAAAATCAAATTAGGTGATTAAAGTATCAAGAAAATTACTTAACTTCATTACGTATCATTGAAAGTCATTAGGAGAAGAAAGCAAAAGAGACATTTAATTATATGAGTGACTTTATGTGATAAATATAATTGAGTGATTGTTTGCTTTAAAAAAAAAAAGTATAGCGATTTTCTGTTGATATTAAAATAAAGTTGAATATTTTTTTTATCACCACAAATAGTTTTTTTTAAACTTAGTGTAATAAAATAAAAGTTGAGTATAAAAAAATGATTAAATTAGTCCACTATATGTTTGTGTATAAAAAAATGATGTGCTTTAGTATAGCTTTCTTTTTGTAATTTTTGTTCAATTATTTGTTTTCTTTGTTGAAATTTATCATTAATGCTGCAATAATTCTTTCACATATTCCATTTCAATCACTTTCAATAATGAATATGTCTATAGCAAAAAAAGGTGAGGTGGGGCATCCTAACGGATTTAAAATTTAAATTTGGAATCGTAAATTTTTAACCCATTTTATGTTATTGGATTCACAATTCATTATTGGTACACTTAATTTGTGAATTTCTAAATATTTATATATGATTTGAATTAATGTTATTGAATTCTATCCAATACATATAATAGAATGTATATTATATGTGATACCGTGAAAAACATATATTCATATTTGGTAATTCAACTTTTTTTAGGAAAAATAAGTTTGTTTTTTTAAAAAAAAAAAAAGAAAGGAAAATGACCTCCTTAATCGAGGTATAGAGAAAAATAAATTTTACAAGTAGCATCTCGGATTAATTGTCCCTCTCTCACACTTCTTCAACACTTAATAGTAGTAAGTTAGAATTGGTAGATTGAATAAACAAAGATATATTATGAATTAAATTTAGCTATTCTATCTTCTATATGAGACAATTAATTTCATTATTTTAGTTTAAATAGTGAGACAGAATATCTGTAATCGAATGTAGAATAAAAATAATTTCATATTTTATCACAATATTAGTTTTATCTCACCAACTAAACGACACAATGTACAAGTACCTCCTCAACCTATGCCCGAAATTTCAGAGACACACTTGTACTATATTAAGGTCCTATTACCCCCTGAACTTATTTTACTAATAATTTTCTACTCCTTTTCGGCCTACATGGCACTATCTTGTGGCCCAATACTAGTTGATTTTTTTTCAAGCAAGTGCCACGTAGGGCGGAAAGGGACAGAAAATTACTTATAAAATAAATTTATGAGGATATTAGGACCTTAATATAATATAAGTGTGTCTCTGAAATTTCGAAAAAAGTGCTTTTTCTCAAAAAATACCGTACAAAAAATGGAGTCATTGAACCTTAAGGATTGAGCAATGTTTATTACACTATTGCTAATGGGATGGGACCATATAATTTTTGGTCACTTGTATTGAAAAGGAAGTCTAGTTTGATTTCCTTCCCCACTCAATAGATGTCATGGGCTGGCAAGCACAAGAGTTAAGTGTGATCATGAGTCACACTAGATAAAAAAATGGATTTAAGTTAAAATAATTTTTATATTATTAACACAATCTAATCGATTATAACATAACATAGTATGGTATAATATCATGTTAAGCTTGTTACAAAAAAAAATACATGTCTTTTAGGTAAATTTAACTTAGAAATTTAAGTTTGCTAAGCGAATATTTCAATATTGAGAAAACACATTCCGAAAAGTGTGTTTATTAAACAACTTAAATTAAATTATGGTGTCTAGACTCTAGATGTACATTTTCAGAATCGACATAATTAATTGAAAAGTTTGACATGGAAATCATCATTTAGCATTTTAATCAAAGAAAAATTAGTCCTAAAAGTCATTGTGGGGTACTCCATGAAGAGACAAAGTTCACTGTTAACTCATCTGTCTTTTTACTTTCAATCAATGCATTATGTTAAAGTTGGCACCAAAAAAGTCACATTGGCAACAGCAAAGACTACAAACAAGATAACAAAAATTACACCAAAATATGATCTTCTTCTCTTGGTTTGCACCTGGACATAATATGTGAAATCATAATTTTAAGGTGTTTGAATAAATTAAGGATTCGAAAAATAAAAATAGTATTAACAATTTTAATTTGAAATATCAAAATGAATTTCAATTCTAAACTTGAAAAGTTAATTTTTTTTTTATCTTATATATACAATATAATTTTTTGTCATAGTGGTTTGGATGAACACCCTCTTGACCCTTTAAATCCGCCCCGGGTGAGAGGGAGTCAACATGGGCGGCTAGTAAATTAAACAGTTTAATCCTTATCTTGATATATAATGAGTTCTTTAAATTTGTCAGAATATTCTACTTAAACATTTGAACTAAGTTTTGTTCTAACTAAACACCTCAACTCCTAATAAAGTGTTTAAAATTAGACTTTATGCTTCAAATTTTACGTGTATTTTAATCTGTCCTGATTAAGTTAACCACATAAAATATAATATCTTCTTTAATTATAAGCATCAACCTCAAGTAGAAAAATATTTGACATTTTATAGCTTATAGAGGCAAATGCGTATAATTGAAGGAAATAATATATTTTACGTGATTAACTATACACACGAAAAGAATAAAAGAATATCTAATTGAAACACATACAAGGAGTTGAGATGTTCAACTGAAACATGACTTAGTTCAAATGTCTAAATGAAATATCCTAACAAGTTTAAGAGCTGGTTCTGTATTTAGTCAGATCTATGATATATTAAAGCAACATTAGCCCATCTTTTTCATGTGCAAAGACAAAATTTATACTATTTAAGTATTAACTATAGCATGTCAAGGAAAGCAAATTATTCAGTCGAAGATTAATAAATGTGTTACTAATACTAATTCATATAGTAAAAGAACAAAGCCTTAGCAGTGCCAATTCTCTTTAGGGTTCTACACCCATCTGAAATCTTATCTAGTCTTTTTTTTTTTCCATTGTATAGACACATACACACATCCTAAAAAAAAAAAAAAATTAAAGAAGAAACTTTTCTTACATTGTGACTCGAAGAATTCTCCGTTTCATATGGAGAGATGCACTCATGAGCCAGACTCGAATGCTATAGTTTGTAAACACGGTTAACCCTCTCTCCAGGCAATGACTATGTGATTGTATGACTAGACAATAATAACCACTCATCAACTTCTAAGGACCCTCCTGTTTACTTCTTTTGAAGTTGATTGTTTTGAGGGGGTCAGCTTCCTAAATGATGCATGCAGAATCATCACTGCAAATGCATCGATTAGCCAGAAGCTCTAAAAATTAGGAATAACAGAAGATAAAGAGTAAGATAACAGATTAGGCACGAAAGATAACCTACCTACATAACTGACCGCAAGAGCTGAGAAGAGAGCCATTTGAACGTTGGTACAGAATAGAATAACTGCAGTAGCTGTACAAGAAGGCTGACTCAGTTCTCAAATTTATTTAGTTTCAGAAAAATTTCTTCTTGCAAAAATAAACAAGTGCTTGAAGTTATCTAGGGAAACAAAAACCATCCAATATACATCTGAAAAGACTGAAAAGCGTATCTAAGAACTAGAAACACAAAAACAGCAACAACATCATTTGGGCTTTAAACAAAAACTGTGAATCAAGAATTAACATACATGCTTACTGGAAAATGGAAACAAAGTGTATAACATACATGGACTTATAAAAAGCTTGCAATGAAAATTACTACTACTATTTTTGAATTGGTACTTCCTGCAATGAAAATTCTAATTTCAACATCTAATCACAGACAATATTAATCTAACAATAAACATCTTGAAATGTAACATCAACAAACACTGAAAACATAACATACAATCACAAAATGATTATTCAGTTTCACATAATCAACCATAAAACATTATCAATCCACAGCATTTAGCTTTATATATAGTTAGTACAAAATACTCTGCATTTAGCTTCATATATAATAGGTAGAAAATAGTCTATTTTTGTGCAAATTCAAAATGTGAAGTAAGCCTTCGTGTCTTATTGGTGAATTGAATACTTAAAGTTCAACAGATCCCCTCTTTTCTTCTTGAGAAATAACTGAAACGACAGTATTTTTTACCATAAAAAGTTTCCCCTTTAACCTTTTTTATATAGAACTCAATTAAGAGAGTAGAAGAGAACTCAAGAAGTATTATGAACTCAAGAAGTGGAAGAAGACATTGACTACAGAAAGAATGCTGAAATATGCATGTAAGAGTAGTCCTAGTATCCCAGTACCCAAAAGAAACCTATCATCCCCTCCTTTTTTCCTTTTTTTCTCTTTTTCTCGTCCTTCCTAGTTAGATTCTTCAATCAACAATATTCTGCCGAAATTGGATTATAACTAGGTAGTTCCACACAAGTTTCTTTTGAAGTAAATACCTGAATACCAGGTATAGCTACTTCGCATTTCACTTTTTGAAGAACACGCTTCTCAGAAGAGCATCACTTCAACTATGAAGTCATAATCCGTACCTTCACATCACTTGTGAAGAAACAGTAACCGCTAGAAATACTGAGAACAAGAAGGAAGAGATGTAGAACTCACCCCATCTAATAAATTATGTTTGGTAAAAAAGATTGTGCTAAGGGACAGGAAACTTCAGCCATGTAAGAGATATCAACGTATAGTTAACTTCGCAGGTACTGCAAAAAGATGATATGGAGAAGAGATACCAATATCTCGTTAACTTTGCTGGTACTAGTTTCCTACAACAGATGATATGGAGAGGCTTATAAACCTTCCATTTTTACTTCTCCCTCTTCTTTTAATTTCTCGCCAAAAAGCTTCCCGGAAATCCTTTCCCACTTTTTTTACTTTTACGCTCATCGACACTAATCTGGCTGAGGCTAAACCATCTAAAGCTATTTCCACCATATTTTGCTTCTTCACAATATTTAAGTAAAAGAAAAGGTGCAGGTACTACACAGGATGAAATGGAGAGATAATAAGCCTTTTCTACTTCCCCTTTTTCTTGTTTTCTTTTGGAAATGAATATGCTCAAATATTCCCCACCTCTTTCTTTTCCTTCAGGCCCATCGACACAAGAACATCCGTGGACTAAAGCATTTAAGCTGTTTCTACCATATTTTTCTTCTTTATAATAAGTTTGAGTAAAGATACAGTACCTTCCTCATCATCCCCACACCCTCCACGCCTCAGTTTTTCTCCAAATAGGGTTGGGGGTTCTATCATTGTGAGAACTTGTGAAACTTTGAACACAAAAATTGATTTGAGAAAGTGACATGACATTCTTCTCTAATGATGAAGAAACAGATTTTACAAAATATGCATTCACTGCCTTACAAGCAGCTAATATATGAACTTTTTACAGCATTTTTATACGAATATACAGTTGTTTAGGTAACAAAATAGCCAAACCATATATCCCTGCTCCATGATCAATTTGTATGCAATTCCTCACATCTGCATCTATTTTGTCGTACCAACTCATTACATACTTTAGCTTAGTGGTTGGATCATTTGTCCTTGATCCTGATTTCCAGTAATTTTGGGGAAACGTTTTAAGAGTATCCATTGCAAATCCAATGTTTCTGAATATCAGTTACCTAGAAATATGTGGTCATCCAAAACCTCAACAGACTGGCATGTGATGGTTTTGAATAGTCCTGACTGACTCCTTAGTATGTTGTTCTATAAGCAATTAATTGACAATGTTTTCCTTTAGACCATGACATGATTCTACATCCACTGCCGCTGATATGCTGTCCAAAACTCTTTTACTGATGTTGTAACATCTAATTTGCAATAGAAGAAAGAAAATACATTTGGTCTCAAATTGGATGGATGGTAGCGATCTTATAGATCAGATTATCAAGAAAGCAAAAGAGGACCAGGACTTTTAGGATGTAATGAACGTCTACCAACATCAGGAAAACAACAATTAGAACAAATGATGACGTGGGTAAAGTTAGATGTAGAAACTGCCAGCCAAAATGTTCCATATAATTCTTTGATCTTATACCATATAGGTCTAATCGAGTGTTATTATAGATATGAATACTTTTTAAATTACACATGTTCTGCTATTAAGTGTCTCCATTTGGTATGAACATAAACTTTGTGCCTCGACCAAAAGTTGGCATAAGAGCCTCCAATCTAGAGGAGTGCAGAGTGCTATTTATGAGAAGGACCACTAGTATAGACAATATTCAAAAGGTTGACTAGAAGCTAAAAGATCAGGGATGAGCCAACTGTTGTTTCCTGGTGTTCACTTTTACAATATACACAGGATAAATATATATATGGCAAATAATAAAACAATCAAAGCTATGATCATATCTTCCATCACCATATACACTGGTAGAATGCTGGACCTGAATCATTTAAGAGAGCAACACCCTAGGCGTCTTTATACTTTTGAGGGGGGAGGGGGGATTACTCAAGAATATTGACTCACCACACTGAGCAATGCGAATCAAGCTTTGTTTGATAACTGGGCGCTGCTCTAATCCCCAGCGATCTCCACATAACTTTAATACATCCCAAAGTGCCAAACATGATATCAACCCAACAAGGGCAAACAGCTTTTGGTACCTGTTACCCAAATTTATTAAAATGCAATCAATGCCAAAGCAATCAAATAGCACAAAAATCAAGCAACTGACAATCCTTCAGCTATATAATATTGCTAAATCCAAACCAAGTACCGTCTTCAAATCTCCAAGCCCTTAATATCTTTATATTTAACAAGTACAAGTTCTAAAGAACTTCAGCATATTACTCGGTAACTAAACATTGTCCAATCAGAGACCAAGCTTCTAAAGTGCATTTGCCACATACTACATATCAATGTCTGTATACATGTTGTTTATGTCGGTATCCAAATCCACTGTCCTCCCGTAAGCTTCACTTAACTCTCAAAAGCCTAAAAACGTCAAGTTTCTCACACAAAATTTGATCAATCAATCAACCGCCTAACACCTCAATCCTAAATTAGTTGTAGTAAGTTATATGAATTCTCTATATTTATTCCACTCCATTTCATACTAAGCCTTAGCAGATAGTGTTCAAAACAAAGCCAACCATTCAAGTTATTGCACAAGTTCAAATGTTAATTATTAATAATTGTAATCGCATAAACAGATACATGTCAATGTTCATATACATATTTGCGGACATACTTACACATACATACATATAGAATGTGTCATTGTGTACAGATGATAGAGAGAGAAAACATACAGAGAGCAAGCAAAGAAGAGGACAAAGAGGGAGGCATAATTCCGAGCATAGCGTTTCACATTCTCGTGTACTCTAAGCCGAGCCTGAGACGGCGACGAAGGAAATGAGTAAGAATCGAATGACCCGACAAATTGGAGGGTCCACGACGGGGTATCACCGGAAAAGTCATCAGATGTGAGTTTTGCAAACGGATTAAGCGTTAAAAGCGATAATAAGGTTCCAATACGTGAAAATATTAGAACGAAGACTCCATTTGAAATTGATACTGCGGCTGCAGCAGAATTAGTAACAGCAGCGTCGGAGGAAGCAGTCGTCGCCGCCGCGGTGGTGGTGGAGGAGTGGCGGTGGAGATCGGTCGTCCGTTGATCGAGAATTTCGAGGTAGCCGGTATCTCGGAGCCAGGATTCGAATACGGGTTCGGGTACACTCAGAGATAACGGGTTAGCTGAGAACGCCATTTTTGTTTACCTTCCTCTTTGAAGGAATTTTTTTTTCAGGTATTTATCTGTAGCGTTTGGTGGGAAATCTTATGAGCTTTGTGATTGTTTTGATTAAAAATGGAAAAATTACGTAATTACGCAAATTTATATTATTTAATTTTTATTATAGTAATAGTTTTATTATAATTATTACTTGCGATGGATATTATACATTAATTACGTGGATCGACTTTGAATATATATAATTTGTCACGTTTGTATATGTATAATTTGTCAAAATATACAAATACATATGTATTAGTATACAATTATGTACCTGATATACATATATCATTCACCTCTCTCCCACTCTCTGCTTTCTCTCGCTCACCTCTCTCCTCCTTCTCCCATTCTCACTTGCCATATATACAAATGCATATGTATAATATACAATTATACATACACAATCCATCTCTCTCTCTCCAACTCTTTGCCCTCTCTCTCGTCTCTCTCCTCCATCTCCCAATCTCGCTTGTCATATATACAAATGCATATGTATAATATACAATTATCTAACCGATATGCATATACAATTTACCTTTCTCCCACTCTTTTCTCCTCTCTCTTGCCTCTCTCCTCTCTCTCCCAGTCTCGCTCGCCTCTCTCCTCCATATAACATATAGCTAAGAATTGTAATTATTAAACGATAGCTATGGAGAATAATTAAACTATTTTTAAGTGATTATATGTGAAAGTTCCCCCTAAAAAATTGATGTATATGAATGTATATTTTGAAACAGGATACATTGGTCTATATATGGATGTATCAATACATATTTGATACTAGGTATATTGATGAAATTGATACCAGATATATAGGATGAAGTGAAAATCAAATACTTTGGATGCAATTTATTTTAGGACATATGCATAAAATTGGTATTGGATAGATCGATACATAAAATTTGTGAACTCAGGTACATTCTTAAATATAAAGCGAACAAGAGAGTACGTATATTATGGATAAAAGTAAATTACATTTAAATATCGTATATTTAAAATAAATTACACCTAATTTGACATGCATATATTTGAAATACATGTATCTTATTCTATTATATACATGTATCAATAACCCTAGTTTTCTATTGAAAAATGTAATTAGAAGAATGAAGAAATAGTTATGCAAGTTTGTACAATTTATCCAAAAAGGAATACATATCAATAATAAGGATTTGAATAAATAAATAAATTATCTAGTAAAAAACAAAATAGAAAAATTTTGAGCATAGGAACAATTTAGTCCTTTTATTTTTCAAAAATTTTGTGCTTGTGTGCTCCCTCATGTAATGTTTATTCGAAAAGCATCTTATTCTTTCTTTGCTCTTGTAGCTTTTAGACTATTTACTATATTCGAAAAATGAATAGAATCCAAATCATTTTTACTTTTTCATTGTAAAATTAAAACAAAGATTAGATTTTGAAGACGCAATAAAAAGGAAAGAGTTAAAAAAGATTCTTGCATTGACTTGTAAGTATTCCAATTGTATATTTTAAGCATTTCCTTGAGACTTTTTTTTTTTTTGGTTTCCGGGCATGATGTTCAGTATTCTAATTAGAATCGAATTAAATATGAATTCGTACTAAAAAGCGTGACACTAAGAGTAAAACACTTCCTACCATGAACTTAAAATGAATTCGTACTGAGAAGCGTGACAATATTCTCATGGCAGTAAGAATAAATCACTTTCTAACAAAGACGAATCTGTATCCAGGATTTGAAAGTTATACCTCCGTTCACTATTTTTAGTTTAACCAGTTTGGCAGATAATAATCATACTAGCTCTTATATTCTATTTTTTCATACATCATGAAAAATCATGTATTGTAGACCAAAAACTTATGCATAACCTTCTTTATATACTAGCAAACTGGACTTACAAGCTACAACCACACAACATTTTGATACAAACAGCTTCTTCCCTATATCTACAAACTAGACTTACAAGATACAACAACCACACATGTTTAGATAGATACATCACATAACAAAGCCTATGCATCCTCAGTATCACTGATAGTTGGACGAGTATCGATGTAGAATTCAGTGTCAACTCCGTCAACGATCCTACCCCTGTTAACAATCAACCAGAAGAGCATGGAATGTTATATAGAAGAGCATGGAGTATTATATGGAAGAGATTCAAAACAGGAAGATGTTTTCATGTATATATGTCGAATGTGAAATCAACAAGAAAAAAGATGCACCTTTCGAGAACAAACTTCTTTTCTTTATACTTCTGGCTTTCCTCGTGTGCAGCCTCCTGCATGATAGAAACGTGAAGTGCTAGTTGTTAACAAAGTTTCCGGTGTAGGTACATCATGCATGTGCAATTGGTAACATATTTATGACGAGAGGAGAAACTATTTTTCTCCTCTCTTTGTCTGTGCGTTTGTTTTGGTGTCTATTTCTACATGCACGAGAAATAGAGAGAGAGGAGAACGAAAGGGAATACATATTTCCAGCCAACAATTTGCCCGCAACAGCAACAAAATATATCTGCTACTGTGTGCATCCCAGAAAGCATCGCTCTCTCCTCCAAAGGTCCAACAGTTACGTTCACCCTGAATCACAAAATCAGGCGGAGCAGTTAGACCTCTGCATATATATCAAAGGGTGCACAATTGAAAAATGTTGGGAAGGCAGAGAAAATGATATCTATTGCACTGCCAAGGCTCCTATGATCATCGACCAGAGAAAGAGAAATGAAGCAGTAATCTTTAGTCCTTACAAACTTGATATATTTTGTCCTTACAAAAGAAATCCATTTTTTTTTTCATTTTCTGATCATGTTTTTGAAAATTCATTGTCGTGGATCCTTCTCTTTCACTACATCAAAGTGGATTGCCTCGTGAAAATAGCAATAGAACTTTACCATGCATTTGTAATTCGTGGTCTAATTAGACAACATCTTGCATAGAAAATCAGAGTCGGTAAGAGTGAAATTAGAGAAAAAATGTGCATATCTGGTAATCCCTTTAATATCCAAGTTGGAATCGGAACTTCCTATTTGTGAGAAAGAAAAAAGGGAGGTTTGTCTAAAATCTTTCTTATTAGTGATACCTCTTGGGAACCCAAATCTATAAGATAGGACGGATAAGAGAAAATATACATCTTCCGCTACTAGAAAAAGCAAACACTAATTTCTATTCAAATACATCTTCAGCTCAACAGCCATGTTCAATGCACATCAAGTTGCTGATGTTTAGTGCATTCAAGTGGTACGGTTAAGTTGGATGCTGTTGCTCAAGCGTTTAATTGTTCAGTAACGTAAAATTAATATATGGGTGCAATACTGAAATTGGGAACTCTTTTGGATTCACTAATAAGTCGGGTTATCGCTAGAAAGGAAGTCTTTTCTTCTACATATAACATCTGTCTAGAGGTTAAAGTTATAGTATTACAGTTCATACAATGTGAATTCCTCAATCCATTACAATTTAGAAAGCATGAAGATGGATGTGAAATGCATATGATTCGCAGACACGTCGACATGGTAAAATTTTGAGAATTTGATACAAGGGATGAAGGACAGATCAATTCCATAACACTGACAATCATGAATCTATCATACAGAGAAAAGACGGCATATAAAACATAAAGTTAATATAACATATATCAGTTTCTTTTGTCAAAAAATTTAACAATCACTCTGTCCCAATTTATGTAACTACATCTAATAAATCTCAATCTCTTCCCGATACCATAACTAGTAATATAGGATACAAAAAGAATGTCACAGACATCAATCTTAAATGAATGCATGACTATCAACGAAGTCAATTCAAGTGTGAAACAAGCAGATTAAGTCATAAAACAAAACTGGTTACTCAATGTGTAGTTGAGAAATTAATAGGCACTCACACTTTATTGAACAAGTAGGCTTTTCCTCTGCGGCAATGAAATCCCTGACCATAAAACCAACCGTTAATAAACCAGAAACCAAGCAAGCCAAAAGTGCAATACAATGAATAAGAAATCGTGACAGAAAATTTACATAATGATAAAGATTGATTAAAAGCTGAATCACTCTCCAAGCCTGATCTTTGTGAATTTGGTAATTAAAATTAATGTTTTTACCTTGTGTTATTCGAGTTTATTAACACTTGCATGAAAATGGCATGTCATCATTTATAGCTATTCAAGAGAAAAACTTAAGTTTAATTGCTTTTAGGGATAGACACTTATATTTGACAGAAGGATAATCAATAATTACATTCAAAATATAGAAATTAACTAATGAGCTAAATCTTAAATCTGTTTACAAGATCCGTTCTCATTGATCATCCACACAAAAATGTACTTTATACTGTCATTTAAAACAACAATATACCTAGTATAATTTCACAAGTGGAGTCTGCGAAGAATATAATGTACACAGACCTTTGTGGGGTAGAGACTAGAGGGAGAGATTGTTTCCTATAGACCCTCGACTAAAAGACAGGTTTTGAAGTAGGGGTGAGGACATACAATGTTATGTTATATTATACATTCTCTATAACAACATTTTGCTATGCAACCAAAAAATATTAGGACAAATGTTGTTGTTATAAAGAGATTTGATTGTATTATCACATAGAATAGCATGAGAGCAAGCAAAGGTATTCAAAACATAACAAAAGCCAGAATAGTAAACCAAATGAGACATCAGTCACAAAATTCATGCAAATTGTACATTATCCATTTTCAACGCTTCACTTATAACACAAACGCTTCCATATATATCACAAACTACATCCATTTGGTAAGAAGTTAATAGCATGAGAGCAAACAAAGGTATTCAAAACATAACCAAAGCCAGAATAATAAACCAAATGGAGATATCGGTTACAAAATTCATGCAAATTGTACATAATCCATTTTCAACACTACAATTATAACATAAACGCTTCCATATATATCACAAAATACATCCATCTCGAAAGATGTTAAAAACTTTTCGTCAACTTTGAAAAATTAAGCTAGGTGACATTTAGTATAAATTGGTAAAGATCTCATACTTAATGATAGAAACCAAATCACTTCCGATTTGAAGGCTAATAAGCATGACTACCATACCTAGTCTTCCAATTATCAAGTTAAATCACTTCCGTCACAGCCCAGAACGAAACAAACAAATAGAGCAAAAAGCATAACAACTCTCTACACATGCTTCCATATATTATTAAAAAAGAACACTTCTTTTCCAGAGTTGAACTCTGAAAAGCATGTTTGGGCATAAAATTCACTTTGAAAAAAAAAAAGAATCCACTTTTTTTTTTCAAATTTCACTATGAAACAATGGCTAAACGCCTACGTACTACATGACTCGACATACACATGCCCAAAAAAACTAGCACATACAAATGATCATGCAAGAACATTTCTGTTTTTTCTAGTTGAATATCCCTGATTTCTCCTATGGTTATACTTTTGGAGGATGTGTAGAAACAACCACATCTAGTTATGCAAAAACAATAAAATACCATCTAATTATTCTTTTTCAAAACAAAAAAATACCATCTAATTATGCAAAAACAAGAAAATACCATCTAAGCATCCTTTCTCAAAACAAAATAATACCATCTAATATGCAAAAACAAGTAAATAAAAGCTGATTACTCAAAGAAACAACAAGCCCCAAAAGACCAAAACCAAATGAAAAGCTCTATATAACAAAGATAAGATTTTTATTTTATAAAAACTTAGCTAAAAAGGGAAATTGAAGAAATTGTTACCCTAGAAACAAGGTCATCAGCAAGAGCAAGGTGGGTTTGGCAGAATTTGCACTTGTAAATCCTGCCTTCAAGATCTACAACAAATATCCTTCCCATTTTTCAATGGAAAATCAACAAAACCCACAAAACAAGAATTGATTTTTTTTGGTCAGTTGTGAGAGTGAGCTGTGGGAGTACTCTTTGGGGGGTTTAAGTTTATGTGGGGTTCAAGTGTTTAAGCAAAAAAAAACATAAAAAGAAAATTTAAATTGATTTATTTTATGTGTTTTTAAATTAAATAATTTTGAACTAGTTATTGTAGTATTTCGATAAAACTAAAAAAGTATTTTCAAATATTAAGATAATAATTTTCTTGACTTATATGTCATGAGTTCATCGTAGGAACTCTTAATAAAATATTTTATTTTTTAAGATACATATGATCTCTCAAAAAAATTGATTAAACAAACTATATATCAGACAGGGTATTTAGTAAATGATCAATTAATAAATACTGAACTTCTTAATTCTTAGAATGAACCTTATGGAATAATTATTTTTTAAAAAAGAAATATAATATAATAGTTAAGAATCTATAATCATGAATAAATAATTCAAAAAATCATAAAATGGTTATAAATGTGATGAATTCGAAAATGGGTTATCCTATGGAACTAAGTTCATGATTATTATTTTTTCAAAAATAATCTTGCGAGATGAACCCTAATCTCAGCATTTCTTGAAGTTTTTGACCTTAGAAATATAGAAGTGATGGGTTTACTGTTAAAAAATTGATTTCCTAGACTTCTAAGGCCATTCATATTTTAAGGATAAAAATAGCTTTAAAAAGATTAAAATTGGTGAAATTTGATCGTCTAACGTCGTCTAGGTGACACACAGTTCCTTAAATGATGGAGTGTCAAAATTATCCAAAATTTGATCCTTCTGCCTCACTGTGATAGCCAGCTGTGATGAGCCCATCACAGGTTTGGTGGGCTATATATCACACGGTGATAACTTGCAGCGTCTCCGATAAAATGGTCATAATTATTTTCTCTAAAGATTAATGCAAATTAAACGGCATTGAAGAGAATACTCATATCACTTTAATTTGATAGGTCATGGATCACCTAAATCTTTACATGTTAAGAAATATAATCGTTTGAAGTTGACCCTTGTATGAATACATGCAAAAATTTAACCAATTGCTTTGAGCTGGACTTGGTGTTAGAGATTCCTTATGACTCTAATTCACATCTAATACACGTACTACATATTATACTTAGTAAAGAACCTTAACATATATATACTGAGAATAATTCGAACATTTGCTTAGAAGTTGCGGAACATTACAATTATAAATCTATAAATGTAAGAAATCGAATATTGTTCATTGATCTTTATTTTATTTTTTTTAAATGTTTCTCATAACACATAATTATTTCCTTTAATTTTGTCGCACCGATATATGTGTCCTTCAACGTGTATATAAATAAGTGGACACTTAAGTTTGTATAAAATTAAAAATGTATACACATGTGTTCTACATGTCATTATAATACACATAGGATCCCACGTAGGGCGCCACATAGCACACATTTGTCTACTTGTTCAATATTATACAAATTTAAGTATCAACTTCCCTTCAAAGTTAGAAGCAAACATACCAATTGAAATCAAGTCAAAAGACATATTTATCGATTATGCCTTAATCTTTTGACTCTAATTTCTTAGTCATGGATAGTTGATGGTCCTTTAACAAAAATATTCCATTAAAAGTTGCATAGTGTGTATACAAATAAGATGAAATACATAAAAATCCCTCTAAACTTGACAGCAAAACTTACTTTAGTACTAAAACTACAGGAGTGTTTAAATACCTTATTATCATCTTCAAAGTGATTTTTTTCACTCTGAGACTATAATACCACTCTCACACGCCACATCATAGTCACATAAGCGTCACATAATAACCATGTAGGTATCACACCATTAATTTTTGGTTCTTTCTTACTTATTCACTATTTTTTATCAAATATTTTTTAAGATTAATTATATCAATTAATTAATTTATAAATGCATACCCGCCTCCCTCTCTTTCTTCTTCCTTGTTGTTCATCATTTCAACCTTCAATACTTATTACTTTTATTCTTCTTCTTCACTATTCAATGATTTTTTTTTAAATAACTAGAATGAAAAAATTCACTATAATACTCACATTATCTTCTTCGTACCCACCCCATGGATTTATCCTCTTGGAGAATGATTTTTTTTTTTGAAGCAAAGCTTTTCTTGACAACTCAAATAAGAAATGAAAATTACATATGAAAGTTGATAAAAAAAAATAAGGATAATGCACAAGTACCCCCTCAACCTATGTCCGAAATTTCAGAGACACACTTATACTATACTAAGGTCCTATTACCCCCCTAACTTATTTTATTAATACTTTTCTATCCCTTTTCGGCCTACATGACACTATCTTGTGGGCCCATCATTGGTTGACTTCTTTTTTCAAGCTAGTGCCACGTAAGTCGAAAAGGGGTAGAAAATTACTTATAAGGAGATTCATCTTTGTTTTTTAAAAATCTTTTTTCAAGCACTATAAGGAAAGTACACTTACTCATTCTGCCACGTCATCACTTAGTAGATGTTTAAATCACTTGAAAAATATTAAGGGGATATTTAAACGCCCGTATAATTTAAGGTTTAAAGTAGGTTTTGCTGTCAATTTTTTTTTTTTTTTGGAGGGGGATGATATGTATTTCCCTATAAATAATAAGCATACAAAAACGTGCAATTCATTTGATTTTGTTTGACACTTATATCCTCTAATTTTGAGTTCTTAAAGGTAAACATCCGGAGGTCGTTTGGTAGAACATAAAAGAATAATGTTAAATAGAGTGTATCAGTAATGTTTTTAGCAACGCATGTATTAGTTGCGCGCATTAATCATACATAAATTATTTTAATGCATTGTTTGGCTTGATGCATTAAAAATAATATGTGTTGCATTAAAAAAAAATTATTTACTAAGATACCCTCAATGGTGGAAAAGATGTAAAAAGATTTTGACGGCAATTGAGTCTTTTACCATGTTAATGCATTAAAACCGAGTCCGAAACTCAAAGGGTACAAATTTTTTACAAAAATTCCAAAACGGTATATAAAATTTTATATTAACCAAAACGGTAAAATCGCTGCTCCGGCAGCGATTTAGCAATTTTTTTTTTTAATAAAAAAATGAAATCGCTAGCAAAAAAAATTTTTTTTAATAAAAAAATGAAATCGCTGCCCAAGCAGCGATTTCAAAAAAAAAAAAATATTACATAAATCGCTGCCCCGGGCAGCGATTTATTTATAAAAAAAATTTCCAGCAATTTATTTTAAAAAATTTTTTTTTTATTATTAAAACGCTGCTAGGGGCACGATTTATTTAAATAAAAAAAATTTCCTTATTAAATCGCTGCACGAAGATTTTTTTTTAAAAAAAAATATTAAATTTTTTTAATACAGCGATTTTATATTAAAAAAATTATAATATTTTTTAAAATTTAAATATATAACTTATAAGAAAATTTTTATTAAATCACAAAAATGTTAATACCGTTTTGATTAATATAAAATAAAAAAAAAATTATTAAATCGCAAAAATGTTAATACAGCGATTTTATAATTTTTTTATATATATAAAATCGCTGTATTAACATTTTTGCGATTTAATAATTTTTTTTTATTTTATATTAATCAAAACGGTATTAACATTTTTGTGATTTAATAAAATTTTTCTTATAAGTTATATATTTAAATTTTAAAAAATATTATAATTTTTTTAATATAAAATCGTTGTATTAAAAAATTTTAATATTTTTTTTTAAAAAAAGCTTCGTGCAGCGATTTAATAAGGAAATTTTTTTTATTTAAATAAATCGTGCCTCTAGCAGCGTTTTAATAAAAAAAAAAAAATTTTAAAAATAAATTGCTGGAAATTTTTTTTATAAATAAATCGCTGGCCGGGGCAGCGATTTATGTAATTTTTTTTTTTTTTTTAATAAATCGCTGCTTGGGCAGCGATTTATTAAAAAAAAAATTTTGCTAAATCGCTGCCGGAGCAGCGATTTACCTTTGTAAATTTACCGTTTTGGTTAATATAAAATTTTATATACCGTTTTGGAATTTTTGTAAAAAATTTGTACCCTTTGAGTTTCGGACTCTTGTTTATAGTAGGTCACATGCTAATGTATCACCAATTTAAGTAGAAATTTGGGAAAATGGAGAGAAGGAAAATAAACAAAAATCGTATCAAAAGTTTAATATTTTAAATGTATTTAAATCTTAGAAATTTGATGAAAATGGGGAGAAGGAAAATAGAGAGAAATCAGATCAAAAGTTTAACAGTTCTAAATGAATTTATATCTTAGAAACTTAGACAAAATGAAGAGAAGGAAAATAGAGAGAAATCCAATCAAAAGTTTAATACTTTTAAATGGATTTATATCTTGTCTCATTTTTCTGTACCAATCTCTTGCTTTTGTAAGAATTTCCTCTAAATCAACGATTTTTTTTTATGTTAATAATTAATTTTATCAACCAAATGAAAAAAAATCAGGAGACTTGATTACAACTATAAGCCAAAACAAAAAGAAGAAGAAGCTAACAAACTATAAGTGCCCGGCTCAACCACGGGCTACATGATAGGTATTTCTTCGTTATTAATTCGAGGTCTCACATCAAATTTGAGTTATCCTGAATGCGGAATTGTCTTTGTTAAGAAGTCATTTATCTCAATATAATCTTTTTTATGCAAATTCAAATTTAGTCAAAGTCCAACATGAATATCAGACATCGAATGAAAAAAAGAACGATTAGATTAGATTTGATATGAAGGAAAATATTTTATAAAAAAATAAGCAAATTTTTTATTTATTTTCTTATATTCGGTATTTACCTTAAAATATAGTATCCTAATGTGAATTATGGGGTGGGACGAAGATGAAATATATTGAATGCAGTAACAAATTGAAAATTTTCACCGCAGAAGTTAGAAAAATAAGAATATAATCCCTAATATTTGAAGTTGGTTAGAAATTAAGATATATAATAGGAATTAGTTCAAATTAAGTATCTTTATAAAATATAAAGTTGAAATTTTAAAATTTTGATTTTCGGAACTTAAAAGTGGTGCTTGGATATGCATGCTACTTGGGGGGAAAATAAGATTTGTTGGTGAATTTCCCCCCTAAAAATGATCTAAGCTAATTTGAAAATCATATTAATTCATCAAATTTTATATTTAATATATATTAGAAGATACTCAACAATTTTTTTAGTACAAAATTTATGATCAAAAGGCTTGTTTAATTTATTTGTAGTAATGTTTCATTTTGGATAACCACCCCCAATTACCCCTTAATAGCTGGCATGTACGGTACTATAATTTTTTAACCGGAGTTATCCTTCCCGATTAAGGATGTGGATTGTGGTACGTCTTGGCCATACCATAAAAGTAATCACAATTTTCGTAAAATTATTTCAAATATAATGAAATATTTCTATAT
>CM064974.1:5951145-6003400 GCA_032847665.1 Solanum chilense | reverse complement strand
AAGCAACGATTTTATATATAAAAAAAATTTATAATATTTTTTAAAATTTAAATATATAACTTATAAGAAAATATACATTATTTTTAAAAAATTAAAAATAAGTAAAGTAATAAATATATATATATATATATATATATATATATATATATATATATATATATATATATATATATATATATATATATATATATATATATAAAATGTTAAAGATGATCATGTGAATAGTATAATATTACTATTCATATGTGACCCATGTTTGGTAAATCGCTGCCCAAGGCAGCGATTTATGTTATAATTTTTTTTTTTGTAAATCGCTGCAGTGGCAGCGATTTATTTTATAAAAAAAAAATCTTTTTTGTAAATCGCTGCTTTAGCAGCGATATACCTTTTTTTTTTTTTAAAAAAAAATATATAATTAGAAAATAAAACAAAATCGCTGCCAAGGCAGCGATTTGTAAGAAACAAAAATTTGAAATCGCTGCTTAGGCAGCGATTTCATTTTTTTATTAAAAAAAAATAACTTTTGTAAAATCGCTGCCTCAGCAGCGATTTTACTTTTTTAGGTGAGGTAAGTCGCTGCATGTGCAGCGATTTACCGTTTTGGTTAATATAAAATTTTATATACCGTTTTGGAATTTTTGTTAATATTTTGTACCCTTTAAGTTTCGGACTCTAATTAGATTCATAGGTATCTGACTCTCGCACTCAAATCTCTCTTATCGCGATTGTGTTTCTCCCTATTTTAGTGTCTTATAGCAAAAATACATATATCTAAATATATATGTAACTTGAAATATGATATACTATGCATTATTAATTAGGTAATAATAACAATCCATAATTTAAGTATTAAATTGATAAAACAGAAACATATTAGGGGTTCTTTTAGGTATTAAATCAGTATAAAAAATGGTTAGATAATTGCTCTCAACCTTCACTATTCATCTAGATTCTTGAAACTCTTTGTGAAAAATGCCTTTTACCTTTTAATCTATTTAAAGGAAAAGTACTTTATTCCATGGTCCTCAATAATCCACTGAATTATTTTGGAAACAAACAAAATTAACAAATTGTGTATATCTACATTGGACATATGGAAAATTTCAATATTCAAATTATCAAAAAAGAAAATTCCAATATTCTATTTTCTATTTGACATTTGATAATAGAGTTTTCATGAGATGAGAGTTCAAAGGATAGTCTCTTTTATCAGTTGGTAAAATCTATGAATTCTAACAAGGGGAATAAAAAAATAAGTTAATGTTATGGGATGATCGATTGAGTTGTTTAATGTTATTTTTAGGATATTAGAAATGATTGACTGATTTGTTAAAATCATGATTAATTTAATTTTTTTCTTCAGAATTATGATTTTTTTAATTTAAAAATTTGATGACGTGGTCGAATTATAGTTGGCCACGTATCAAAAATAGTTTTGCAAAATCACCGTTAAAAAATAATGGCATGAATGAGCCTTTTCTTCAACGGTAATGACACAAAGAGCCAAACTTTTAACTGGTGGCATAAATGAGCCTTTTCTAAAAATTCGATGACATATTTGAGTCTTTTTCCTTTATTATATAAAAATAAGAGTGATATTCAGAATTATAATAACTATAGAGGTATCAAACTGTCAAGCTACACTATAAAAATTTGAGAGAGGGTGATGGAGATAAGGTAAGGTCAATTGTCTATTGAAGTCAAGACTTGGGTGAGGACTATTGAAGGAGATGCAGAGGCCGGAGCAATTATCGGGATGAAATTGTAACATGATTAATATGTTTTTATATGTTTTGGTGATGAATAACATATCCAGTGATATTATAATATATTCTATTTGTCAATATCATATTATTAATTATCGAGACACATAATGAAGTTAAAAATATATCGAAGTTTATGAATGATTAGTGTCAAATTCCTTTGGTCCACCCTTCTCTTTTTTACTGAGTACATTTACTTCTTTTTCTTTTTAAAAAATTCATATATTGTAAATGAATCACATTTTAAGTAAATAATATATCAAAAAATTCGAAATATAGAGAAAATTTCATATCTAAAATTTAGATTTCTTTAGAGAATTTAAGTTAGTCAGAATTGAATAGTTTGTATATACTTCATATATAGTTAATGTATGTTTCATGTATTGTTAAGTTATATTCAGGTTAATTGCTTTTGATTTTATATTAGATCACCCATTTGCAGATTTTAAGTGAATTTCTCTTTTTTATATTCACTTCAAGATTACTCAACTTTGGATTCAATTAACTCTTCTTTCGTCTTTTCTCTTCTCTTATTTTTGTCTACCTTTAAATTTGTAGAATATATATTTCGTGTTGATTTGATTCTAATAGTTAAATCTCATCAAATGTAGAGTTAAATCTTTGAACTTATAATTTTTGAATTGTAGAAAAATTTGATGAATAGATTTTAAATAAATTATACATAAATAAATAATCTATATCGATTTAATGAGATACTAATAGAAAAAAATACTGAATTTTGAAAAACTCGTAAGACGAATGATAGTTATTTGCCCTTTATACATTCTTTCTCTATCTATACATATGAAATATGAAAAAAATAGGAAAAAATACTTATTAGTTATTTCTTTATTGAAATGAAAGTTCGCTATCGTTATTCTTAAAAGAGAAATTTTCATAGATAGTTATTATAATAAGGTCAATTATGTTTTGTAGCTATAATTTGCATATTTACAAATTATAGCTACTGCTTAAGTTGCCTTGTTGTATAATTTACGAGTATATTTGTATAATTCATTTGTTTTTGTATAAATTTGAAATAATGAATTTATAGAATTACAAACATTAGAAGTGTGAATAGTTATATAAATTATATTATATCAAAATTATACAAATTTTAAATTATACAAAATTAAAAAGTGAAACAATAAAATTATAACTAAAATAGGTCTAGAATAATAATTAACTTAAATTATAATTATATTAAATAATCAACTCGTATTTATTAATGGACAACTTTCACATATAGCAAACAAAAAATTCATATTTGTATGCTATAACAAAGTTTGCATAATTGCGCTCTATAGCAAACATGAAACTGTATACTTCGCTATACATATACAATTGTATAATTCGCTGACCTAAATTGTATAATTCGCTGACCTATTTCGCTGCAATATTTTTATAAAATTTGCTTTGCATACAATTGAATCGAATTAAAATGTATGTATATTGCATAATTATAAGTGTATAGCAAGAAGATATATGTTTTCTCTCGCTTTATACAAAAACAGAAACACAATATATACACTTCTGAAATGAAACTGTAAAAAATATGTGTTAACAATGAGATTCGAACCTTGGTACAACAACACTAAAAAAGTTTTAAGTACCCATCCAAAAACCATTGGGCAACTAAATCGTTTATTCATTAGGTGCTCTATTTTAATTTTATACATATACCTATCAATTTCTACACACACACACACACACACACACACACACACACACACACACACACACACACACACACACACACACACATATATATATATATATATATATATATATATATATATATATATATATATATATATATATATATATATATATTTCGTAACGAAGTTAATGGGTGCTCGAGCACCCGGCATACACCATGTGGGTCCGCCTCTGTGTATATACAATTTTCTCTCGCTTTATACAAAACAGAAACAGAATTTATACACTTCTGTGTATAAAGCGAGAGAGGCGAGCAAAGGGAGAGTGACGAGCGAGAATGAGAGAGTGGCGATCGAGATTTTTGCGAGCTATCTTAAAATGCTCTTTTAAGGTAATCTTTGCTTTAATTAATTACCTGAATCAAAACTATAATATTTGTATTAGTAAGATACATTTTTCTCTCCTTGAAGTTCCAAATGGTTAATATCTTTATCCTACGTGGCTGGATAATGCAATCTGGGCCCACATATTCCTTAGTCTCCAATAATGATTAAAACCATAACATTTGCGACCAGCAAGTGGAATGACAAAAATATCCTTTGTGTTTAAAATACTTTTTAAAGCCCATATAACTATTGGAGTTAATACCTCATATGGTCACTCAACTTTGCACTATTCTCTCAGAAAGTCACTCAACTTTTAATTTTCCCTCAAAAGTCACTCAACTATGCACTCTTCTCTCAGAAAGTCACTCAACTTTCAATTTTCCCTGAAAAGTCACTCAACTATCCATTCTTTCCTCAGAAAGTCACTCAACTATTCACTCTTTCATCAGAAAGTCACTCAATCTATTAAATTATTTTTAATTAAAATTTATTGATATTAATTATTTATATAACAAACCAAAAATTTTAAAAAATAAATTAAATCATTTAGTGATCCACCCACCTAACCCGACCCATTAAATAATATGATATGACCAATTTTATTTTATCTTTAATCCTAAATTAATCTATTCCTAATTCAAGGTTAAAGAGAGGGATTAATTTATTGATATTAATTATTTATATACAAACCAAAAATTTTTAAAAATAAATTAAATCATTTAGTGATCCACCCACCTAACCCGACCCATTAAAAAATATGATATGACCCATTTTATTTTATCTTTAATCCTAAATTAATCTAATCCTAATTCAAGGTTAAAGAGAGGGATTAATTTAGGATTAAAGATAAAATAAAATGGGTCATATCATATTTTTAATGGGTCGGGTTAGGTGAGTGGATCACTAAATGATTTAATTTATTTTTTAAAATTTTTGGTTTGTTATATAAATAATTAATATCAATAAATTTTAATTAAAAATAATTTAATAGGTTGAGTGACTTTCTGAGGAAAGAGTGGATAATTGAGTGACTTTCTGAGAAAAGAGTGGATAGTTGAGTGACTTTTGAGGGAAAATTGAAAGTTGAGTGACTTTCTGAGAGAAAAGTGCATAATTGAGTGACTTTTGAGGGAAAATTGAAAGTTGAGTGACTTTCTGAGAGAATAGTGCAAAGTTGAGTGACCATTTGAGGTATTAACTCATAATTGTTGTTATAAAAAATAGTTTATATATAATATCCCTTGTGTTTAAAATACTTTTTAAAGCCCATATAATTATTGTTATAAAAATAATTTATATATATCTTTACTGTTACATAAACATAGATATGTATATATATGTACAAGAATTGTTTTATACACAATAACAAATAGAGTGATGTAGCTCCTGCTTTTTATGCTTTTAGCAGTAGTGTAATTTTTCATTTTTTTGACTTTTAGCAAAGACTTTTCCTCCTTTTTTTTTTTAATTTTATTTTCTTTCTACATTAATATTTATATTTAAAATAAAAATTTTCAATTTCTGATATATTCATTGATTTCGTCTGAATCACAAATATCTCAAACAAAAAAAAATATGAATAATAATTTATAATTATAATTAGTATAATAAATAAAAAAAATATGAAACATAGAGATGTATATGTACAAGAAGTGTTTATAATTTCTTTTTCTTTCTAGATTAATGTTTAAATTTAAAATAAAAAAAAAAGATAGGGGAAGTGGTTATAATAATTACATAAGATGTACTACGGCAGTAAAAATGATGCGTGTCTTAAAGAAAATATATATTGCTTTATGCACAATAACAAATGGAGTGGTGTAGCTCCCGCTTTTTAGGCTTTAGTGATGTAGCTCCTGCTTTCTAGGTTTTTAGCAGTAGTGTAATTTTAATTTTTTTGGCTTTAAGCAAAGACTTTTCCTCCTTTTTTTATTTTATTTTCTTTCTACATTAATATTTAAATTTAAAATAAAAATTTTCAATTTCTGATATGTTCATTGATTTTGTCTGAATCTCAAATATCTCTAACCAAAAAAAATATGAACAATAATTTATAATTATAATTTATATAATAAATAAAAAAAATATGAAACATAGAGATGTATATGTACAAGAACTGTTTATAAAAAATATGAAACATAGAAATGTATATGTACAAGAAGTGTTTATAATTTCTTTTTCTTTCTAGATTAATGTTTAAATTTAAAATAATAATAAAAAAAAGATAAGGGAAGTGGTTATAATAATTACATAACAAATGGAGTGGTGTAGCTCGTACATTTTAGTCTTTTATCATTAGTGTAGGCTACTACTTTCACTTTTTAGGCTTTTATCAAAGACTTTTCCTCCTTTTTTACCTATCCATTATTTTTTTTACCAAGTGGCTGAATATTCATCACACTTTATGAAATATCTCCTATATGGAAATTTTCATCCAACCTTTAAATAACTCTTCATTTTTCTCATTGATTTTGTCTGAATCTCAAAGATCTCTAACCAAAAAAATATGAATAATAATTTATAATTATAATTAATATAATAAATAAAAAAATATGAAACATAAAGATGTATATGTAGAAGAAGTGTTTATAATTTCTTTTTCTTTCTAGATTAATGTTTAAATTTAAAATAAAAAAAGAAAAGATAGGGGAAGTGGTTATAATAATTACATAAGATGTACTACAACAGTAAAAATGATACGTGTTTTAAATAAAATATATAATGTTTTATACACTAACAAATGGAGTGATGTAGCTCCTGCTTTTTATGCTTTTAGCAGTAGTGTAATTTTCATTTTTTTGGCTTTTAGCAAAACTTTTCCTCCTTTTTTTAATTTTCTTTTCTTTCTACATTAATATTTAAATTTAAAATAAAAATTTTTAATTTCTGATATGTTCATTGATTTTGTCTGAATCACAATTATCTCAAACAAAAAAAAAATATGAATAATAATTTATAATTATAATTAGTATAATAAATAAAATAAATATGAAACATAGAGATGTATATGTACAAGAAGTGTTTATAATTTCTTTTTCTTTCTAGATTAATGTTTAAATTTAAAATAAAAAAGGAAAAGATAAGGGAAGTGGTTATAATAATTATTTTTTTATATATTTTACTCTTAATATTAAATACTTATTCGATAAATTATTTTAAGACCTAATACTCTACTAAACATCATCAATAGAAATAGTATAGTAAAATACGTTAATAATTATTTCTTAATTGTGTATCAAATTAAATAATAACTAATAAAAATTAACGAAAGAAATATATGATTAACTTGACACATTATGAGTTTAATAATGATTAAAGAAGACAGGTGTAAATTGCTTTTCACTTTTTGTTTTCTTTTTTCTTAGGAATTCCACTTCCTACATTACACGTAGCCCCTCCTTTTTTTTTCTTTCTACATTAATATTTAAATTTAAAATAATTTTTTTTAATTTCTGATGTGTTCATTGATTTTGTATGAATCACAAATATCTCAAACAAAAAAAAATATGAATAATAATTTATAATTATAATTTATATAATAAATAAAAAAAATATGAAACATAGAGATGTGTGATGTAGCTCCTGCTTTTTAGGCTTTTAGCAGTAGTGTAATTTTCATTTTTTTGGCTTTTAGCAAAGACTTTTCCTCTTTTTTTAATTTTATTTTCTTTCTATATTAATATTTAAATTAAAAAAAAATTCAATTTCTGATAAGTTCATTGATTTTGTCTGAATCTCAAATATCTCTAACAAAAAAAAAATATGAATAATAATTTATAATTATAATTTATATAATAAAAAAAATATGAAACATAGAGATGTATATGTACAAGAAGTGTTTATAATTTCTTTTTCTTTCTAGATTAATGTTTAAATTTAAAATTAAAAAAGAAAAGACAGGGGAAATGGTTATAATAATTACATAAGATGTACTACAACAGAAAAAATGATACGTGTCTTAAAGAAAATATATATTGCTTTATGCACAATAACAAATGGAGTGGTGTAGCTTCTGCTTTTTAGGCTTTTATCATTAGTGTAGGCTACTATTTTCACTTTTTAGGCTTTTAGCAAAAACTTTTCCTCCTTTTTTTTACCTATCCATTATTTTTAACAAGTGGCTGAATATTCTTCACACATTATGAAATATCTTCTATGTAGAAATTTCCATCCAACCTTTAAATAACTCTTCGTTTTTCTAATTTCCATCCAACCTTTAAGTAACTCTTCATTTTACTTCTCTCTTCTTAACATATACTTTAATTTTAAATTTGTGTGGTCTTCTGTTATTTGAAATCTAGGTAATTTGTTCCTACTCTTATATATATATATATATATATATATATATATATATATATATATATATATAATGATCCTTTAGTCTTATATATATAAAATATTTTGAGTTGTATCTTATGGCTTACCAAGATTTTCTTAATCTTGGATGAGGGTTGTCATCTTTACAGCTATTGAATAGCTTTGTTCACTTTGTTTGGTCATATTGTCATTTTGCTTTCTTGATTGTTTTTGCAATCTTTTACTATAAAGATAATATTAATCTTTAACTAAGATTTCATTTCATACATTTGTAATTGATGCTTTACATTCCATTTGGCTTTCTTATTTTCTTCCACTAATTCTCTTTTCTATTCCAATACGACAAAATGTAGTGTTTATGCTATTCTGGTTGACATTATCTTGCTAAATGATCTATCTATGACATAGTTTTAAAAAAAAATAACATACTTTTGTTCATATTGGTGTTATTATATAAAATGTCTTATGTCAATCGTGAAATAGGGATTCAAAGATGAGGCTTAGTTGAAGCTTAATGTTGCCACATTTTTTTTCCATTTTGTGTTGTATAAGTTATGTGATGCGATTCTGTGCTAACAGGTGATTTTTTATCAAAGATGATCCAGAAGATCCAAGCATGAAAGATGCATCTGTTTTTGTCTAATTTTATACAGTATGTAAATGTATGTAATTAGTATTCCCACAAATGAAAATGTTAAACTATGTAAGTATCTCACTTCGACATTCAGTAGTATGACATTCACATGAAAATATATTATGAATAAATTTGGCAGCTATGATGTGTTCGAATCACTAATTTTTCTTATTGAAATATTAATTTTGTTTGTTTAATATGCAACTCATTAAATTTAGGTCCATTACAAATACATATAATGCTCCCAACTACAGCATCATCAGCGGAAAGCATGTCTGCAAGCCCGGATCAGTATTATGCATACAAATTCAGCACCTCCTAAATGTTAATTGATAATTTGTTAACATTAAGCTACTCTTGAAGTTCACTTTCTTCATATTGTCAATTTGCTTAATAAACAGTGCATTTATTTTGTCAACATGTATCGTAAAATAAAATGATAATAAATATATAAAATATTAAAATATTAAACGTTGGGCCCGTGCTTAGCACGGGCAACGCTCATCTAGTATATATATATATATATATATATATATATATATATATATATATATATATATATATATATATATATATATATATATATATATATATATATATATATATATATATATATATATATTTTCCTTTAACGATGTTCGAGAAAAATTTAACAAAGATTAAGATTTAACATAAAATTTGAAATTTACTTTATCCTGTTCACGTATCAAATAATTCCTATTTTGATCAATTTAAAAAATCAAATTGCTCAATATTTAAGAGGTTATTTCAAACCTAACCTCTAACACAATTAATAGGCTTATACATGATTTTTGTTGAGTCGTTGACCTAGAGAAGGATGATAGATTCTTCAAAAAGATTCTGTAAAGATGCTTGGAAGCTAGAAGTGTATCCGTGACATACATTAAATTGATCAAGGAGATATACTATGGAGCCAAGATCTAAGTAAAGAAATTGAAAGGATACTCAGAGCACTTTGATGGGGTTGCAACAAAGATCAAACCTTAGCCTATCTTTATAAGCCTTGGTGATTCAAAATGATATGTCATGTTGTATGTTATTTACAGATGATATAACTTTGATTGATGAGACTCGCGACAAAGTTAAACACTAAGCTAGAAAGTTGGAGAGAAATCATATAGTCTAAAAATCTCAGGTTGTTGGACCAAGATAAAGTACGTGAATTACTGCATATTTAGTGATTTTATACATGAGGTTGATGTAAAAGTAAGATTTGATACATAATTTATTTAAAAGAGAGGCAATTTCGAATATCTCTGGTCTTATCTAGGAAAATAGGGAGATTGACAAGGATATGTCATTCCGGGTAGTAGTGCAGTATGATGAAATTGAGGCTTGTATCCGATGCCTTATGTGATAAGAATGTCAAGACCAACTTTGTTGTACGAGGAGTGTTTGGAACTCAAGAACTCTGACACTCCGAAAATAAGAAAAATTATATTTAAAATGAGGAAATCCGAGACAAAGTGAGAGTTACTTCAATGGAGGACAAGATGTGAGAAGTGAAATTGTAATGGTTGAGATATGTGGTTAGGAAAAGCACATTTACCTTAGTACGGAGGTGTGCGAAGTTGTCTATGATAGATTCAAGAGAGGTAGATATACTTAGATCGAAGAAATGCCACAAAGAGATGAGGTTAAACAAAATATGACACATTTATAGATAATCGAAGATAACATTAGATAGATAAGTGTGGAGAACACAAATTAGAATAAGAAGGATAGTTGTAGCATTCCGGAAAACTAATGAACCAACTAAAGCTTAATGTGTTACCCAGTAACCTAATTGAGGTTTAGTGTTATGATTAGGGTCATAAAATAACCTATGAGACTTGGTATAAACATTTAGGGTGTAAATGTCAATGTATAACCCCCCAAAGACCAACCAAGGACCCTTGAGGGGGTCGCTAAAGGCAGCTCACAAAAGTTGTCAAAAACAACATGGTCTACAATTGGGCACCCACGAACCGTGGGTGAACATATGCCCCACACTACAACAAAAATGATCATTAGCGGCAATTGATTCTTAATTGCCTCTAAATATGTATTTTTAGCGGCAATTGACACTCTTTGTATATGTCCCTAAAACCTTTAGTGATATTGGTTCTAATGACACTTAACTAATGCCGATAAAGACTTTAACACTCTTTAGTAATGTCAATATTTAATGCCGCTAAAAGTAGTGCCATAAGTAGGGGTCTTGGGTCGAGGCTTGGCCTCCCTCATTCCTCCGAAGTTGCAGACCTAAACGACGGACTACCTGTGCGGCTCGTGACCCCACCCACGGTCTGTGGGTGGGAGTCTCGTGGGTAATTTTTGGTCCTTAATTTTTAAGTTGGGGTTTAAGTGTTAATTAAGTAACCTAGTAGGTTCGTTTAATATTTTTGAAGAAACCTACAAATACCTAATAAGACCATTAAACTAAAGAACCAAATCAAAAGATCTCCCCTTCAAAATTTCTCTTACAAGAAAATACCATTGAAGAAGAAAAAAAAACTAGGAGAAAAAGGTTCAAGAACACATCTTTCTTCCTCAATTTTGTGAAGGATCTCTAATCAAGGCATTGTAATATTGATTTATTGGATTTAAAGCATGAATGTGGGTTGTCTTTGTGAGTAGATTGTATTTGAATTATGAATGTGATGGATTTCTTATATGGTTTATGTTACTATACATCTTCAATGAGGTAATTTTAGAGATATTGATGAAATGTGATCTATAGCCCTTGAGGGGCAAAAATATAAGAAATTGACTATGTGTGTGAGATTTGTGTGTATACAATGAGTTTGTTTTGAGAATAAAATAACTACATTATAATCTAATTGTTGTGTTGATTGGATAGTTATCCTCATGTACACACTTAGATATGAACAAAATGCAATATGAAAGGTTTGTTACATATAATGGTTCTTACGTTTAGAGACTAGTCTCACCTATTGAACTTAGGAGCTTTAGTATGAGTTTGTTGGTTGAATGTCAAAACATTCTTCCTTAATTATCAACTTCAGTCAAAACTTAATGTCAATTTAATGGGAGTCATGCTTAGCACTAAGCGGATATTGTTATGAGCGAAAGTCCTCAGTTAGTAGACGGATTTCTAGAAGAAGTCTCATCGGATAGAAGCTCTTCCGCTAGTAGAAGACGAGTTTGTAGAAGTAATTCCCTTATCCCATAAACTATGTGTTCATATATGTCTTTAGCTAGTAAATTCATGTAAGCTAAGAGTTTTAGTTCTACCTTAGGCAAGTAGGAGAATCCCTTTTCGGTGTGGAATAGAAATCAGATTTCATAATTAAGTTCTCATGATCTATATTGATTAAAACTTATCCAGTATAATATAATGAACTAGAATTAAAGTTATGAACTATAAACACTTAATGAACTTTTCTTAGAGTGGATAGGGGTATGAAACCTTATCCATACATTGCACAAGGTTGTTTTGATGGTTCTTATGGTTTGTTTCCTTAATGTTGAGATGATAAATATGTGAATATGCTAGTGTATTATGCTTTTGCATTTACTTCTATGATAAATCATAAACTTGATCAAATGCATATTTCTCAACTAAAATATCCTTTTTTAGCATTTTGATGATTTTTATGCATAACTATCATACTTGGTATATTTTTGTGTGCTAATTTATATTTCTTCTATTTTACTATAAAGTGTAGGTTCCGACATTTAATATGACTTCTTCTAGTTCAAGCTTGGGCTGACTTCTCATTAAGCTTGTGGTATGTCCTCATAAACTCGAGGACAAGTCTATGTAGTTTCATTTCTTTAGTTGTACTAGACTTTTTCATATTCTCTATTGTAAGGGTTGTGCCCCTATTATTTTGAGACTCCGATTATAGCAGATGACTTAATGAGACTGTCTAGACTTTCACTTTACTTCTATGAAAGATTTCTTAAAGATTTAAAATTGTGTTTTATTCCTTATTATTCAATACTTATACTTATGTGATGATGATAAGCTAAGTGGCTTACTTGGGTTCCTTTTGGGATTTCATGTGCCATGTTAGTCTAGGGGGTATCCTAGGATCGTTACAATAGTAAGTAAGAAAGTGTTCATAGTAATAGATAAGAGGTATCGACTTGTTGTCCATACTAGCATTCATAATGTTAATCTTAGTAGTTTTTTGTTTTTCGATTTCAATTACTAATTGTTGTTTCACATAGTTTAATTATAATATTATCTTGTTGACGTCGTATTATCCTATTATTCCCCATCTCATCCCCATCGCATGTTTTTGTTACTCTATTTTGATTCTTATATTCTTAATTACTTCTTTTCCTAGACTATTTTTATCTTAAATTGAGGATCTATTGAAAATAATCTTTCTATCTTTGCAATATAGATATAATTTGCACACACTCTAATGTCTATCCTCCCCAAACTTCTATGACGTGGTATTCTAACTAGACGTAAAGACGTGGTCAAAAATGTTCGTTAAATATATATGGGGTGTTTTAGTAATTTTGAGAGAGTATTTAATATTTACTTGCCTTATAACATGTCTTATCTTAAGCTTCTGATCTATTAAATACACTTTCTCCATCACTAAGATAGAGATAAAATCTGCATACATTTTATCTTCTCCAAGCTATACAACGTGGTGTTCTAAATAGACTCGATGACGTGTAAAATATGTTCGGTACATAAGCTTAGGATCTATCAAAAACAATCTCTCTATCACAATGATAAAGATAAAACCTGCATACACTCCATGATCTCCAAACCCTACGACGTCGTATTCTAACTAGACGTGAAGACGTGTCAAAAAAGTTCATTACATATACAAGGGGTATTTTAGTCATTTTGAGAGAGTATTTAATGTTTATTTTCTTTTTCAACATGTCTTATCTTAAGCTTAAGATCTATCGAGTACGATTTCTCCATCACTAAGATAGAGATAAAGTATGCATACATTTTGTCTTCTCCAAACTATACAATGTAGTGTTTTAAATAGATTCGATGACGTGTAAAAAATCTTCGGTACATATATAAATGGTATTTTAGTCACTGTGATAAAAGATAAAATCTGCATACACTCCATGATCTCCAAACCCTATGACATCGTATTCTAACTAAACGTGAAGACGTGTCAAAAATGTTCGTTACATATATATGAGGTGTTTTAGTAATTTTGAGAGAGTATTTAATGTTTACTTGCCTTATAACATGTCTTATCTTAAGCTTATGGTCTATTAAATACAACTTCTCCTTCGCTAAGATAGAGATAAAATCTGCATACATTTTACCTTCTCCAAACTATACAACGTGGTGTTCTAGATAGACTCGATGACGTGTAAAAAATGTTCGGTACATATTTAAGGGGTATTTTAGTCAATTTGAGAGTATTAACTGTTTATTTGCCTTTTCAACGTGTCTTATCTTAAGCTTAGGATCTATCGAAAGCAATCTCTCCATCACAACGATAAAGATAAAACTTGCATACACTCCATGATCTCCAAACCTTACAATGTCGTATTCTAACTAGACGTGAAGACGTGTCAAAAAAGTTTGTTACATATACAAGGGGGAATTTTAGTCATTTTGAGAGAGTATTTAATGTTTACTTTCTTTTTCTACATGTCTTATCTTAAGCTTAGGATCTATCGAGTACAATTTCTCCATTACTAAGATAGAGATAAAGTATGCATACATTTTATCTTCTCCAAACTATACAATGTGGTGTTCTAAATAGACTCGATGACGTGTAAAAAATGTTCGGTACATATATAAATGGTATTTTAGTCACTGTTATAAAAGATAAAACCTGCATACACTCCATGATCTCCAAACCCTATGACGTTGTATTCTAATTAGACTGGAAGACGTGTCAAAAATGTTCGTTACATATATATGAGGTGTTTGTCATTTTGAGGGAGTATTTAATTAACGTTTACTTGCCTTTTCAACATATCTTATCTTAAGCTTAACGAGACTCGATGACGTGTCGAAAATGTTCGGTATATATAAGGGGTATTTTAGTCATTTCAAGAGAGTATTTAATTAACGTTTACTTGCCTTTTCAACATATCTTATCTTAAGCTTAACGAGACTCGATGACGTGTCGAAAATGTTCGGTATATATAAGGGGTATTTTAGTCATTTCAAGAGAGTATTTAATTAACGTTTACTTGCCTTTTCAACATATCTTATCTTAAGCTTAACGAGACTCGATGACGTGTCGAAAATGTTCGGCATATATAAGGGGTATTTTAGTCATTTCAAGAGAGTATTAACTGTTTAATTGCCTTTTCACGTGTCTTATCTTAAACTTAGGATCTATTGAAAGCAATCTCTCCATCATCGTGATAAAGATAAAACCTGCATACACTCCATGCTCTCCAAAACCTACAACGTCGTATTCTAACTAGACGTGAAGACGTGTCAAAAATGTTCGTTACGTATATATGAGGTGTTTTAGTCATTTTGAGAGAGTATTTAATTAACGTTTACTTGCCTTTTCAACATATCTTATCTTAAGCTTAACGAGACTCGATCACGTGTCAAAAATATCCGTTACACATATAAAGGGGTATGTTAGTCATTTCGAGAGAGTATTAAGTGTTTTCTTGCCTATTCAACGTGTCTTATCTTAAACTTAGGATCCACCGAAAATAGTGTCTCCATCACTGTGATGAAGATAAAACCTGCACACACTCCATGCACTCCAAACCCTACGACGTCGTATCCTAACTAGACGTGAAGACGTGTCGAAAAAGTTCGTTACACATAAAGGGGTATTTTAGTCATTTGACAAGTGTGAAACCTTGAAACCGAGGTGGAGGCGCGAAGGCGTGTCAAAAAGGGGAAGACACGTTGAAAAAGCAAGTAAACAGTAAAACACTTAAAATTGTCAAATCAGCCAAAAAATAGTTTTTGGTTTTTCTGAAGAGAAGGGAATTGCAATAACGTAATTTCTATATATATATATATATATATAAACAAGATTTTTGATCACTATATAAGTTGAAGCCCTAGCTGCCTCTCCTTCATCTTCAATCACATTTTTTCTTCTGAAAATTGCAGTTCCATTAATGGAGTTACCGCCGTCTAGATACTTCTCTCAGAATTCCAAGTAAAAACACTGATTCATCAACTTTTTTTTCTGGGTTTTGTTGATATGTAGATAAAGATTACTTTTTTTCACTAAAAAAACATACCCATTTGGATTTTATCTTTTTTTATATCGAAAACAATCGTTTTTTACCTCTAACCTGGGTACACATCACCCAGACCCCATTTGTGTATCTGGGTTTTTGTTGATATGTCTATAAAGATTACTTTTTTTCATTAAAATTACATACCCATTTCGATTTTTTTCTTTTTTATATTCAGAGTTTATCGAAAACAGTGTTTTTACACTTCATCCATACACCATTTGGGGTATCTGGGTTTTGTTGATTTTGATGTGTAGATAAAGAATTAGGTTTTTATTTTAGTATAAGCACATACCCATTCGAATCTTTTTCTTTTTTTTTTAGTTTTTTTATATCGATTTATCGAAAACAATCTTTCTTTTTTCGTAAGCTTAGTACATCATCCAGACCCCACTTGGGTGTCTGTGTTTTTTTTTTGATACGTAGATAAAAAAATATTTTTTTTTCAGGAAAATTACATAACCATTTGGATCTTTTCTTTTTTACATTCAAAATTTATCGAAAACAGTCTTTTTACATTTCATCCAGACACCATTTGGAGTATCTGGGTTTTGTTGATTTTGATGTGTAGATAAAGAATTAGTTTTTCTTTTTTTTGGTATAAACATGTACCCATTCGGATCTTTTTCCTTTTTTTGTATTTTTTTTTAACAAAGATTTATCGAAAATAGTATTTTTTATTTTTATGTGTAAGCTGAGTACATCATCCAGACCCCACCTGGGTGGCTGGTTTTTTTTGTTGATTTTGATGATGGTGATGTGTAGATAAAGCGATTTTTGAATTAAAAAAACATTACCCATTTGGTATTTTTTTTAAAAAAAGGTTCCCATTTTTATTTTAATCTGTGTTCATTTTGATTTGGGGATTTTTATTTTTTAATCATGTATATACAAGAAAGAGAATTCCTAGTAAAAAACAAAGTCACAAATAGTTAATTTTTTCCTCCTTTATGTGGTCCCTTAACCTAAAAATGTTATTTTTTTCTTTTTTCTTTGTATGTAAGTGGAGAATTCTGATTAATAAATGATGTTCCTCTGTTGTTTGTATTTTGTTTATGTGATTTTTGACAGGAAAGAGTGTTTCACTAGAATTCTGAGTAAAAAAAATGCATGTTTGATGGTTTTTTTTTATATGGTGACTGTGATTTTGATGATACTAGTGCATTAGAAAAGGGTCATTTGGTGTTTTTTAAGTGCTCATTTTTATTTTCTAGTGTTATTTTAATGGTGTTTATGCATATGGAATGAGTGTTCCACCTGAAGTTGGACCAAAGTCCAAAAAGATTGAATCTTTTTATGTTATTTCATTTATTTGTGATTCTGATGCTTTAATGAAGTGTGTTCCAACAGAATTTTGAGCAAAATACAGAACCATTCAATGCTTTTCATTTAATTTGGTTCCTTTTTTTCTTGTGTGATTCTGTTGATACTGTTATTCTTTTAGGATTTTTTATTCACCTTATGTGGATTCGTGTCGGGTCGGAGCCAGATAGGGCCCGGAGGGGTTTATCCGTAGTCGGAACCTCTCTTGATAGAAAATTATATTGTTTTATACACAAATAAAAAATATTTTTTATCAATATAGTAGACGCCGAACCTTCTTTGGCTTTTTCATGTGTTTATTATTTCCTCAGATTTCGAACCTCTTGGTAAACTTTTTGGCTCCGCCATGGTTTTGTGTGATTCTGATGTTATTAATGCACAGGAAAAGAGTGTTTCCACAGAATTTCAAGTAAAACACATACCAATTTGATTATTGTTCTTCTATTTTGTGTGATTCTTGATATTATTGATGCACAGGGAAAGAGTGTTTCCAAAGAACTTCAAGTAAAAAACATACTAATATGGTTTTGTTTTCTTTTATTTTTTTTTCATTTTGTGTGTTGATGTTATTGATGCCCAGGAAAAGAGTGTTTCCAAAATACTTCAAGTAATACAAATACCAATTTGATTTTCTTTTCTTCTTATTTTTGTTTTCGTTTTGTGTGTCTGTGTGATTCTGATGTTCTTGATGTACAGGAACAGAGTGTTTCAGCAGAGTTTATGTAAAACACATGCCCATTTGATTTTCTTTGTTTTTATTGTGTGAGTGTATGATTCTGATGGTATTAATGCACAGTTAAAGAGTGTTTCCCATAATTACAAGTAAAACAGCCCAATTTGATTTTCTTTGTTTTCATTGTGCTGGTCTCTGTGATTCTGATGGAATTAATGCACAGGAAAAGAGTGTTCCCTGGTGGGAGCTCAACCAATGCGCAGGTGCCGGAAGTCTCACCTACGATTGCTCGGATTTCAAAATCAGAGAATGCTAAACAGAAGGAGGTATAAAATCCTTTCATTTGGTTCTTCTCTAAGATTAATTGTACTGTGAAGTTTCTTAAAGAAATTTTCGCCATTAACCTAAATAGTCGTCCACCCTATTGATTAAACTAAAAATTGCCGGTGGATATATAATATCTATGATCTATGTATACCGGCTAGAAAAAGTAAACACTAAATCTGTCCGGCTATTTGTTAAGAACCCGATAATTCTCTGTATTAGAGATGTACAATTTCTTGAATCACAATAAAAGTTAGATTAGGTAATGCAAAAGTCCCGCTTTTTTCTTTTGAAATACTGAAGTCAAGTTGAGTAACATCACAGCTTTCCTAAGATTCACGAGTTAGTGTGAAGTACAGCAGTGATGAGTTTCCAATCTGTTAAGAATATGGCAAGTCAGTTTAGGAGGTTTAAGAGAGAAAATTTTTTTGTTGTTGGTTTTCACTCGTCTCTCTCTTTAAACAGGGAAATATACACACAACCTAGTACAAGAAACGCAAACTAGCTGTAGACTTTGGCTAGAATCAGGTTTCTCAAGTTTTTGTCTGCATGGTGCACAAGCGTATTCCTTCAACAGATAAACTAATGTTGGGGCTTGAATAGAAACAAACGAGAAGCATAATTATCGATTATTGACCTAAAAAAAATGCACATTGTTAATGGCTTAATGCTATATAGGGATGAAATAGTCTTTTTCATTACTTACAGCGTGCAATGTGGCCCACTAGCCTTCCGTTAAAAAATTACATATAACTTGCTATATGCAAGACTTCTGTCTTTACTTTTTCAATTTTTTATACATGACTTGCATAGATATTTTGGTGTGAATCTTTTTCTTTTGTGTGTTTTGAGATTATTACTTGCAGGAGTAACACTTGATTGTAGTACATGGTACTAACGCTGATGAAGTGTGTTCATTTTGTAGCCTATTCACCATGGAGATGTTGACATGAAAGGAGGTGATAATGCTGTGATGTTCATTGATGGGAATACTGGATCCCGTGGCAAAGGGAAGGTAATCAGAATTTACCATAGATATTACAAAGAACTTAGCATACTCCTGAAGTACTGATTATCTCTGTGTTTTATGTGTTTTCTGTTGGGGATTATTTTTTAAATTGTTGCCTCATTCGCAGGATTTTCTCGAGCTATCCCTTGGCTATGGTGATTCAGCATATAGTGTTGGACCGAGTCAAGTTCAGTCTTCGAAGAAGCACTGCCCTTCAGAATCAGGTGAAGTGCCTGCGAACCTATTTTATGAAGATGATCCGTCTATCGACATGTACTTTAGTGAGCTTGCAAATTATGACTATGCCATTTTGCAATCACATTTTGATCATATGGATACTCCACCTGGAGTTGAGGTTCCAATCCCATTGATGTCTGGTTTTGCTAAAGCTAAAATGGCATCAGCCACTACAAGCACATCGTCCACTTCAAAAGCTCTGAGTTCTCCTTTTGGAAGAGAAACCACTGAGGTACTAAAGTACCCGTCCACTTCAATTTATGACTTAAATTATGTTTTTAAGCCTACACCATTTGAGCTATCTTCGTCATCTCTGGGACCTGCTGTTGTCGAGGGCAAATTTTCTGCCAAAGCAAACTCAAAGGGGATATGTATTAAAGAACAAAATGGTTCTACAAATGTTTCGCCCGGCGTAGAAAAATCTCTTAACGTTCAAGGGTCTCATCTTAAAAGGAAGATACATTTATCCCCTGGAACAGTTTCTCATAGTTGGCATACACCATCTATTCCTGGTGGAGTTCCGTTCCCTACAGCTCACTTTGTACCTCCACCAATGCCTAGTTGGATGAATTTACCCCCTAATATGCCAACTGCTCAAGCTTCTTCAGGGTTTATGCTCGCACCAGGTGCTATGAACCCTCTCCCTCTGCATCAGGTTCATCCAGGGTTTATGCTTGCACCAGGTGATATGAACCCTCTCCCTCTGCATCAGGTTCATCCAGGGTTTATGCTTGCAACAGGTGATATGATCTCTCTTCCACTAGAACAGGTTCATCCAGGGTATATTCTCCCACCAGATACTATGAACTATTTTCTTCCAGAACTGCTTTCTACGGGGCCTGTTCTTGCACCAGGTGCTATGCACTATTTCCATCAGGAAATGGATCATGAACTCTGGACTCATGGTCCGCATAACAGTGCAAGTCTATCACTCCAATCCGAATCAGCTCCTAGTAAGGAACAACATGGAAATTTAGGTGAAAGCCTGAAGAATTTCCGTCTTTTCAAGAAATTTGATACTGTTCAAGATCATTCAGGCCATTACTTTTCTGGACTTGCATCTCTTGACAACCTGGTTAGTTTGACTGTAAGTGGTTGATAGTTTTGATTAGTCGTTCATTATCTTATTTCTAAATGTTTGTTTTTCTGTATAGGCCTCTAAGAGTTGTGCCAAGAGGATACTGGAAGAGTGGAAGATACTGGAGAAAGATTTACCTGGTAACATGAGCAAATTTTCCAGTCTTTCTTAGCATTCCTACCTGATCTGTGATGATTATCTTGGCATCAAGTTATTGAAATTTGGCATACATGCTTACAGGATTTGTTTAAGTAATGAATTTCTGAGGAGCTCATAATGTGATCTGTGATAAAAATCTGCTTGTCGTATTTCATATAACCACACTCATCTGAATGCCTTTTCATGAGCAGATACCATATTTGTCCGAGTGTATGAAACAAGGATGGATCTGTTGAGAGCAGTGATTATTGGAGCTGATGGAACTCCTTACCATGACGGTTTGTTCTTTTTTGATGTTTACTTCCCTAGCAACTATCCCAATGTTCCACCGGTATGTGTCTCATTTCTTCTCTGAGTCCTTTATTTTTGCTTCTTTTTCACCTAAGATGCCTCAAGTTATCTGTGGAACTGTTCTATTTTTTCTTCTTCTTTATTTTAACCTCAATCCTAACACCTTGCTAATTATTGCTGCCAGCATGTACACTACCATTCTTTTGGCCTCCGGATCAATCCAAATTTGTACGAGTGTGGAAAAGTCTGCCTGAGCCTTCTGAACACTTGGGATGGTAGTGGGAAGGAGAAATGGATCCCTGGTGAATCAACTATGCTGCAAGTTTTGGTTTCCATACAAGGGCTAATATTGAACGCTAAGCCCTATTTCAATGAGCCTGGATATGCCAGGATGAATGGCTCAGCCTCAGGGGAACGAAACTCACTGCGCTATAACGAGAACACTTGCATTTTTAATCTCAAGACAATGGTCTATTGTATGAGGCGACCACCACAGGTATATCGTTTATGACCATCTATAACTTCATGAACTTTTCAATTATGCCTAGCGATATTTTTTCCTTGGGATTTATTTGTTGGAACAGTAAAATTACAAAACTAAATTTTAACGTCTCATTAAGTAACTGAACCTTTAACATTGTAACAACAAAGTGACTAAACTTTCCCCCCTTGTAACAACAACAAAGCATGAATATTTTGTCGATAGAGATGCAGAACTTCACCATTATAACAGTCTAGTCACTAGACTTTTCCTTGTAACAACAAAACTTACTCGTCAAGGTGACTTTATTGTTATAGTTGTGTGACTTTTTCGTTCTAAATCAAGTACTACGAATTTGAACATTCTGCTTTCTTGCTGCAGCACTTTGAGGATTTTGTTATAGGGCATTACTTTCAAAGCTGTCAAGATATTCTTGTGGCATGTAAAGCATATATGGAAGGTGCTCGTGTGGGTAGCCTTGTCAGAGGATGTGTTCTCGGGGATGGTGTTAAGGGTGGTTCTCGGAGTTTCAAGGCCATGTTGGCGGGATTCATCCAGGTACTTGTAGAGGCATTCAAAAAGATTGGTTGCGAGGATTGTGATAAGTTTCTTCCCTTGGCAGAAAAAGCGTCAACCAGAGCAACTCCAGTTAAGATAGACGGATAGAGACTGCTGACCATATGTAGATTTCAATACTGTGTTATACACCTAATGTTGACAACTAGTTTTCAGACTTGCATCTTTCAGCTGAATGTCCATGTTTTGGATGGTAAATTTGTATATGGCTGCTATGACGATAGTTTTTCATTTGAACTAAATGATGAAGCAACTGTTTGTTAAATGTTGGTGTCAACATTGTTTTTTTTTTTTTTTTGGATGACAAGGGGAATTCGCAGCCGCTATTCCCACTGTTATGCAATAACTTGCATATCATAAGGAGAGGTAATTCCCAGTGTGACAAGCTTGCCTCCTTTGGAAGGGAGTTCGAACTTGAGACCTCAAAATGGAAGTCTTAAGTCCAAAATCACTAAGGGTGTGTTTAGTGTGAAGTAAAACATTTTTGAAAAATGTTTTTCAATTTTCTTATGTTTGGTTTCGTGGAAAATATTTTTTAAATCAGCTCCTCAAAAATTAAGGAAAATATTTTTCAACTCGCATAAAACTTCAAATTCTATTTCAAAATTTTATATTTTTACTCCACTCTCCCCCCCGACCCCAATCATCCCTCCAGCCCCTTCCCAAAAAAATTAAATTTGTTTTTTAAAAATGTATTTTCAATTTCAAAATTTTCGAATTTAAATTTTTATTTTTTCACCCCTATCTCGACCCCCACCCCCCAGCACCCATCCCTTCACCCCATCTCTCTAAACAAATTTGCATTTTGTTTTTAAAAAATATTTTCAACTTCAAATTTTTGTTATTTGACCCCCCCCCCCCAAATGGAATCTTACTATTTATGGGGAAAAAATTCATTTCTACATACCCAACGATATTCACTTTATGCAAAGTTCCATTTCTTCCTTCCCTTTCTCCATCCAAAAAAAATAATTTTATTTTTAAAAAATATTTTCAACTTAAAATTTTTATTTTTCACCCCCTACGCCCTGCCAACCCCCCTCCTCCCTACTCAATTTTTTTTCAACCCTAGTAAAAATAAACGATATTTCTCAAAAATCATTAATAAATCAAACACTAAAAATATTTTTAGGAAATATTTCTACTCACAACCAAACATAAGAGAAAATAAGTCATAAATATACTTGTTTTCCGGGAAAATATTTTCTAGGAAACATTTTTCATGAAAAAACATTTTTCTTCATACTAAACACACCCTAAATCTCTTGCGTTTGTTGGTAAGAAATTTCGAACTTAAGACCTCCAACATGAAAGTCCCATGTCCAAACCATTAGGGGGTTGGTAACAAGATTGTTAGCTTATTCATGATTTCTTTCGTTTGTATCTAACTATAACTATGTCTATAGACATATTACAAGAACCTACTAGAGTTAAGTATCTGCATTTCATCATCAACATGTAGCTGGTCCAGCTAAAATTTCAAAACTGCTTATTGTGTTTTTGAGGAACGCATTCAATCATATTATGCGTTTAATGTATGGCCATCTTGAAGTGGTTATATTTTTTTCATGTTTTTTTTACAGAAGAATTTCAGCATCCAATATTCATGAAAGACAATTCTTGCCTCGATTATGAAAGGTAATGAGTTAAGTTTGCAGGTTAATATATTATTTAGTTTTCTTCTTTTTAATATGGTTAATCTTGAGTTCATTACCTATTATAATTCAAATAAAAACCATCTTTGGTTAGTGTTATATGTTGAAATCCATTTGGATGCTATAGGACTTGGAGACATTATTTAACGATGACAATAAAGTATCAAAACAAAAATGTGTTTAAACATATGACATTCTTATGTCATCATCTTGATCAAATTCTCTACTTATTTTTATAGAAAGATATGACCACTTGAAGATGATCATATATATAAAAATACGATATAAATAGATGCATCTAATGCAACAAGACTTTAAGTTTATTCATGAGTACAATTCTGTCTTGTTCAAAACTACTCTCCGTTGAAACTATGAGAAAAAACAATCGGTTAATGATATTGATATGTTGTTCTCTACTTTTCATGCCTCAAATTTACTCTTACAACATCAATACTAAAATTTTCCAAATAATATTTGGGAAAAATTTGGCAAATAATGTTTGTCCATACAATTTGCCATTATTTGACAAATATTTTTGGCAAATATCCCAAATTTCCAAATACTAGTTTTTTCTAGTATTTGGGCCAAATCTCATTATTTGGGATATTTTAAAAATTAAAATTTTACCCCAATCTTTTATCTTTTACAAAAACACCCTCTCTAGTTGTTGCTTGCGTTGTATTACATCATTTTTTACGTGAACACCAAAATAGAGATGAAATATTTAGTGAATATTAAATAATGATATGATTGTTGATGAAAATTATTAAAAATTGGCTTTAGGTAACAAAGTCATGTATTTTGTCTACTTCACGATGTATGGAATAATTCTTGTTGCACTCACTCCAAATTACCACATTGCTTTAGTGTCATGGACATTATTTGTTATTGTTGTAACGGAGATTCAATTGACTTGTAATACAAAATTTTAGTTAGTTTTGATAGTTTTTAAAATTTGTGTGTATAAATCATATTTTTCTAAAAAGGTGAAATCTATTTCCCAAATTTTATGGCCAAACACATGGTGAAATTTCACCCAAATTTTCATTCAAATAATATTTGCCAAGAATATTTGAAAATTTATGGCCAAACGCTAGCTAAGAGAAAAATATAAAAAAGTATACCAAACTACTGAAAAAATTGACTCGACCCGATTCCCTAGCTTTTCTCCAAATGAATCCACATGATAGACATTCATGAATATGTTTACTACATAAATATTTTTTTTTGAAATAAGCTTTTAAATTCAAGTACTAACTTTCTTTTTTTTAAAAAAATAAAAACTATTTCTATTTATCAAAATTTTCCAGTGACACGTGTAATGTGAATATTAGCTCTTCCTCATCCAATCATCAACTAACACACATTCATCACCTCATCCATTTTATCCAACAATACCACTAAACCAAAACTCTCAAAAAAGCCCAATCAAATTCTACTCAGCCACACAAATTTATCAACTCTGCTATGGCTGGTTTGCTGGAAACTATCGCAGTTCCTCGTGCCGCCGCCGGCGCTGCTTCGCCGTCGTTGTCTCCTGTTTCCGGTCGCCGGTCTTCTGTTAAATTCTCTCTATTCAATGGTCTTAAGATCCAGTCGACTCGTTCATCAGTATCCTTTAGCTCATTTACAAAATCTGTTCCCAGTAGAGGAGGAAGAATCGTCTGTGAGGCTCAGGATACTGCTGTTCTAGGTGCTTATCTCTTTTCTCATCCTTATTTGAGTTTTGCCTGTAGATTGAGTTGATTGGGGATTTTTTTTGTTGTTAAAACTTAATTATGACCAAAAAAAAATGATTTAACACGCAATTGAAAGTAGCAAAGCAAAGATAATTCAGGATTTGAAGTTCGAGTTTGGGATTTCTAGTATAGTAGGTAGTTGAGTATTGTATTGCTTTCCAGCTGGATGGGCTTGATGGTAGTTTGATGCACTGTAGCTGTTTCTATGTTCATACTATTTTTAGTAGCATTGTTCTCGTAGTTTCTAATCAGATGATTTTTGTTACTACTCGTAATTTTTCCGTGTTTTGGTTATCGTATTATTTGGCTATTTTCTGAATCATGTTATGTAATGTTTTCCCTAATATTTGTTTTGTCCTCTTTACTTGTGTAATTTTTCTTTTTAAACTTCTTTGATGTGCATTACTCGAGCGAAGGGTCTATTAGAATCAATCTCTCTACCTTCTACGTGGAGTGCTAAGGTCGTGCACACTCTACACTCCACAATTATCTTGGGGGTATTGTTGTTGTTTGTTGTTTTAAATTATTAGCTGTATTCACTTATAGTGTGTTTTCTTATTTACAAATTTTACTTTTTTAAATTTTTTAAGAATTTGTATGCGAATTCGTAGTTAAAATCAAATGTTTTGACCCTTGTATTTTGCACCCTTTCACATATTGGGCAGAGTGAGTACTGACTAGTGAGCAAAAGCTACTGAGTTTGGACAAGTCCGTAACATAAAAACCACATCCACTCATATGGCAGAGTAGTCTTGTTGTCGTGATTCAAAGATATTAGCTATCTACTGCTAAGATTGTCAATTATTTACCAGATTATCGCTCCCAGATTATCATACAGTCTTAAATTTGATGAGAAGTCAGTTCCATGACATTCAAGTTGGATATTCAACAGCTCATTAAAGAGTAATCAAGTTTCTATGAACAATGCAGAAATCAAATGAGTGGAAAGACTACTAGAATATATTGTTGTTTGGACTCTCCATAATTGTTGCCGTACCTGTGTTAAATCCTTCAAAAATGCAGTGATGCACTACTTGTGGAGGATCCTACACACACTCGTCCATATTTTTTTAAGAGTCCAAACAACATAAACTAGAATTACCTGATGCGTGTAAAAGAATTGAAGTAAATCCATCAAAGTGGAATGAATACATATTTGGAGAGTGTAAACGCTAACAAAACCTACCATTTGAACTTCATTTACTGTTAAATATTTGAACTCCTTTGAGGTACATTACTATTGTAGTAAAAGCGATAATTGCATATATGTTCTAATTACACTTTCTCCTTGACATCATGTGGAACTATTTTCAGATCACAGGATTTAGTACGGTGTGTTTACATCCCATGACTCACTTGAGCTTTTTTGTGTGAGAGCACAGGCGTTGCCCTTGTAATAATAATAACAATCCTAGTTAGAAAATGTAATCCTCTGTTGTCAAATCTTCCATGCTAGCCAACACTCTGACTAATTACAATATGATGCACCGGTGTCTTACGTTGTAAATTTTGGTTGTCGAGGTATTACATGAAGTGGAATACATATTAGGGTGCTAAAACTATAATCCATTATTTTATCAGATTTTTTTGTTTATTTAACATAGTTATTGTAAAATGCAGTGCCTGGTGTTAATGATCAATCATGGGAGACTCTTGTAATTGGGTCTAAGTTACCTGTTCTGGTTGAATTTTGGGCTCCATGGTGTGGTCCATGCAGAATGATTCACCCGGTTATTGATGAACTATCACAGGAATTTGCTGACAAATTTAAATTCTTCAAGGTGAACACGGATGAAAGTCCTGGCATCGCGACCAGATATGGGATTCGAAGTATCCCAACCGTCATGATTTTCAAGGATGGAGAGAAGAAAGATACAGTCATTGGTGCAGTCCCTAAAACAACGTTGACAGCTTGCATAGAAAAATTCTTGTAAAATGGTACATATGTAGAGCTCTTTTATATTTTCCCTCTTTTGCCTTTGGCACTGCAAGAATTATAACTTGATAAATCTGAGATTCGTCTGTATAGTTGTGTTATATGCTATGTTTCTTCTTTGGCATTGTGTTTGCTTCAATGTTTCTGAAGTTCAAATTTCAGTGGTAAAATTCTCTATATTGGCTTCATTTCACCATCAATGAAGATGGTCTCCCCGCTTAACACTTTTTTTTTTTTTTTTTTTTAGATATTTGGGGTTTCACCATGGGCGGAGCCACCTTAGGTTAAAGATGATTCAGTGTTCACTCTTCGTTGGAAAATTATATAGTGCACAAAGGGTTAATTTAGCTATTATGAATGTATATTTGATTCTGTCATCCCCTTTCTATGAGCTCTAGTTTAACTAATCAACATCCCCTTTCTATGAGCTCTAGTTTAACTAATCAACATCCACACATTAATCATACACAAAAAATCTATGGATGGTCAGTTACTCCTATTAAACTAATATTTTGAAGGAAAAAAGGATAAATATACTTTGAACTTTCGTACGTGGTATGTAGATTATCTTCTGTCGTATTTTTGAGATATTAGTGCCTTGTCGTTCAAAAACTAGGCATATATGTCCTTCACTTGACGAAAAACTAAATAAAGGCACGTGGCTCAATGTTATCTGTTGATCAGATATTTAATAAATATCGGATTTGTGTATTAGATTATGACAAGTATATATCCGTTAGTATAAAGGATATATATGTTTTAACTTTTGGACGGTAGGGACATCTATATTCCAAAAGTATGACGAAAGATATCGATATAATATTTACGATAGTTCACAGATATGTATATTCTTTTTTGCTTTTTGAATATAAGAAAAAAAAGAAGATATTTTAGCTTCTAATCTCAGTCATGTTGACTATGAATTGAATGAAATGGAAACAAAATTAAAAGATTAGGAGATGTTAGGTAAGACTATTTACTTAAAAGGGTAGTTGTAAAAATTAATAAGACTTAAATTATGTACTCCCCCTTTAACAGGTGGCTACATATGTTTTCGGAAAATTTAATCATGCGGTATCTAAAGCATTGAAACTTGATAGGAGAGTCGATCAAATTTCATCTATCGCTCCATACTAACCACAATATCTTCACTATTTCTCTTGTATATCATCGTAACACAATGATTTGAGAATCAACACTCTAACTCATTTCGAATTTAATTAAAACTAAACTTTGTATTAAGAGCGAACAAATAAATCGAAACTAATGAAATTCCTTGCTTGCCCTATTTAGCAAATATAGAATGAATTCAATTATTTTTTAATTAAATATTTCATCAACTATAAAAGATAATTATTATTTTTTTTTGGTCATATTTGCTTTTATGAGGCTTTTTGCTTTTATGGGGTTCACGCTATAAATCATACCCTATTCAGTATATTTGGTACTCTACTCGTTTCCTTTATCTTTTTCCTCTCTAGCAGTCCTTCCAATTCTCCTTTGGGATTTTCATCTATCGGTATGATTTTTCTCTTTCTCAACGAGTTTTGTCTATCGATCGATTGCTTTTTGTCAATGGGTATGAATTTTTTTTGATTTTTTTGATGCTTGAGATCGATTATAGGTGTTTAATTTCAATGAAAAGGGGTTAGTGCGCTTGATTAGCTTGAGAAATAAGGAAGGAACACTGAAAGAATCAATCTTTTGAAAAGTTTCTGGAGGATTTTGAAAAAAAATGAGATTTGGGTGTTTGGTATTAGTTCTAGTTTCTCTTTTATGTGAGTAAATTTTGGTTATTTTACACTTAGTAGGATTTGTTTTTGATTGTTATGGCTTTTGATGGAATATTGTGTTGCTGCTATTTTGGTTTACATTTGAAAATGGTGGTTAAGATGTTGCTGTTTTACTGTTTCAGTTTGTTTGTTGTCACTTGGGAGCTATGTTGCTTGTACTCTCGGAAAATGTTGCTGCACTTGTGTTGGATCCTTGAAAGTTCGATACTTTTTGAGGGTCAGACATGTATCCGTCAACATTTTTGACGAGTTCGAGCAGCATAGGTTGGGAGAAATGAAACTAAACTTTAGGTTCTGGTACTGATTTAACAAGTATATCAGTTCTAATCAGCTGACTGCAGATAGCTTGGGGTTGAAACGTAGTAGTTGTAAAATTGTGATATTTTAAAGCAACATTGTTGAACATAGGAATGAAAACAGTATTGATATTTGGGTTGGTTTGAGCTTTGGGGGGGTTTGAGTTAGAGACTGGTTTTATGTTATCTGGTGTTATATTTCCATCTGATACTTTTCATTATTGTGTGGGACTAAATGATAATTGAGAAAAACCTGCAAGGGTTGGCGACGTTGGTTGGGTGAGTGGTTTCCCACATGGGAGCCTTGGATCGATTTCCCCCACCAGCTGCCTTCTCAGTATCCTGTGTGGTTAGCAACTTATTGCACAGGAGCGGGTTTACTCAGTGTGCACCTGAAGGGTAGCGTTTGTGGGTGTCTGGAAAAAAATGATATGGAGAATATGACTGGGAATACATGTCAATTATTTTATACAAACAAGTTCTCCAAATCCATGGATCCTAATGGATGTTTGAGTGTTTTAACCCAATTCATAATCCAGGTTTATATATTCAATTTTGGGAAGCAATCATAAATTATTTCTCTTTTTGATAACTTGAACTACTATATTTTTTCAACGGATGGTTTCGAGATAGGCCAGACTCAAGCTAGTAAAATGAAACTTTGTAGGGCATTGTTTTAGTGCTTGATTAAAGAGGTGTTTAAATTGACATGATTTTGTATCCAATTCATACTAATTGCTTTCATACTCTCACTCCCATTTGATTCTTAAACAGAAAGAAGGAGAAAACAATGAGCCTCTTTTCTGATTAATCCGTGAAGACTAAACTAATTATCACTCATCAAAAGTTTGTTAGTCCCATTTGTGCATTTCCCGTAGTTTGCTTGCTCATACACATATGTTTGATTTCTGTAGTGCATTTTGTGATTGTGAGGTCCGTGATTATTTGTGAATTTCATCTTTAACAGATTTCATGACTATCACCCGCGTTGGGTCTGATGAAGATATTTCCGTTGATAAGAAAAACTCAGTTCCATTTCCAACATCAGCCTCTGATAATGAATCTTCCTGTTTTGATTGCAACATTTGCCTTGACTCAGCACATGATCCTGTAGTCACCCTCTGCGGTCACCTCTACTGCTGGCCTTGCATTTACAAGTGGCTCCAGGTTGAGAGCTCTGGACCAGGATCAGTAGAGAACCCTAAATGTCCAGTCTGTAAAGCTCACATTTCAAACTCCTCTCTGGTGCCTCTCTATGGTCGTGGGATATCATCATTAGAGTCTGAACCCAAGAAGGATCAGGCAGATGTAGACATACCTCATAGGCCTCGAGCTATTAGGACAATGACACCGCATAATTCAGACTCTCCAATTCCTCGCTTACATCAGAGACTTCGTCAAACTTCTGTCTACCCTCCACGACCCTCCACATTTCAACATCACCGGCAATATCTCCCCCAAACCTTTGGTAGCTACGCAGCTTTGGCTCCATCTAGCTTTGGGAGCACAGCAATGACCAGTTTGTTCAGCCCAGTGGTTGGTGTGTTTGGAGAAATGTTTTCTTCGAGAATGTTTGGAATCGCTTATCCTCATCCTAGATCTTATCTCATGCGAGGACGCAGTGGTCTTAGAATGAGAAGGGAAGAAATGCAGATGGACAAATTTCTCAACAGATTGTTCATCTTTCTTTTCTGCTGCTCTATCTTGTGCCTACTCCTGTTTTGAGGTTCATATAATGTTTATCTTCATCATATATTTGTATAAATATGTGGTTGTGCTTACAACAATCAGGTAATAGTTCACAGTAGACAAATATAGACTAGTAAGAGATTTAGTAGAAATATAGATTTATACACCATGCTAATGTTGCTTCATTTCCTTATCTTTATGCCTCTTTTGGCAAACTTGTACTGTTTCTTCAGAAAATAGCAACAGATGAAACATGTTAGTTTGTTTATATTGTTGATACTTTGAGTTGCTTTGTGCATGGAATGACAATGTTTTCGATTTTTTCTGCAAGAGAATGCTAGGTGGACAAATTTTGTTTAAACTCATTAGGTTTTATGACCTGAAGATTGCATGTTCGAATCTTGTTATGCTTAATTAATGGAATATGTTTCACCGCGATAGAGGGCTTATTCGTATTGTGATTAGTGTTTTGGTTAACTATTACTCATTTTATGCAAAGTTAGACGTGTTTAAACAAGCAAAAGGTTCGCAATTGACAGAAGTTTTATTCTTAGTAAATGGTTCTAAAATGTGTATTAATTGCCATCACAAATGGAAATGATGATCATTTTGCTTGACATAGCTTAAACTTAGTTGTGCTTATGCTCCTAAGGACCTGATCTCATTCTACTACTAATTCATAAATGTATGTCCAAGTGTCCACGACAACAACATACTTAGTAAAATTTTACAAGGGGTATGGGAAAGTAGAGTTACCTTAGGAAGGTAAGGAGATTCTTAGAGGACCTTCGTTTGACAATAACAAATCAGGATAGTGAAAAAGGGAAAAACGATAGTGGAGAAATAAAACAACTACTAAGGAAATAATAAAGACAAAATAATGTGATAACCTAAATGCAATCAACAGCAAGCGCTGGTGGAATCAAAAGCAAAACACTAGAAGAAAAGACTAAATCCCTCGAAAATCAAGACAACACTTGATACCTACTAATTTTTTATTCTTATATGTGATTTTTTGCCCTTCTATTTAATGTCATGTCCTGTTTAATCATCTCTTTTCAATATCTTTTTCGGTCTACCTCTACCTCTCATTAGGGCTGCCTATCGGTCGGTTCGATTTTGAAGTTTATCAGTTTGATCTATTGGTTATCGGTTTGTAGATGTGCTAAAAACCATTAAGATATTGTCTTATCGGTTATTAGTTTATCAGCTTTTATCGTTATCGGTTTAATAGTTAAGATTTGACAAAAAAAAAAACATTGATAAACACTTGAAAACAAGATGACAAACCAAATGAACCATTCACATGAGTTCACAAGTTACATTTTTCTCAAAAGCAAACACTGATATATATATTGTAGAATAACAAAAAGTTTGGGACAATCAAAAGTGAAAGTAAGAAATCAATCTTAAGTCACGGACTTTATATATACAAAATGGTATAAATATAATTTTTAAATTTACTATTGAGTTATCGGTTAACTCGTTAAGAAAAAACTAAAGCCGTTAAGAATCGATAACAAAAAAATCATAATCGTTATCAAAACCGCTAAACCAATAATCGACAAACCAATAACTTTTTTTCAGTTTGAGTTATCGATTCGGTTTGATTTCGAGCAACCTACCTCTCATTTTACCTGCTACATCCATCTCTTACACTGCTTCACTAGGGCATCTGATCATCTTCTTTTCACGTGTTTGAATCATTTCATTCTGACTTTTTTTTATCTTGTATGCTACATAAATCACTTCCGCCTTATCTCAAATATCCTCATTCTAATTGTTCAAGGATAAGAAAAATAATTGTTATTTCTAATTATCATCCCATTGACAATTACACTCATGTTAAACAACACCTTATTTTCATAATATAATTTACAAACACACTATCGTCATGATTATGATAATATGAATGTGAATTTAAGGAGATAAATTAGTCGATGCCCACACTAGTCCAATAACTTCATCTTAGACTTAGGTACCTAATCGATCCCTTAACATGCTTAGTTTCTTCTTCTCAAGATTTCCAACTTAATACTTCTCGTTAAGAGTGAAATAATCTCATCCACCTACTTACCAAAAACATCTTACTTTGTACATTTAAAGGATCATACTTGTTCATTTATCATATAAAAAGGGACGAATAAAATCAATCCTTAAAACTTAAGGGGTCATAAGTGACAAGACTAATTTTTTTAGTTTTAAAGATTAGCTCAACTCGATTTTTCACTTGCTTAGAACCAAAACCCCTACAATGGCGAAAGAGCGAGTAAAAGCTTCAGAAGACGAAAATGGAGCTACTCCATCTAAGCGGCAACACAAATCAAAATCCAAAAGAGAAGATGAATCTGAATCTGAATCCGAATCCGAACCGGAACGAGAAGTGAGAAAACACCGCAGAAAGAGAAGTCGAAGTTCTAGAAGAAGATCGCGGGATGATGATGACGATTCGGATTCTTCATCATCTGGAGAAGATTCGTATTCGGACTCTGAAGACTCGTATTCGGATTCAGAGTCGGTTAGTAGTTCGGAGTATTCGGATTCGGAAGAGGAGAGGAGGCGTAGAAAGAGGAGAGATAGGAAGAGAAGAGAGGAAAAGGAGAGAGAGAAGAAACGAAAGCTGAGGAAAGAGAAGGAGAAGAAGAAGAGAAGGAAGAAGGAGAAAGAGAAGAAGGAGAGGAAGAAGAAAAAGAAAGAGAAGGGGAAAACTGGTGCTGTTACAAACTCTTGGGGAAAATATGGAATCATCAAGGAAACTGATATGTGGTGAGCAACTTTTCATGGCTTTAACTTTTTTAGTGTTTACTTCTTTGGATTATGAATTGAATTAATGCTTAAATGTTGGTTTGGAGTAGTGATTTGAAGTGTATTAGTAAAGGAAATGACTTCTCTTTTGATAAAAATGTATTCTTTGGCTAATACTTGAAAGACTTAACTACTTGATTGTAAGCAAACTACAACAACATACCCGGCATTATGCTTACCTTTTGTATTGGAGCTATTGATCTCTTCTGGTTTGTATGTCTTGTTTCTTATGCATCTTCTTGATGCCTTTAAAAGATATAATCTTACTTCATAAAAAAGGAGACAATGCTGTCTTTATACTCACCACCCTACACATCTTTGGTTGTTATAAGGTTTATGTTGGCTCCGTTATCTGTCCTTGAGACTGGCTTTTGTGAGCAAGCTCACACAGGCGAGTGATTATTCTACAAATTTTAGGCTTTACCCCTTAATGTAACTTGAATGCTCTGAACAATCATTCAATCTATCCTCTGTTCCATTATATAGGTTAGAACATATGATTTCCAGACAGAGCCTTACTTTTGGATCATTTTCTGGCATAATCGTTAAGAGGATGCAGCATTTTGAGTAGTGAGAGACATGCTATTGACTCCTATATTGTCCAGAAAGAAGTCAGTCATATTGTTGTATATGAAGATATACCTTTTTTTTTTTATATTGTGGTTGGACCATTCATCTGTGCAGATGTACCTTTTATTGATATAAAGGAGAGTGGAAATTTCTGAATTCCTGCATTATTACGGTGATAATATGTTTATGCTTGAACTAATTACGATGGATTCTCGTCACCTTCTTGTGTGTTCCAATTTTATTTCAGAAGGTTGCAGGAAATGTTTTACTCTTCACTTTGGTGTCAGTTTTAATGAACAGATTGTTTTTGTATAGATTTCAACTTTAGTTATTGCTTATTGTAGGAACAAACGGCCAGAGTTTACCGCATGGTTGGCAGAAATAAAGAAGGTAAGTAGTGGCTCTTTAAGTTTATGCATGTTGATCATCCACACAGGACTTGTTGCAGGATATGCCAATTGTTTTGATAAATATTTTTGGATAGGTCTTCATTTTCCATTTAATATACTATAGTGCATTTCCAAAGGTCCCCATTAAAAAGCTTCCATTGCATAGTACTTATCTACATTCTCTTTCTATTCAATAAGATATTATATCTAGTTGTGGAAGTTCTCATTTCTTATGTCATTTATAGGTGAATCTGGAAAGCCTGCCAAATTGGGAAGAGAAGCAATTGTTCAAGCAGTAAGTAAATCAAGAAGGGATAAGCTTGTTCTTATTAGCACCTGTTCTTTCCCTTTCTCTACCTCTGTTTAAGCAATATATACAAGGAACTTCCATTTTTTTATAGTCAGCTATTGTGCAGATTCATGGAGGATCATAACACTGCAACCTTCCCTTCTAAAAAGTAAGGCTACTGCACTATTTCAATCTAAACTTTTTTTTCTGGTTGGGATGGGTTTTTTCATTTCTATATTGACAATAAATGTATTGAGTTGGGTGTTTTGTGTGAGGCTTCTAGTTCCTTGCAGGAAGATATGTGTTTGTACACACATATACACGCAGAGAGATAGGTATACAGTTGCTTGATATTTGAGTTATGTTATAATCATCTAACAGTACTTTTGTTATTCTTCATTTTTGCAGATATTATAACCTTGACGCCTATTACAGACGTAAAATGGAAAAGGAAAGCAGAAGAGGTGTCAAGAAGGTTGTGGACGATGAACGTACTGTCTTCGATGATGAAGAACAGCGCAGGTAAGTCATGGACACGGTTGCCATTTCATTTAAAAAATCGTTTTTTGGTTGAGTAGTATGAAGTCAGCTAAGGGCATGACACAAATTCAAATTCTGTTAGAGAACCAAGTTTGGACTTTTGGTTTTTAAATCTAGAAGGATACACCTATTATCCACTGAATTTCAAGTTTCAAAGCTGGAACATCGGATTTCTTATTTAGAGGAAATAACTTTGAAGTTCCAAATTTCTAATGTGATCTCGTGCTCTTTGGAACTATTTGAACAGAGCCACTATCCTGCTGTGGTGGTATAGATTATTGCTTTGCCCTAGTTAAATCTTTCAGACCTGAAACCACATTATAATACTAAAAGATGGTGGTATGTATAAAATTTTAGCATCCTGGAAGCTATAGGATCCCACATTAAGCAAGTACTATATAGTTAAACATACAAGAGTATTTTTTTTCCCTGAAGACAAATCGGCTCCAACTTTTGTCATTGAAAGAGAAAAAAAGGGCGAGGAGATTTTCATCTTTCCATTAAATTGGCATAGTCTGGTTTTTGAGTCGTTACCTATTCTGTTATTGTAGGCAAGAACTGATGCGAGAACGTGAGAAGCACAAGCAAGAACAGGTGGAAGCATTGAAGCGCGAGATGCAGAGTGGAATGGTATGTATTCTGCTACCTTTGTTCTTTCTCCATACTGAAAAGTATATAATGTGACAAACTCCTCTCTTTTTGTTTGTAAATTTGAATCTCTAAGGCGCAAGCAATGAAAGAACAAGCTCAATTAAGAGAAGAGATGGCATATCAATACAAGCTTGGTAACTTTGAGGTGAGAATGAGCCTTATCATGATACACTATTTTCTTTTTCCGCTCATTGATCTTATTTTCCGATGTCCTGATAGGCTGCAGCTGCTATTCAAAGACGTTTGGACCCTGATCTCCCTATGTAGACGAGGTTCTGCAAAATTTTGGTCTAGGCTACAACGGATTACATTAGACTACATGTTTTAGTTTTACTCTCCTTTTCGTTGAGTAAATATGCTTGCAGATTCATCTGCAAATCTAAGCTTATAACTAGATATCACTAGGCTAGATGAGTTGAAATCTAGTTCATGTATTGTTGTGTAATATCATTTGCACTCCCATCTTTTTACTCTGTTCGATTTCCACCTTAATGATGTTAATCCCTAGTGGCAAATTAACCTTGCATTAAGACTGATGTCGATGCCTCTTATTTTCTTGCAACTCTACAAACAAGAAATATAAGCGTGTTGAATTCGTCCTATAAAAAGTTGCCTGTTTAACCTTTTGAAAAATTGAATTAGACGGATTAGATTGCTGTTGTATGATCATTTCTAATGTAAGTAAACTAGCAAAAGATAAGAATGTACACCAAGAGTTGAGAGATGAGTTCTCTAAAGTGGTGATCAGATCAATTATGCTGTATGAGGTAGAGTATTCGCTGGTTAAGTACTTGCACATTTAGGAGACGAAAGTAGAGAGAGGATATAGAGATGGATGTGTGAGTGTACTAGAATACGTAGGACTAAGAAAGAGGATATTCTTGACAAGGTGGGAGTGGCCTCGTGGTGAACAAGATGAGGGGTAGGAGTCTGAGATGGTTAAGACATGTGAAGAGAAAATGACCAGATGTCCGAGTACGTGTGAGAGGTAGCTACATAGGGCTTGGGGGTAGGGATGAAGAAGTACGAGGAGAAATGATTAAACAAACTATGATTCATCTTATCATCATGGGCATGACCTTATATAGGAAGACATGAAGGTCGAGCATTAAAATAAAATATGAGTAGGTAATCGAGTATCGTCTAGTTTTCCCAGTTACTATTACTACGATTTACTTCTCCTATATTCATAATTAGTGTATTTTCTTTTCATATTAACTTTGTAAATATTCTATCCATAACCAACGTGAGACACTCAACATGACATATACACGTCTCGATTAATAAACGTTTCCACATATAAAAACATGTTCATGTTAGAGGATGCCTTAGTGATGAAGAATCCTAGACTTGTTTTTTGTTCTATACATTGGTGGCAACAATTAATGTTCCACACAACACAACAAATTAAAAAAATCTTGAACAATGCAAGATTCCATCTTTTTGTATGTATATTAGTTGCACACCTATAAAAAGGATTGTATATTCATAAATATACTGTATAGTTCCAATTAGGTACTTCCAATTATGGAACATGCAATTGAAGAAGAGCATGTTAAGACACTTTCAATGAATGAAAACAACAAAATGCAAGTAAAAAACTTCATATGGTCTAAAGAAGAATGGCCTACTTTAAAACACGACTATTTTGGAGACGTTGAAGATGATATTCCGGTGATAAGTCTTAATAATCGTGTTCGTGACAACGATGATCAACAAGTTTATGACAATCTATGCAATGTTATGGTGAAAGCAAGTGAAAATTGGGGATTTTTTAAGCTTGTTGATCATGGGGTGTCTAGTGAAATCGTTGAGAATTATATTACTCGTTTGCATGAACTTTTTGATCTTCCAATGGAAAAAAAGCTTAAAGGTGGCAAGACATCAAGTTTGCCTTTGGGGTATTATGCCTCGAATCCTGAGTATGGGGAAAATTTGCCTTGGGCCGAAGTCTTGCAGCTACTTCAATCGCCAGAAATGGTTGTTGAATTCGCGAAAAAGGTATATGGTGATCAATATCACACGTTTAGGTACGTATACACATACATACCACACTTGTTTTTTACTATCTAGGGTGTAATATTCGATCTGCTTTGCCTAGTAGCACGTTGTTTGTACATGAAAAACCATGTTTAGTTACATATACATATATATATATATATACAATCTTATGTAGATTAAGACGTTTCGATAAAGTATAATATAGTTATTTTCAAATATATTTCTAATAAGCCTCTTCACAAGTATACACACATAAAAAATCATTTTAATGATCAAATTTTAATCCAAAATCTTGTCTTGCTCTAATTTGTACTTACCTCCATCCTACTATAAAAATAAATTTCTACTAAAGTTGTTGAGTTTTATCGAACCCCTAGTTTTTAAGGTTGACTCCGCCCCTTATTGGATGCATGCACTATACATTATTCTTCGAAAAACACTAATCTTTTGACTTATGATAAAAACAACCATGCAATGATTCCCTGAGGATTTCAGGAGCAATCTCAGTCAAACTTAAACTGTTTGATTCTTGAAAACGAAATATGTCGAGCAATATTATATTATTCTTCCAAACATACTAATATTTTGATTTATGATAAAACAGCAATGCAATGATTGAGTACATGAAAGAAATGGACAAGCTAGGAATGGTTATATTTAAGATGTTGGCACATGGATTAGGCCTAGAAGATGACTTTTTCTTTAGCAAAAATTTTGAAGAAAAAGAAGCAACTTATTTTAGGGTTAGTAGATATCCTCCTTGTCCTCTCCCAGAGAAGATTATTGGTATAGGGATCCATTCAGATCCACAAACTTTAACTATATTGCATCAAGATCAAGTTGGTGGCCTTCAAGTCCTCAAAGATGATAAGCAATGGATTGGAGTTAGACCTCTTCCAAATTCATTTGTCATCAATATTGGTGACACCCTTGAGGTCATAATCTCTCTCTTATGTTTACTCAAACAATAAAATTTATCGCTAATTCTATTTATCAACGGAAGGGCGATCAAGAAAATTTGTTAGCTTCGAGCAATTTAACGATGTCTTCAGTGTCGTAGTCAGAAATTTCAAAAAGGGTGTGCAAGAATTGTATACGAGTACATTTTTTCTTTTGGATGAATCAGTGCACCAAAATTTTTAAAAATTAAACGACGTAATATACATAAAAAAAGTATGTAATATACCTGATTTTTTTTTTTTTAAAAAAAAAGATAAAAGAGTGCACTAGAAATTTTAAAAATTAAACTACATAATATACATGAAATTTTTGAAAAATGTACGTAATATACATGATTTTTTTTAAAAAAAGTACGTAATATACATGAAATTTTTTGAAAAAAAGAAGAAGATAAAAATTTGAAAATATACATGATTTTTTTTAAAAGAAGGGGCTTAAAGCTATTGCTAGTGAGATTTGAACTCAAACTTGGCTCTTTTAAGGCATCTTAAATCACTAGGCTACAACACCTGGTTGTGTTAAGGGTGTTCAAAATACATTATTTAAACATTTTATATATTATTTTACTTGTTTATATATGATATAATTTCCCGACGAAGGATGTCCAATTGAATACCCTGAACAGTACGTAGCTAGCTACGCCCCTGTATGTCTTGATGATAAAGTTCATAGCTAATTTCATTTTTTCCAGTAATTCACCTCCTCTCTTACAGATTTTGATACCTAGATTAAAATATCAAACGTTGACTTCCTTCACTAGTGGATTTCCTTATAATTATTTTAATTTAGAAAAACTAGTGAAAACTTAATAATTTCATCACTAACCAAACACTAAAGAATATGAATTTTATTTTTATGAAAAAAAGACTTTTTATCGTACCAAACACGTATGTTTTTTAATTTTTTTAGATTGTTTGGGTAATTATGATTAAACCTTTGTGTTTCTTGTAGGCTTGGACAAATGGAAGATTAAAGAGTGTTATACATAGGGCAGTGGTGAATAAAGAGAAGCAAAGGCTATCAATAGCATATTTTATGAGTCCAACAAGTAATGCAATTATTGAATGCCCACCTCAATTAATACATCCAATTTATAATCCAAGAAAATATTTACCTTTTACATGGGCTCAATTGAGACACCTTCTTTTGACTACTAGGAGGGTTAGGGGCAAAGCAATTGCCCTCAATAACTTTCTTATATCTAATTGAGACTTTCGGAATTCTCAGCATTTTATGCGATCGAGAGAAATAAATAAAATGTAATTGAATAAATTTCTTATTTCTAATCCAGACTTGAGAATCTTTTATCATTGAAATGTGTGGACCAAGTTTGTTGTTAATAGTGAATTTGTTCGCGCTTTACACGATCATAAAAAATAAACAAAGTGTGACCAAATATAATTAATGTTATACTAGTTTTTAATATAAAGAAATATTCATATGTTATAATTTAAAAACCAACCTTAAAGATAAGAGATAACAATTTTGTTGGATAATGTTACGGAAGATCCACGAAGAAACATATATTTATGCTTGATGGACTTGGTTAAGAATAAAGTTATGCGTTTACTATTAGTTATACGTTGAGATAGGCCATGAAGTAAAAACTTCAAAGGACAAATAGATTGACATCCTCAAAATTGATTAATATAATTATTGTAGCGGGTAAAATTAATACATGCCTTACTTAACACGCTAAACTAACTCTGTAGTATCGTATGATCCATATGAGGCGAAACTAAGATTTCAATTTTATGAATTGTAAATTTTATAATAATAATTTTAAGTGACAATAATTAACTTCTATATTCAATATTTATACGTATTTAATAAATTTATGAACATAAATATACTATTTAACAAAATTTATTACCCCTGAGACCACACATAAATTTATGTTCCATTACTATATATGTTGATATAATTTTTTTTTCTTTCTTACCAAATATCAATAAAATAAGTAAAAAAAATCAACTTGTTTTCCACGAATCAAACTAATTGATAATTTAATATATGAGTTTTGGTATTTCATTATTACTACTAGTTTAGTGTACATGTTTTGCATTTGTATTTGAAATTAAAATTTATGGAAGAGTTCATTGCATTAAATTAAATATAATACTATGAGTACACGTTTCCATTATATTATTTCATCATCAAATCCACACTCAACAAACCTTAAAAACCAATCAATTAATGTTTTCCATATTTTTTTCTTTTTCATTTACCCTATAAAATTCTTTCAATAGACCTATCTTTCTATCTTAACTAAATAACTGTCTTAATTCTTCTATCAACAAAAAATCAACATCCCATCATACCTTTTAAGAACAAAAACATTTTTTTCCAAAATAACCAATTATATCCACTAGGAATTTTTTATTTAGTTTTTGCAAGTTTTGCTATTTTTAGTAAATTTCCTTATCTTCAACACACTATAAAAGGTGACATCTAACATATCACACATATAACATCTATTATTCATTATACAAAATGTCTTATACACATAGAAGAAGTTGTATTTCTGGGATCTTTCTCTTGTTGTTAGCTCTTGCTTGTGAAGCAAATTCGGGGTTTATAGGAGTTAAAGATTCTCATTTTGAACTCAATGGATCTCCTTTTCTATTCAATGGTTTCAACTCATATTGGTTGATGCATGTTGCTGCTGACCCTGCTGAAAGGTACAAAGTCACTGAGGTTCTTAAAGATGCTTCTATCGCTGGTCTTTCTGTTTGTCGTACTTGGGCTTTTAGTGATGGAGGTGATAGAGCATTACAAATATCACCTGGTGTTTATGATGAACGTGTTTTTCAGGTAAAGGACATTTGTTATTATAGTATCAATGATTTTATTTTTTTGCATTATCGCGTTGTAATGCATGTGAGTCCCTTACTTGTTTCTAAATTTAGGGTTTGGATTTTGTGATCGCGGAAGCTAAGAAATATGGTGTTCGTTTAATATTGAGCTTTGTAAATCAATGGAATGATTTTGGAGGAAAAGCTGAATATGTTTGGTGGGCGCGAAATGCAGGAGCTCAGATTAGTAATGACGATGAATTCTATACTCATCCTATACTAAAAAAATACTTGAAGAATCACATTGAGGTATATATGGGGTAATTATTATTTAATACATATAAGCAACTTTTTTTTTATATAATTAATATTATGAAATTGTTACAGAAAGTTGTTACAAGGTTGAATAGTATCAGTAAAGTTGCTTACAAAGACGATCCAACAATTATGGCATGGGAACTCATGAATGAGCCTCGCGATCAAGCTGACTATTCAGGAAAAACTGTTAATGTAAGTTCGAAATTCAAGTTTAATTTTAGAAATATCAAATTTATAATTGACGTTTTTGATGAATATTGTTATAGGGTTGGGTTCAAGAAATGGCGAGTTTTGTGAAGTCATTAGATAACAAACACTTGTTGGAAGTTGGAATGGAAGGATTTTATGGTGATTCAATTCCTGAAAGGAAATCAGTTAATCCTGGTTATCAAGTTGGAACAGATTTCATTAGTAACCATCTTATCAATGAAATTGATTTTGCTACAATCCATGCATACACTGATCAATGGTACGTAGTATTTACATGATCTTTAGAATCTGTACGTACATTTTCATAAGTTTAAATATTTATTTATATGGATGGTTATAGGTTATCTGGACAAAGTGATGAAGCACAATTGGTGTGGATGGAAAAGTGGATAACAAGTCATTGGGAGGATGCAAGAAATATATTGAAGAAACCTTTAGTGCTTGCTGAATTTGGAAAGTCTAGTAGATCAGGTGAAGGATCAAGAGATATATTTATGAGTAGTGTGTATAGAAATGTGTATAATTTGGCAAAAGAAGGTGGAACAATGGGAGGAAGTTTAGTATGGCAACTAATGGCACATGGAATGGAGAATTATGATGATGGTTATTCTATTGTTTTGGGACAAATTCCTTCAACTACACAAATTATCTCAAATCAAGCTCATATCATGACAGCTTTGGCTCATTCTCTCAATTCATGAGTGAAGACATCATAATAATCAATTTATAATCCATCATATTTAGTATTATTAATTTGAGATGATATTACCAAACATGTTGAAGTTGATTAATTAAACACAAGAATGTAATTGAATAAATTGTTTTAGTAAAAAGGAAAGTTATGTTATATGTCCACATGTTTTTATTTTGAGTTTGAAAGCTAACACTAATTTTAATCCAGTGGAAATTCATAAAGTAACACATGCAATTGTATTGTTATCAAGCATATATACAAACAACAAAAAGAAATCTAAAAAACAGAAAAGTCCATCTTCTATACCTTTTCATTTTCTTGGGATAAATGCCTTCAAAAAGTTGGGCAAATCATTCTGGCTTACAATATTTAAACACGAGGCTCCACACAATAGTTCCAACAACTAGTCCACTGTTGTAGCCTATGACTACTGATTCCCACGTAAATCCACTAAAAAATTTGAGTCATATTCCGACTCTAGTGGTTGAGGAACATGGGATGAACCACTCGTTCCATATAGATCAATGTTACCGCAGTACAAGTCATTTTCAAATGTGTTGAATTGTAGACCGTGAGGAATCGATTCAATAAGAAGATTGTGAGAGAGGTTTAAGGCGGATAGAAATAACTTTGCAGAAAGACAAAGTAACCAAAGTTTAATCAATCAGTAAGTTAAGAAGAACAAAAATTAATTAACAACAACTAAATCTGCGAACGTACCAGAATTTGGAAAAAGACAGAACGTAAAAGATCAAGCCCACTGAATGCACAATATCCTCTTAAAGAAATTATTCCCTCTAGTATCCGAAGTTTGGATAAAATGATCTCAATCACCTGCGTATTGTTGACACCCAATTTTGGCTTAACATTTTTAAAAATTCGTAATTTTGGACCGAAATGCCAAACCAGTCATTTCAGCCCATTTTATGTTTTTATTTAGGTTATTAAGTAGGTGAAAAAAGGGGGGAATTTGGAGAAAAAAAAAAGAAGAGAAGGGGAAACCTTCCTCTCTCCCTAGCCGCCTCTCACTCAGCCCCTTCCTCTCCCCTCTCCCGTTGACCCCTTCACTCTCCTCTCCCGTCGACCCCTTCACTCTCCTCTCCCGTCGCACCCCCTTCCTTCTTTCCCTCCTCCCTTTTCCCATCACCCCCTTTCCTCTCTCTTCCTCTCCATCCAGCAGTGAGGAGGACGAAGCCAGCTGCAGAGAAGAAACCAGCAGCGACAAGGCAACCCTCCAGCTTGCGTACTGCAGCGAGGCCAGCAACGCCGGCGACAACAGCTCCGTCCGGCAACAACAAATAATAACTCCAGCAGCTCCATCCGGCAGCAACAAACAACAACTCCAACGGACAGCAGCGAGGAGACACCACCGGCAACCACTCATATCGCTAATCGAAGCTCGGAGAAGCGAATCCAGCCCAGCCGATGAGAAACGGACAACAGATTCGTTCTGCTTGAGCAAAGGTAAGGCGCTAAAGCTGTTTTACTTTTCTTGTAAGTGAATTAATTCTTGAATGCTCTCTGTTTGTTCATTGAAATGACCTCAATAATAAGAAAAAATCAATCCTTAAAAACCAACTCCAGAGAACAATAGATCCAACCATTTGTTTGCTTTCTCAGATAATTATTTCATTAGTTTCATTTTTCTATTCTCTGTTTTCTATTGGGTTGATTTTCATTTTTTATTAGTTCATATTTTTGATCATCTGGACATCCACTTGTTTCTATTATATATATATATATATATATATATATATATATATATATATATATATATATATTATTATTATTATTATTAAGTTGTTCTTGATATAGATGAGGAATATTAGTTTTATAGTTAATGTTCTGTTATTTTGTCTTGGTTGTTGCTTTGATTGAAAACATCAAATATTATTATTACTGCATATTTGGTATAAATCTTTTATGTCTTTTTGTTTTTCCTTTTATATTATAATATTGACTTTTCTTTATTATTGTTAAGAACTATTTTATATTTTATTGACTGTGTTTATATGCATACTTAAATCATTGTTGAGTGCCTATTTTAATATTATATTGTCTCTACACTTTGACAAATTACTTGTCTCACTTTGTTATTCGGTGATTTGTTGAAGTTTATTTGTCATTTAGTTTATTTCATTGTAGTATTTTTATTTTTCTTATCATGTTACTATTATTTTAGTTATTAATTATTTATTGATTGATATGTATCGGTCGAAATGACTTTCAATTCTTTCTATAAAAATAGCTTTTTGCTATTCCAAAGTGTTTATTGTTAAGTGGCCAATGAAAAAACTCTCCGTCGGTTTTGGAGGCCTTTCCATTTTAAAAAGACGGAAATTTTTAGTTTAAGTCCATATATTTTGTTGTTAAAATTGTTAAGTATTATTATGTTTTATTTATATTTTTGTATGTTTTGTTTATTATTAAGTTTTAACCATTTTTTTTGTTAACATAAATGACATATTTTGTTAACAAATAGAAACAATTTAAACCAGATAAAGTTGTGGGTTAATAGATAAAGTTCATTATGGCTTAGATATGTTATCATTGTAGTTTTGATTTTGTTATCTTTACTTAAATTTTAATAGATAAAGTTCATTATGGCTTAGATACGTTATCATTGTAGTTTTGATTTTGTTGTCTTTACTTAAATTTTATTGTCACGGTTGCCAATATTTTGACTATAAAGTTAGGTAGTGCTAAAATTAATTAGTTTTATGTTACCAATATTTTGACTATAAAGTTAGGTAGTGCTAAAATTAATTAGTTTTATGTTATCAATATTTTGACTATAAAGTTAGGTAGTGCTAAATTTTATTTATTTCTGTATATTGTTTTCATTGCTATCTGTTATGTTGCGATTGGTTATTTTATTTTAGTTCATTACTCAAGTTGTTATGTTAATTAGTATTATTTAAATATTGCATATTATGTTCTTGCTAGCTTTATAGGATCGTTGGGCTGCTATCATTTTATATATTATTGGTTCCTTGGATATTGGAAGACAAGTTAAAAAGGGCCAATGAAAAATCTATCCGTCGGGTTTAGAGGCCTCCCCATTTTAAAGGACGGAATTTTAATTCAAGTTTATATATTCTAAAATTGTTAAATGGGGCCGATGAAAAATCTACCCATCGGGTTTGGAGGCCTTCCCATTTTAAAAGACGGAAAATTTTAATGTAAGTCCATATATTTTAGTTGTTAAAATTGTTAAGTATTATTATGCTTTATTTATAATTTTGTATGTTTTGTTTATTATTAAGTTTGAACCATTTTTTGTTAACATAAATGACATACTTTGTTTCCATTTGTTGGCTATTGTGTCGGCTATATTCTATCAATTTATATTTTTTTATTTCTTAGATCTATGCTCAAGATGCTTATTATGTGTTTATTATATTCCTTCTTTGGTAAAAATAAAAAATAATATATAAAAAATAGTGAGCACCCCTTAGTGACATCTCCGGTGGACACAATTATTTCTCATTGTTTTAATTTGTCTTTTCCCTATTTCTCACTGTTAGCTTTTATGTTTGACTACTTTTATAGTTATTTTTATTATTTTATTTGTTTGGCAAGATTAAGTAGTTTATGTGTATTTAATTACAGTGTAGTGATATATGCTTATATTATTAGTTTTATAGATATTAATATTATATATGTTGAAATGGCCGATGAAGGAATTACCGTCGATTTCCAAGGCCTCTCATGTTAATAAGACGGATTTTTATATTAGTTATTATTTGAGTTATTTATTTTTATTTATATTATTTTGACACTAACTCTTTTTCTAAGTGTCTTTACAGGTACCCGGAGGTGCTCCTCCTTGAAATTATTCAAAAAGTTCGAATTGTATTTCATTCGTTATTTTGTGAATATTGACGTTAGGCAAACTTTAGGCCGATAATTATTGTGTATATTGTTTGTTTATTATATGTGTTTATTTTATATTTTCCTCAATTTGAAAAAAAAATTAAAAATAAATAAATAAATTCAGTCGGGAACCACATTTGTGGATTCCGAAGGGTGCCTAACCCCTTCCCTTCGGGATAACTTGAACCCCTTACCTAGAATCGAATTGGTTTCGTAGATCATAATTGGTTTCCTAATTTTCCTAAAATTAGGTGGCGACTCTTTTCAAAATTCGTTTATTTTTTAAAACTTTGTTAAAATTGAATCAATTAATTATTTTCGAGTTGCCGCGACGTTTCGCCCTATTTCGAAAGAGTAGGGATGTAAACAGAATGGCGACTCCGCTGGGGAGTTTAGAGGTTTTAACCAATATGAATTTAATTTTTCAAATTGAGGAAATTTTTGTTTTATTATTATGTTATACCTTGTATTTTTATATTCGTTGATTATTTGTTTATTGTATTTATTCATTATTTATTTTATTGTGTATATATTTTTTTTATTATTGCATTCATGGCATCTTTCAATGTGTATGCATAGTATATTAAAGGATGGTTTGCGGAACCGCAATCGGACTTTAAAATACTCAATCCTTTTTCGGAATGATCGGCAATTTATTAGTTCGTCATGCGTCCAATGGTTGTCGTGAATTCCAGCCTAAGTTGTCCGCTTGGGTTCCCGGTCTTTCAAAAGCCACTCTTAGTCAACTAGCGTAGAGCCGAGCCAAATCCCGAAAATAGCGCATTTGAACTAAGATGACCCAATACCCAAGGCGTGTTGGGGCTATTAGAAGACCACCTTGAGTCCAAAATGGCTCATGGCCTAAATGGACGTTCATACTTAAGTGTTTAAATTTGAAGGATGTATACGTTGTTTGAGAAAATCATTGTCTAATAGGGTAAGGATTGGATTATAGTTTGCTTAGGTTAAAGAAAGTTTCACCAGCTACTAGCCTAGTCGAAGATGTTGACATCCAAAGATTACAAAAAGCTAAGAAAGAAGAAGGATTTTTCGTGGAGGCATAGTTTAGGGTCGTGCCCCTGCGTGGGACTGATTATTTTGTATACATTTCCCCTACTATGTATTTCCATTAGGTTTTATTCATAAATTTGTATAAATTTGAGTTTTGGGGCAATGAAATATTTCAAATGACGTATACATTCTTCAAATCGATAGGCCTACCTTAGGCATAAAAGGGTCGATATTTGTATAGGACGCACAATAATTGGTTTTATGCTATGTGATATATTTCAGTCTGTCTTTAATTAAAATAGTATTTATGTGCTTTATTCATTATTTGTGTGATATTTTGCATTATTCATTATGTACATAAACTAACACTTTTACATTTTGAGTTGTTCTTCTTCGCAGCGAAAAATTGATTTATGTTCGAATTCAGAAATTATTACTTGTTCAAAGTTGCAAGAGACTTGCAACAAGAGGATTAGCGAAATTAGAGTCTTTGCATTTCTCAATTATATCAAGTCAAAAACGATAAATCAGGGGAGTATTTGACTATAAGGTCGCATCTACTTATTTTTATTATTATTTGGCATGACGGTCCTGCTCTCACATATTTCTCATATTTTTGTAGGGATACCGTCCCCGACATCAGTCGGGGATGGTCATAACAATGTCTGGATCTCGTGAAAATTGGAAGAAGACAAAGGTCCAAGAAAACATCCAAAAAGAGTACAATAAATCATTACTGTAGAAATTCGTAGGGTACATTCAACAGACATTATAAATATTGACGATTAAGAGACTATAAAACATATTGGTGCGGAAAAAAACAAAACAAAAAAAAACTTCATGATTACGAATTTTAGTGGCGTTAGACCTAGGAATTTCTTTGAGTTGTCTAAATCTTTAAATTATTATATGCCTTATCTGGCCGAACTACGCGTACCTGATTCTCATTTCGGTGAGATACGTAGGCAACCCTTCTTGGGTTCGGTATTATCTTTTTCAAAAAAAAAATAAAAAAAAAATCATAAAATAGTTTGTGCATATTTTCCAAGTCATATCTGCACGAACTACGCGTACCTGATTCTCATTTCGGTGAGATACGTAGGCAACCCTTCTTGGGTTCTGTATTATCTTTTTCAAAAAAAAAATAAAAAAAATCATAAAATAGTTTGTGCATATTTTCCAAGTCATATCTACACGAACTACGCGGACCTGATTCTCATTTCGGTGAGATACGTAGGCAACCCTTCTTGGGTTCGGTATTATCTTTTTTCAAAAAAAAAATCATAAAATAGTTTGTGCATATTTTCAAAGTTATATCCGCACGAACTACGCGTACCCGATTCTTATTTCGGTGAGATACGTAGGCAGCCTTTCTCGGGTTCGGTAATCATTTTTCAAAAAAAAAATAAAAAAATTTTGTACATACTGTTAGAGTCATGTCTTCAACTCGGTCGGGACCTATATAGTTAAGAGCATGTAAATATATTCGATATGATGGAAAAGACTGACTTCGCGGTAAACTACAGATTCTCGTGGTACCTCTTATCTGTACTTTTGTGATTCTTGAAAATTCTCTTGCATTCAATCAAGATAAGAATAAAACTAACCTTATGTTTCCTGTGCATGGTGTGGTGAGATTTTGATCAAAGTTCAATTGTGTTACACTGTTGATCTAGAACTTGACCTGAATGTTTTTCGAGGCGAAATCATGAGTAATGTTTGGTTTGAGAAAGGATTGTAGGCCTTTTTTGACCCGATTGTGCCTTTCAAAGCCTACCAAATTACATTAATCCCTAGTTTTCCCATTTTGAGCCTGAAACCTTCATTTGGACAACCACATTTTAACCACTACCCTTTTGAGTGCTTACGAGCACTATCCTCTCTTGGCCCAACCTTCTTGAGTGCACAAAGGATGTGTGAATTACAAGAGGAGATTCCTGTTTGAAATTTTCAAAAGCAAAGATATTGAGTCTCCCAAAATCAAGGAAGCAAAGACTTCTAGAGAAAAGAGAGAAAGGAAGAAAGAAAGTGGAAGAAATAAAGAAAGTTAAAGAATATCCTTTCAGGGTCAGTGAAAGGAGGGAAGGAAAACATTCCAACAAAAAAAAATGGGAAAATTACTATAATAAAGAAGTGGATAAAGAAAAGTTTCAACGAATAAGGACTCAAAAGAAAAAAGAAAAAAAGAAAAAAAAAGTTCAAAAATGAGAAATGAAAAAAAAAAAAAACGTTAAAAATGAGAATTCAAAAGAAGATGAAAGGTGGGAGAACAATGAAGAGGATCTAACGCCAAAGGCGTACCAATCATTAAGAGCACAAATTCTTTGTGACGCTCAAGGCGGAATTCAGTCACTTTTATCTCAAATAAATATCCTACCCATCCCTAAGCCTACGTTACAAGCCAATTACAAGCCCTACATGATCTCATTCCAAATGTTCTCACATTAGTGGAGATTTACATAAGGGTCAAGCATATGGTATCACAATCGTGTACATTGAACATTCTTGTGAGTGTGAGTTCACTTTGAAAAATGTCCTATAATCAAATATTTCAAATATGTGTGAAATAGGACTAGTCTTTTTCGTGAGGGCACTTGAAACATAAGGATTGATACAATCAAAATCTTTGTTTGAAACAAGATGAACGGATCTTGTTAATCCTTAAGTATATTTGAGGTACCACTTGAAGCTGTAGGAATTACCTTAATTCAATCTAAAAAAAAAAAAAAAAGATTTACCTGCAATCTTAACTGTTGGTACCAATCGTGGTGAAGATTTGACTATCTCATCGTATTTTTATTTTTGAAAAAAAAAAAGAAAAAAAAAGAGATAAAAAAAATGGTCTTTTGAGTCGTTCATTATAAAAGGTGTTGTTAAGTTAATCTTATATATGTGCGATGCCTATTTTACTTCATTGAATTGTCCGTCCCAAAATGTGATATGTCTTGTCTTTAGGCTTTGAATATAGCAAAAGATACCATTGGCATATTCCATCATGTTCATATTGTGCATTTTCTACTGATAATCTTTCAGATTCTTTGCAGCACTCATCATCCAGGGGAACTACGTTTGACCTGATTCCTGCTCCAACGGGATACGTAGGCGCCACAACGGCTCGGTCATATTCCCAGTAAGATTTCCATTTCTCCTCATACTGGAAACTGGGACAGAATTTTTGAGAGGATCTCAAAAATTCATTGAAAGTTGGACTTCTTTAACGAGTCAAAACAGAAGACCAAAATTCTATGGTCTGAACTACGTTTGACCTGATTCCTGCTCCAACGGGATACGTAGACGCCACAACGGCTCGGTCATATACCCAGTAAGATTTCCATTTCTCTTCATAATGGAAACTGAGACAGAATTTTTGAGAGGATCTCAAAAATTCATTTGAAGTTGAACATTATCGAGTCATCCATGCCTCGATAAAAATCATGCATCACGAAAAATCATGCATCGAGAGTTCATATTCATGCATTGCGAGACAATATTCATGCATTGAGAGTTAATATTCATGCATCGCGAGTTAATATTCATGCATCGAGAGTCAATTCATGCACCACATTCATATTCATACTGCCAAGAGGGCCATTCATATTCATACTGCCGAGAGGGCCATTCATATTCATACTACCAAGAGGGCCATTCATATTCATACTGCCGAGAGGGCCATTCATATTCATACTGCCAAGAGGGCCATTCATATTCATACTGCCAAGAGGGCCATTCATATTCATACTGTAGGGCCATTCATACTGAGAGGGCCATTCATATTCATACTGCCGAGAGGGCCATTCATATTCATACTGCCAAGAGGGCCAATATATTCATACTGCCGAGAGGGCCATTCATATTCATACTGCCAAGAGGGCCATTCATATTCATACTGCCGAGAGGGCCATTCATATTCATACTGCCAAGAGGGCCATTCATATTC
>CM064974.1:5859045-5936833 GCA_032847665.1 Solanum chilense | reverse complement strand
CAAAAAAAATAATTTTATTTTTAAAAAATATTTTCAACTTAAAATTTTTATTTTTCACCCCCTGCCAACCCCCCTCCTCCCCACAAATAAAAAAAAAATATTTTTTACCCTAGTAAAAATAAAAGATATTTCTCAAAAATATTTTTCATTTATAAATCAAACATTAAAAATATTTTTAGGAAATATTTCTACTCACAACCAAACATAAGAAAAAATAAGTCATAAATATAGTTGTTTTCCAGGAAAACATTTTCTAGGAAACATTTTTCATGGAAAACATTTTCCTTCATACTAAACACACCATAAATCTCTTGCTTTTACTGGTAAGAAATTTCGAACTTCAGACCTCCAACATGAAAATCACAAGTCCAAACCATTAGGGGGTTGGTAACAAGATTGTTAGCTTATTCATGATTTCTTTCGTTTGTATCTATAGACATATTACAAGAACCTACTAGAGCTAAGTATCTGCATTTCATCAACATATAGCTGGTCCAGCTAAAATTTCAAAACTGCTTATTGTGTTTTTGAGGAAAAGTATCTCGATAGACCCATTCAATCATATTATGCATTTAATGTATGACCATCTTGAAGTGGTTATATTTTTTTATGCTTTTTTATAGAAGAATTTTAGCATCCACGAAAGACAAAAATTGTCTAAATTATGAAAGGTAATGAGTTAAGTTTGAAGGTTAATATATTATTTAGTTTTCTTTTTTTAATATGGTTAATCTTGAGTTCGTTACCTATTATAATTCAAACAAAAACTACCTTTTATTAGTGTTAGATGTTGAAATCCATTTGGATGCTATGGGACTTGGAGACATCATTTAACATGACAATAAAGTATCAAAACAAAAATATGTTAAACCTATGATACTCTTATGTCATCATCTTGATCAAATTCTCTACATATTTTTATATAAAGATATGACCACTTGAAGATGATTATATATCTAAAAATACGATATAAATGGATGCATCTAATGCAACAAAACTTTAAGTTTATTCATGAGTACCATTCTGTCTTGTTCAAAATTACTCTCAGTTGAAACTACGAGGAAAAAACGATCGATTAATGATATTAATATGTTTTCTACTTTTCATGCCTCAAATTTACTCTTACAACATCAATACTAAAAAAAAATATAAAAAAATATACCAAACTAAAACACCGTTTTTTTTTTACAGAAATTATTGACTCGATCCCAAAATAGATTCCCTAGCTTTTCTCCAAATGAATCCACATGATAGACATTCATGAATATGTTTACTACATAAATATTTTTTTGAAATAAACTTTTAAATTCAAGTACTAACTTTCTTTTTTTAAAAAATAAATAAAAATTATTTCTATTTATCAAAATTTTCCAATAATAATAAAAAATAAAGTGAAAGTGACACGTGTAATGTGAATATTAGCTCTTCTCATCCAATCATCAACTAACACATATTCATCACCTCATCCATTTTATCCAACAATACCACTAAACCAAAACTCTCAAAAAAACCCAATCAAATTCTACTCAGCCACACAAATTTATCAACTCTGCTATGGCTGGTTTGCTGGAAACTATCGCAGTTCCTCGTGCCGCCGCCGGCGCTGCTTCGCCGTCGTTGTCTCCTGTTTCCGGTCGCCGGTCTTGTGTTAAATTCTCTCTATTCAATGGTCTTAAGATCCAGTCGACTCGTTCATCAGTATCCTTTAGCTCATTTACAAAATCTGTTCCCAGTAGAGGAGGAAGAATAGTCTGTGAGGCTCAGGATACTGCTGTTCTAGGTGCTTATCTCTTTTCTCATCCTTACTTTGAGTTTTGCCTGTAGATTGAGTTGATTGGGGATTTTTTTTTGTTAAAACTTAATTATGACCAAAAAAATGATTTAACACGCAATTGAAAGTACCAAAGCAAAGATAATTCAGGATTTGAACTTTACGAGTTCGAGTTTGGCATTTCTAGTATATTTGATAGTTGAGTATTGTATTGCTTTTCAGCTGGATGGGCTTGATGGTAGTTTGATGCACTGTAGATGTTTCTATGTTCATACTATTTTTAGTAGCATTGTTCTCGTAGTTTCTAATCAGATGATTTTTGTTACTACTCGTAATTTTTCCGTGTTTTGGTTATCGTATTATTTGGCTATTTTCTGAATCATGTTATGTAATGTTTTCCCTAATATTTGTTTTGTCCTCTTTACTTGTGTAATTTTTCTTTTTAAACTTCTTTGATGTGCATTACTCGAGCGAAGGGTCTATTAGAATCAATCTCTCTACCTTCTACGTGGAGTGCTAAGGTCGTGCACACTCTACACTCCACAATTATCTTGGGGGTATTGTTGTTGTTTGTTGTTTTAAATTATTAGCTGTATTCACTTATAGTGTGTTTTCTTATTTACAAATTTTACTTTTTTAAATTTTTTAAGAATTTGTATGCGAATTCGTAGTTAAAATCAAATGTTTTGACCCTTGTATTTTGCACCCTTTCACATATTGGGCAGAGTGAGTACTGACTAGTGAGCAAAAGCTACTGAGTTTGGACAAGTCCGTAACATAAAAACCACATCCACTCATATGGCAGAGTAGTCTTGTTGTCGTGATTCAAAGATATTAGCTATCTACTGCTAAGATTGTCAATTATTTACCAGATTATCGCTCCCAGATTATCATACAGTCTTAAATTTGATGAGAAGTCAGTTCCATGACATTCAAGTTGGATATTCAACAGCTCATTAAAGAGTAATCAAGTTTCTATGAACAATGCAGAAATCAAATGAGTGGAAAGACTACTAGAATATATTGTTGTTTGGACTCTCCATAATTGTTGCCGTACCTGTGTTAAATCCTTCAAAAATGCAGTGATGCACTACTTGTGGAGGATCCTACACACACTCGTCCATATTTTTTTAAGAGTCCAAACAACATAAACTAGAATTACCTGATGCGTGTAAAAGAATTGAAGTAAATCCATCAAAGTGGAATGAATACATATTTGGAGAGTGTAAACGCTAACAAAACCTACCATTTGAACTTCATTTACTGTTAAATATTTGAACTCCTTTGAGGTACATTACTATTGTAGTAAAAGCGATAATTGCATATATGTTCTAATTACACTTTCTCCTTGACATCATGTGGAACTATTTTCAGATCACAGGATTTAGTACGGTGTGTTTACATCCCATGACTCACTTGAGCTTTTTTGTGTGAGAGCACAGGCGTTGCCCTTGTAATAATAATAACAATCCTAGTTAGAAAATGTAATCCTCTGTTGTCAAATCTTCCATGCTAGCCAACACTCTGACTAATTACAATATGATGCACCGGTGTCTTACGTTGTAAATTTTGGTTGTCGAGGTATTACATGAAGTGGAATACATATTAGGGTGCTAAAACTATAATCCATTATTTTATCAGATTTTTTTGTTTATTTAACATAGTTATTGTAAAATGCAGTGCCTGGTGTTAATGATCAATCATGGGAGACTCTTGTAATTGGGTCTAAGTTACCTGTTCTGGTTGAATTTTGGGCTCCATGGTGTGGTCCATGCAGAATGATTCACCCGGTTATTGATGAACTATCACAGGAATTTGCTGACAAATTTAAATTCTTCAAGGTGAACACGGATGAAAGTCCTGGCATCGCGACCAGATATGGGATTCGAAGTATCCCAACCGTCATGATTTTCAAGGATGGAGAGAAGAAAGATACAGTCATTGGTGCAGTCCCTAAAACAACGTTGACAGCTTGCATAGAAAAATTCTTGTAAAATGGTACATATGTAGAGCTCTTTTATATTTTCCCTCTTTTGCCTTTGGCACTGCAAGAATTATAACTTGATAAATCTGAGATTCGTCTGTATAGTTGTGTTATATGCTATGTTTCTTCTTTGGCATTGTGTTTGCTTCGATGTTTCTGAAGTTCAAATTTCAGTGGTAAAATTGTCTCTATATTGGCTTCATTTCACCATCAATGGTTTTCACCATGGGTGGAGCCACCTTAGATTAAAGATGGTTCAGTGTTCACTCTTCGTCGAAAATTATATAGTGCACAAAGGGTTAATTTAGCTATTATGAATGTATATTTGATTCTGTCATCCCCTTTGTATGAGCTCTAGTTTAACTAATCAAAATCCACACATTAATCTTACACAAAAAATCTATGGATGGTCAGTTACTCCTATTAAACTAATATTTTGAAGGAAAAAAGGATAAATATACTTCAAACTAACGTATGTGGTATGCAAATTATCTTCCGTCATGCTTTTGAAACATTAGTGTCTCTGTCGTTAAAAAATTAGGCATATATGTCCTTCACTATAACGAAAAATTAAATAAAGACACGTGGCTCAATGTTATCTGTTGATAAGATATTTAATAAATATCGGATCTGTGTATTAGATTATGACATGTATATATCCGTTAGTATAAATGATATATATGCTTTAGTTTGTAGACGGTAGAAACACCAATATTCTCAAAACATGACGAAAGATATATACATATCATTTATAATAGTTCGAAGATATATTTGTCATTTTTCTATTATTTTGAATAGATGAAAAAGAAGAAGATATTTTAGCTTCTAATCTCAGTCATGTTGACTTTATGAATTAAATGGAAGGGAAACAAAATTAAAAGATTAGGAGATGTTAGGTAAGACTATTTACTTAAAAGGTCGTTGTAAAAATTAATAAGACTTAAATTTTGCGCTCCCCTTCGATAGATTTAATCATGCGATATCTCAATAAACGCATTGAATTTCAATAGAAAAATTAAACAAATTTCATCTATCGCTCCACACTAACCACAATATATTTACTATTTCTTTTGTATATCATCGTAACACAATTATTTCATAATCAAATTCAAATAGTCAATCAAAAAATCATATCACTTTAGAGTAACTCATCTCGTATTTAATTAAAACTAAACTTTATATTAAGACCTAACAAATAAACCGAAATGAATGAAATTCCTTACTCGCCCTATTTAGCAAACTAGTTCTTGACACGTGCTTTGCACGTTAGTCCCACGAATATATATATATATATATATATATATATATATATATATATATATATATATATATATATATATATATATATATATCATTATTATTTCCCCTAATATCACTACTATTATGTATTATTTAAATTACTTCTATTTAAACAAATGCATATTTGACATAAACTATTCAAATATTATCAAATTCATCATGTATTAATAGAAGTTTTGTCGATTAAATAACAATTAAAAGCATAATAACACAAAAATAAAGAATTTTTTTTCATAACAATACAAGTACATAATTACATAAAAATATGGATTGCATACCAAATTCATTTTGGACAACCATACCTTAACTCCAAAATGAAAACGAAAAACTTAAAATCATAATCTAACATAATAAAGATCTAAAGAAATATATAAATCATATCTTATACTGTTAAGTTTAACTATTAAATTATACTGTAAGAAAACTTCTGTTGCTTCTCTTTTAATTTCAGAATGAAGCTATTTGTTCTTCTGCCCAGTTAGTTTCTTGACGATACGTATTCATAACATAATCTAGGAAGAAGAAAAGAGAATAATAGATGATATAAAAAAAAAAGAATGTGATGACCTAGGAAGCAATTAACTGGTATTTATAGTGATATTTGATTGCCTTTTCATCTACCAAAATTTTTTAATAGGGCATATTGAATCATGATAGATACATTTATTTTAGTTTCTAAATTAAAAGAATCACAAACTTTGAAGAGTTTCATACATTATTGTTTTATGATAGATAAATTTATGTTAATTTCAAATTCAAAGAATCACGAAATTCGAAGAGTTTATATATATATATATATATATATATATATATATATATATATATATATATATATATATATATATATATATATATATATATATATATATATATATATATATATATATATATATATATATATATCCCCTAATATCATTACTATTATGTATTATTTAAATTACTTCTATTTAAACAAATGCATATTTGGCATAAACTATTCAAATATTATCAAATTCATCATGTATTAATAGAAGTTTTGTCGATTAAATAACACTTAAAAGCATAATAACACAAAAATAAAGATTTTTTTTTTCATAACAATACAAGTACATGGTTACATAAAAATATGGATTGCATACCAAATTTATTTTGGACAACCATACCTTTAACTCCAAAATGAAAACGAAAAACTTAAAATCATAATCTAACATAATAAAGATCTAAAGAAATATATAAATCATATCTTATACTGTTAAGTTCAACTATTAAATTATACTGTAAGAAAGCTTCAGTTGCTTCTATTTTAATTTCAGAATGAAGCTATTTGTTCTTCTGCCCAGTTAGCTTCTTGACGATACATATTCATATCATAATCTAGGAAGAAGAAAAGAGAATAATAGACGATAAAAAAAAAAAGAATGTGATGACCTAGGAAACAATTAACTGGTATTTATAGTGATATTCGATTGTATTTTGATCTACCAAAATTTTTTAATAGGGCATATTAATCATGATAGATACATTTATTTTAGTTTCTAAATTAAAAGAATCACAAACTTTGAAGAGTTTCATACATTATTGTTTTATGATAGATAAATTTATGTTAATTTCAAAATTCAAAGAATCACGAAATTCGAAGAGTTCCATACATTATTGTTTTCTACTCTAATTTAATTTAACCTATTTAATTGCAATTATAATGTCATAATTATAAAAATTGAAGTGTAGTTGTTGGATTTCATATTATACCATTACGTAATTAAATATTAGTATTTAAAAATAAATTAATTTATTTTGATTTAGTGGATGGGCAAAATGGTAATCCAACTTTGAAGGTTGAAGCTTCCCACTTATAATAATACTAGTCTCCGGGCACGTGCGTTGCACGTGTATCCCAAATAAAAATCAATAAAAAAAATAAATGAAAAAGTATATAATAAATTTTTAGGAGAATTATGATGTTTTTTTCGAGTGTTCTCTCGATATTTTCGATCTACTGCACATTAGATAAGTCTCCAAAGCTTATCCATTTATAAGCAATTAAATATACAGACAGTCATCAACAAGTAAAATTTCCAAGAAAGACACATCAAGTTAAAGAATTAAAAAGGGAAAATGCGACGTTACTTAAAGTCATCTTGTATCCTTAATGTGTGTCGTTACAAATGTAACTACTTCCTTAAAAACTTTCAGATATACCCAGACTTACATTTACAGGCTTACAACTACTATCCATCACTGTTAGAGAAGACTTGGAATTGCTACATTTGTTGAAGAAAATGTGATATATTTTGCTAGCAAACAGCTGCAATTTCAATTAATTATTAATAGTTTAAAAGTTTAAACATGGTTTCTTTTCTGTGGGAAGCTATGCGTAGAGAGTTTTTCAAAGAGAGTTGATCATCATTCAGCATCAAACCATATGTGTACAACAACATTCAATTTTTGATATGTGTGATTATACCTTTCAAGCTATTTATTTTACCTATTAAAAAAATTAGAAAGTTATCATTCAAATGAAGTTAGCAAATCAAACGGAAAAATCTAGACTTAATAAGATTGTACCTGAAAATTAGAAGACATTTTTGTACCCACTTAACAATGGAAGCTTGTGTTGAATGACTAATATTGAGTATGTTTATATAGTGTAGTCTTGAAGATTTTTTGATAAAAACTCTTTGATATTCCTCAATTACTTAATTTGATCCCTTTCAACTTCTCATAATTAGCAAAATACGTTTCAACTTCTATATTAATTGAAACTTTATTAGTGTTCATCCTATTTGGTTGTTTCACACATAGTAATTGAATAGACTGCTGAACTTCTCATTTGCTCCTCTATTATGTAATTCAATATTACTATTTAATTAAATATTTAATTTATATTTGGGTAAAGTATTTTATTACTTTTTAACTTAATATAGGGGCAAAGTAGTAATTCAACTTTTAAGTTTTGAGCTTCATGCTTATAATAATATATGATATAGAATGGATTCAATTTTTTTTTATAAAATATTTCATCAACTATAAAAAATTATTATTAATTTTTTTTTTGTCATATTTGCCTTTATGAGGCTTTTTGCTTTTATGGGGTTCACGCTATAAATCATACCCTATTCAGTATATTTGGTACTCTACTCATTTCCTTTATCTTTTTCCTCTCTAGCGGTCCTTCCAATTCTCCTTTGGGGTTTTCATCTATCGGTATGATTTTTCTCTTTCTCAATGAGTTTTCTCTATCGATCGATTGCTTTTTATCAATGGGTATGGATTTTTTTTTGATTTTTTTGATGCTTGAGATCGATTATAGGTGTTTAATTTCAATGAAAAGGGGTTAGTGCGCTTGATTAGCTTGAGAAATAAGGAAGGAACACTGAAAGAATCAATCTTTTGAAAAGTTTCTGGGGGATTTTTAAAAAAAAATGAGATTTGGGTGTTTGGTATTAGTTCTAGTTTCTCTTTTATGTGAGTAAATTTTGGTTATTTTACACTTAGTAGGATTTGTTTTTGATTGTTATGGCTTTTTATGGAATATTGTGTTGCTGCTATTTTGGTTTACATTTGAAAATGGTGGTTAAGATGTTGCTGTTTTACTGTTTCAGTTTGTTTGTTGTCACTTGGGAGCTATGTTGCTTGTACTCTCGGAAAATGTTGCTGCACTTGTGTTGGATCCTTGAAAGTTCGATACTTTTTGAGGGTCAGACATGTATCCGTCAACATTTTTGACGAGTTCGAGCAGCATAGGTTGGGAGAAATGAAACTAAACTTTAGGTTCTGGTACTGATTTAACAAGTATATATCAGTTCTAATCAGCTGACTGCAGATAGCTTGGGGTTGAAACGTAGTAGTTGTAAAATTGTGATATTTTAAAGCAACATTGTTGAACATAGGAATGAAAACAGTATTGATATTTGGGTTGGTTTGAGCTTTGGGGGGGTTTGAGTTCGAGACTGGTTTTATGTTATCTGGTGTTATATTTCCATCTGATACTTTTCATTATTGTGTGGGACTAAATGATAATTGAGAAAAACCTGCAAGGGTTGGCGACGTTGGTTGGGTGAGTGGTTTCTCACATGGGAGCCTTGGATCGATTTCCCCCACCAGCAGCCTTCTCAGTATCCTGTGTGGTTAGCAACTTATTGCACAGGAGCGGGTTTACTCAGTGTGCACCTGAAGGGTAGCGTTTGTGGGTGTCTGGAAAAAAATGATATGGAGAATATGACTGGGAATACATGTCAATTATTTTATACAAACAAGTTCTCCAAATCCATGGATCCTAATGGATGTTTGAGTGTTTTAACCCAATTAATAATCCAGGTTTATATATTTACTTTTGGGAAGCAATCATAAATTATTACTCTTTTTGATAACTTGAACTACTATATTTTTTCAACGGATGGTTTCGAGATAGGCCAGACTCAAGCTAGTAAAATGAAACTTTGTAGGGCATTGTTTTAGTGCTTGATTAAAGAGGTGTTTAAATTGACATGATTTTGTATCCAATCCATACTAATTGCTTTCATACTCTCACTCCCATTTGATTATTAAACAGAAAGAAGGAGAAAACAATGAGCCGCTTTTCTGATTAATCCGCGAAGACCAAACTAATTATCACTCATCAAAAGTTTGTTAGTCCCATTTGTGCATTTCACGTAGTTTGCTTGCTCATACACATATGTTTGATTTCTGTAGTGCATTTTGTGATTGTGAGGTCCGTGATTATTTGTGAATTTCATCTTTTACAGATTTCATGACTATCACCCGCGTTGGGTCTGATGAAGATATTTCCGTTGATAAGAAAAACTCAGTTCCATTTCCAACATCAGCCTCTGAAAATGAATCTTCCTGTTTTGATTGCAACATTTGCCTTGACTCAGCACATGATCCTGTAGTCACCCTCTGCGGTCACCTCTACTGCTGGCCTTGCATTTACAAGTGGCTCCAGGTTGAGAGCTCTGGACCACAATCAGTAGAGAACCCTAAATGTCCAGTCTGTAAAGCTCACATTTCAAACTCCTCTATGGTGCCTCTCTATGGTCGTGGGATATCATCATTAGAGTCTGAACCCAAGAAGGATCAGGCAGATGTAGACATACCTCATAGGCCTCGAGCTATTAGGACAATGACACCGCATAATTCAGATTCTCCAATTCCTCGCTTACATCAGAGACTTCGTCAAACTTCTGTCTACCCTCCACGACCCTCCACATTTCAACATCACCGGCAATATCTCCCCCAAGCCTTTGGTAGCTACGCAGCTTTGGCTCCATCTAGCGTTAGGAGCACAGCAATGACCAGTTTGTTCAGCCCAGTGGTTGGTGTGTTTGGAGAAATGTTTTCTTCGAGAATGTTTGGAATTGCTTATCCTCATCCTAGATCTTATCTCATCCGAGGACGCAGTGGTCTTAGAATGAGAAGGGAAGAAATGCAGATGGACAAATTTCTCAACAGATTGTTCATCTTTCTTTTCTGCTGCTCTATCTTGTGCCTACTCCTGTTTTGAGGTTCATATAATGTTTATCTTCATCATATATTTGTATAAATATGTGGTTGTGCTTACAACAATCAGGTAATAGTTCATAGTAGACAAATATAGACTAGTAAGAGATTTAGTAGAAATATAGCTTTATACACCATGCTAATGTTGCTTCATTCCTTATCCTTATGCCTCTTTTGGCAAAATTGTACTGTTTCTTCAGAATATAGCAACAGATGAAACTTGTCAGTTTGTTTATATTGTTGATACTATGAGTTGCTTTGTGCATGGAATGACAACGTGTTCGATTTTTAGGTGGACAAATTTTGTTTAACTCATTAGGTTTTATGACCCGAAGATTGCATGTTAGAATCTTGCTATGCTTAATTAATGGAATATGTTTCACCGCTATAGAGGGCTTATTCGTATTGTGATTAGTGTTTATTTGGTTAACTATTACTCATTATATGCAAAGTTAGACGTGTTTAAACAAGCAAAAGGTTCGTAATTGACAGAAGTTTTATTCTTAGTAAATGGTTCTAAAATGTGTATTAGTTGCCATAACAAATGGAAATGATGATCATTTTGCTTGACATAGCTAAAACTTTGTTGTGCTTGATGCTTCTAAGGACCTGATCTCATTCTACTACTAATTCATAAATGTATGTACAAGTGTCCATGACAACAACATACTAAGTAAAATTTTACAAGGGTATGGGAAAGTAGAGTTACCTTAGGAAGGTAAGGAGATTCTTAGAGGACCTTCGGTTTGAGTATAATATATCAGAATAGTGAAAAAGGGAAAAACGATAGTGGAGAAATAAAACAACTATCAAGGAAACAATAATGTGATAACCTAAATGCAATCAACAACAAGTGCTGGTGGAATCAAAAGCAAAACACTAGAAGAAAACGATTAAATCCTTCGAAAATCAAGACAACACTTTATACCTACTAATCTTTTATTCTTATACGTGATTTTTCGCCCTTCTATTTAATGTCATGTCCTGTTTAATCACCTCTTTTCAATATCTTTTTCGGTCTATCTCCACCTCTCATTAGGGCTGCCTATCGGTCAGTTCGATTTTGAAGTTTATCAGTTTGATTTATTGGTTATCAATTTGTAGATATGCTAAACCATTAAGATATTGTCTTATCGGTCATTAGTTTATCAGTTTTTATCGTTATCGGTTTAACCGTTAAGATTTGACAAAAAAACATTGAAAAACACTTGAAACCAAGGTGACAAACCAAATGTACCATTCACATGAGTTCACAAGTTACATTTTTCTCAAAAGCAAACGCTTGTATATATATTGTAGAATAACAAAAAGCTTGGGACAACCAAAAGTGGAAGTAAGAAACCAATCTTAAGTCAAGGACTTTATATACAAAATGGTACAAATATAATTGTTAAATTTACTATCGAGTTATCAGTTAACTCATTAAGAAAAAAACTAAAACTGTTAAGAATCGATAACAAAAAAATCATAATCGTTATCAAAATCGCTAGACCAATAATCTATTACGGACAAACCAATAACTTTTTTTCAATTCGAGTTATCGATTCGGTTTGATTTCGAACAACCTACCTCTCATTGTACCTACTACATCCAGTCTCTTGCACTGCTTCATTAGGGCATCTGCTCATCTTTTTTCACGTGTTTAAATTATTTCATTCTGGCTTTTTTTTTTTTTTTAATCTTGTATGCTACATAAATCACTTTTACCTTATCTCAGATATCCTCGTTCTAATCCGTTCAAGGGTAAGAAAAATAATTGGTATTTCTAATTATCATCCCATTGATAATTACACTCATGTTAAACAATACCTTGTTTTCATAATATAATTTACAAACACACTATCGTCATGATTACGATAATATGAATGTGAATTAAGAAGATGAATTAGTCGATGCCCACACTAGTCCAATAACCTCATCTTAGACTTAGGTACCTAATCGATCCCTTAACATACTTAGTTTCTTCTTCTCAAGATTTCGAACTTAATACTTCTCGTTAAGAGTGAAATGATCTCATCCAGCTACTTACCAAAAACGTCCTACTTTGTACATTTAAAGGATCATACTTGTTCATTTATCATATAAAATAGGACGAATAAATCAATCCCTTAAACTTAAGGGGTCATAAGTGTCAGACTAATTTTTTTAGTTTTAAAGATTAGCTCAACTCGATTTTTCACTTGCTTAGAACCAAAACCCCTACAATGGCGAAAGAGCGTGAAAAAGCTTCAGAAGACGAAAATGGAGCTACTCCATCGAAGCGGCAACACAAATCAAAATCCAAAAGAGAATCTGAATCTGAATCCGAACCGGAACGAGAAGTGAGAAAACACCGCAGAAAGAGAAGTCGAAGTTCTAGAAGAAGATCGCGGGATGATTATGAAGATTCGGATTCTTCATCATCTGGAGAAGATTCGTATTCGGACTCTGAAGACTCGTATTCGGATTCAGAGTCGGGTAGTAGTTCGGAGTATTCGGATTCGGAAGAGGAGAGGAGGCGTAGAAAGAGGAGAGATAGGAAGAGAAGAGAGGAAAAGGAGAGAGAGAAGAAACGAAAGCTGAGGAAAGAGAAGGAGAAGAAGAAGAGGAGGAAGAAGGAGAAAGAGAAGAAGGAGAGGAAGAAGAAAAAGAAAGAGAAGGGGAAAACTGGTGCTGTTACAAACTCTTGGGGAAAATATGGAATCATCAAGGAAACTGATATGTGGTGAGCAACTTTTCATGGCTTTAACTTTTTTAGTGTTTACTTCTTTTCTTGGATTATGAATTGAATTAATGCTTGAAATGTTGGTTTGGAGTAGTGATTTGAAGTGTATTAGTAATGGAAATGACTTCTCTTTTGATAAAAATGTATTCTTTGGCTAATACTCGAAAGACTTAACTACTTGATTGTAAGCAAACTACAACAACATACCCGGCATTATGCTTACCTTTTGTATTGGAGCTATTGATCTCTTCTGGTTTGTATGTCTTGTTTCTTACGCATCTTCTTGATGCCTTTAAAAGATATAATCTTACTTCATAAAAAAAAAGGAGACAATGCTGTCTTTACACTCCCCACCCTACACATCTTTGGTTGTTATAAGGTTTATGTTGGCTCCGTTATCTGTCCTTGAGACTGGCTTTGTGAGCAAGCTCACACAGGCGAGTGATTATTCTACAAATTTTAGGCTTTACCCCTTAATGTAACTTGAATGCTCTGAACAATCATTCAATCTATCCTCTGTTCCATTATATAGGTTAGAACATATGATTTCCAGACAGAGCCTTACTTTTGGATCATTTTCTGGCATAATCGTTAAGAGGATGCAGCATTTTGAGTAGTGAGAGACATGCTATTGACTCCTATATTGTCCAGAAAGAAGTCAGTCATATTGTTGTATATGAAGATATACCTTTTTTTTTTTATATTGTGGTTGGACCATTCATCTGTGCAGATGTACCTTTTATTGATATAAAGGAGAGTGGAAATTTCTGAATTCCTGCATTATTACGGTGATAATATGTTTATGCTTGAACTAATTACGATGGATTCTCGTCACCTTCTTGTGTGTTCCAATTTTATTTCAGAAGGTTGCAGGAAATGTTTTACTCTTCACTTTGGTGTCAGTTTTAATGAACAGATTGTTTTTGTATAGATTTCAACTTTAGTTATTGCTTATTGTAGGAACAAACGGCCAGAGTTTACCGCATGGTTGGCAGAAATAAAGAAGGTAAGTAGTGGCTCTTTAAGTTTATGCATGTTGATCATCCACACAGGACTTGTTGCAGGATATGCCAATTGTTTTGATAAATATTTTTGGATAGGTCTTCATTTTCCATTTAATATACTATAGTGCATTTCCAAAGGTCCCCATTAAAAAGCTTCCATTGCATAGTACTTATCTACATTCTCTTTCTATTCAATAAGATATTATATCTAGTTGTGGAAGTTCTCATTTCTTATGTCATTTATAGGTGAATCTGGAAAGCCTGCCAAATTGGGAAGAGAAGCAATTGTTCAAGCAGTAAGTAAATCAAGAAGGGATAAGCTTGTTCTTATTAGCACCTGTTCTTTCCCTTTCTCTACCTCTGTTTAAGCAATATATACAAGGAACTTCCATTTTTTTATAGTCAGCTATTGTGCAGATTCATGGAGGATCATAACACTGCAACCTTCCCTTCTAAAAAGTAAGGCTACTGCACTATTTCAATCTAAACTTTTTTTTCTGGTTGGGATGGGTTTTTTCATTTCTATATTGACAATAAATGTATTGAGTTGGGTGTTTTGTGTGAGGCTTCTAGTTCCTTGCAGGAAGATATGTGTTTGTACACACATATACACGCAGAGAGATAGGTATACAGTTGCTTGATATTTGAGTTATGTTATAATCATCTAACAGTACTTTTGTTATTCTTCATTTTTGCAGATATTATAACCTTGACGCCTATTACAGACGTAAAATGGAAAAGGAAAGCAGAAGAGGTGTCAAGAAGGTTGTGGACGATGAACGTACTGTCTTCGATGATGAAGAACAGCGCAGGTAAGTCATGGACACGGTTGCCATTTCATTTAAAAAATCGTTTTTTGGTTGAGTAGTATGAAGTCAGCTAAGGGCATGACACAAATTCAAATTCTGTTAGAGAACCAAGTTTGGACTTTTGGTTTTTAAATCTAGAAGGATACACCTATTATCCACTGAATTTCAAGTTTCAAAGCTGGAACATCGGATTTCTTATTTAGAGGAAATAACTTTGAAGTTCCAAATTTCTAATGTGATCTCGTGCTCTTTGGAACTATTTGAACAGAGCCACTATCCTGCTGTGGTGGTATAGATTATTGCTTTGCCCTAGTTAAATCTTTCAGACCTGAAACCACATTATAATACTAAAAGATGGTGGTATGTATAAAATTTTAGCATCCTGGAAGCTATAGGATCCCACATTAAGCAAGTACTATATAGTTAAACATACAAGAGTATTTTTTTTCCCTGAAGACAAATCGGCTCCAACTTTTGTCATTGAAAGAGAAAAAAAGGGCGAGGAGATTTTCATCTTTCCATTAAATTGGCATAGTCTGGTTTTTGAGTCGTTACCTATTCTGTTATTGTAGGCAAGAACTGATGCGAGAACGTGAGAAGCACAAGCAAGAACAGGTGGAAGCATTGAAGCGCGAGATGCAGAGTGGAATGGTATGTATTCTGCTACCTTTGTTCTTTCTCCATACTGAAAAGTATATAATGTGACAAACTCCTCTCTTTTTGTTTGTAAATTTGAATCTCTAAGGCGCAAGCAATGAAAGAACAAGCTCAATTAAGAGAAGAGATGGCATATCAATACAAGCTTGGTAACTTTGAGGTGAGAATGAGCCTTATCATGATACACTATTTTCTTTTTCCGCTCATTGATCTTATTTTCCGATGTCCTGATAGGCTGCAGCTGCTATTCAAAGACGTTTGGACCCTGATCTCCCTATGTAGACGAGGTTCTGCAAAATTTTGGTCTAGGCTACAACGGATTACATTAGACTACATGTTTTAGTTTTACTCTCCTTTTCGTTGAGTAAATATGCTTGCAGATTCATCTGCAAATCTAAGCTTATAACTAGATATCACTAGGCTAGATGAGTTGAAATCTAGTTCATGTATTGTTGTGTAATATCATTTGCACTCCCATCTTTTTACTCTGTTCGATTTCCACCTTAATGATGTTAATCCCTAGTGGCAAATTAACCTTGCATTAAGACTGATGTCGATGCCTCTTATTTTCTTGCAACTCTACAAACAAGAAATATAAGCGTGTTGAATTCGTCCTATAAAAAGTTGCCTGTTTAACCTTTTGAAAAATTGAATTAGACGGATTAGATTGCTGTTGTATGATCATTTCTAATGTAAGTAAACTAGCAAAAGATAAGAATGTACACCAAGAGTTGAGAGATGAGTTCTCTAAAGTGGTGATCAGATCAATTATGCTGTATGAGGTAGAGTATTCGCTGGTTAAGTACTTGCACATTTAGGAGACGAAAGTAGAGAGAGGATATAGAGATGGATGTGTGAGTGTACTAGAATACGTAGGACTAAGAAAGAGGATATTCTTGACAAGGTGGGAGTGGCCTCGTGGTGAACAAGATGAGGGGTAGGAGTCTGAGATGGTTAAGACATGTGAAGAGAAAATGACCAGATGTCCGAGTACGTGTGAGAGGTAGCTACATAGGGCTTGGGGGTAGGGATGAAGAAGTACGAGGAGAAATGATTAAACAAACTATGATTCATCTTATCATCATGGGCATGACCTTATATAGGAAGACATGAAGGTCGAGCATTAAAATAAAATATGAGTAGGTAATCGAGTATCGTCTAGTTTTCCCAGTTACTATTACTACGATTTACTTCTCCTATATTCATAATTAGTGTATTTTCTTTTCATATTAACTTTGTAAATATTCTATCCATAACCAACGTGAGACACTCAACATGACATATACACGTCTCGATTAATAAACGTTTCCACATATAAAAACATGTTCATGTTAGAGGATGCCTTAGTGATGAAGAATCCTAGACTTGTTTTTTGTTCTATACATTGGTGGCAACAATTAATGTTCCACACAACACAACAAATTAAAAAAATCTTGAACAATGCAAGATTCCATCTTTTTGTATGTATATTAGTTGCACACCTATAAAAAGGATTGTATATTCATAAATATACTGTATAGTTCCAATTAGGTACTTCCAATTATGGAACATGCAATTGAAGAAGAGCATGTTAAGACACTTTCAATGAATGAAAACAACAAAATGCAAGTAAAAAACTTCATATGGTCTAAAGAAGAATGGCCTACTTTAAAACACGACTATTTTGGAGACGTTGAAGATGATATTCCGGTGATAAGTCTTAATAATCGTGTTCGTGACAACGATGATCAACAAGTTTATGACAATCTATGCAATGTTATGGTGAAAGCAAGTGAAAATTGGGGATTTTTTAAGCTTGTTGATCATGGGGTGTCTAGTGAAATCGTTGAGAATTATATTACTCGTTTGCATGAACTTTTTGATCTTCCAATGGAAAAAAAGCTTAAAGGTGGCAAGACATCAAGTTTGCCTTTGGGGTATTATGCCTCGAATCCTGAGTATGGGGAAAATTTGCCTTGGGCCGAAGTCTTGCAGCTACTTCAATCGCCAGAAATGGTTGTTGAATTCGCGAAAAAGGTATATGGTGATCAATATCACACGTTTAGGTACGTATACACATACATACCACACTTGTTTTTTACTATCTAGGGTGTAATATTCGATCTGCTTTGCCTAGTAGCACGTTGTTTGTACATGAAAAACCATGTTTAGTTACATATACATATATATATATATATACAATCTTATGTAGATTAAGACGTTTCGATAAAGTATAATATAGTTATTTTCAAATATATTTCTAATAAGCCTCTTCACAAGTATACACACATAAAAAATCATTTTAATGATCAAATTTTAATCCAAAATCTTGTCTTGCTCTAATTTGTACTTACCTCCATCCTACTATAAAAATAAATTTCTACTAAAGTTGTTGAGTTTTATCGAACCCCTAGTTTTTAAGGTTGACTCCGCCCCTTATTGGATGCATGCACTATACATTATTCTTCGAAAAACACTAATCTTTTGACTTATGATAAAAACAACCATGCAATGATTCCCTGAGGATTTCAGGAGCAATCTCAGTCAAACTTAAACTGTTTGATTCTTGAAAACGAAATATGTCGAGCAATATTATATTATTCTTCCAAACATACTAATATTTTGATTTATGATAAAACAGCAATGCAATGATTGAGTACATGAAAGAAATGGACAAGCTAGGAATGGTTATATTTAAGATGTTGGCACATGGATTAGGCCTAGAAGATGACTTTTTCTTTAGCAAAAATTTTGAAGAAAAAGAAGCAACTTATTTTAGGGTTAGTAGATATCCTCCTTGTCCTCTCCCAGAGAAGATTATTGGTATAGGGATCCATTCAGATCCACAAACTTTAACTATATTGCATCAAGATCAAGTTGGTGGCCTTCAAGTCCTCAAAGATGATAAGCAATGGATTGGAGTTAGACCTCTTCCAAATTCATTTGTCATCAATATTGGTGACACCCTTGAGGTCATAATCTCTCTCTTATGTTTACTCAAACAATAAAATTTATCGCTAATTCTATTTATCAACGGAAGGGCGATCAAGAAAATTTGTTAGCTTCGAGCAATTTAACGATGTCTTCAGTGTCGTAGTCAGAAATTTCAAAAAGGGTGTGCAAGAATTGTATACGAGTACATTTTTTCTTTTGGATGAATCAGTGCACCAAAATTTTTAAAAATTAAACGACGTAATATACATAAAAAAAGTATGTAATATACCTGATTTTTTTTTTTTTAAAAAAAAAGATAAAAGAGTGCACTAGAAATTTTAAAAATTAAACTACATAATATACATGAAATTTTTGAAAAATGTACGTAATATACATGATTTTTTTTAAAAAAAGTACGTAATATACATGAAATTTTTTGAAAAAAAAAAGAAGATAAAAATTTGAAAATATACATGATTTTTTTTTTTAAAAAAGAAGGGGCTTAAAGCTATTGCTAGTGAGATTTGAACTCAAAAATGCTTAAAAACTTGGCTCTTTTAAGGCATCTTAAATCACTAGGCTACAACACCTGGTTGTGTTAAGGGTGTTCAAAATACATTATTTAAGCATTTTATATATTATTTTACTTGTTTATATATGATATAATTTCTCAACGAAGTATGTCCAATTGAACACCCTGAACAGTACGTAGCTACGCCCTTGGATGTCTTGATGATAAAGTTCATAGCTAATTTCATTTTTCCAGTAATTCACATCCTCTCTTACAGCGTTTAATACCTACATTAAAATATCAAATGTTGACTTCCTTCACTAGTGGATTTCCTTGTAATTATTTTAACTTATATTATCTTACATAAAATTTAATATTATCTTACATAAAATTTAAGAAAAACTAGTGAAAACGTAATAATTTCATCACTAACCAAACACTAGAGAATATGTATTTTATTTTTATGAAAAAAAAAAACTTTTTATCGTACCAAACACGTATGTTTTTTTAATTTTTATAGATTGTTTGGGTAATTATGATTAAACCTTTGTGTTTCTTGTAGGCTTGGACAAATGGAAGATTAAAGAGTGTTATACATAGGGCAGTGGTGAATAAAGAGAAGCAAAGGCTATCAATAGCATATTTTATGAGTCCAACAAGTAATGCAATTATTGAATGCCCACCTCAATTAATACATCCAATTTATAATCCAAGAAAATATTTACCTTTTACATGGGCTCAATTGAGGCACCTTCTTTTGACTACTAGGAGGGTTAGGGGCAAAGCAATTGCCCTCAATAAATTTCTTATATCTAATTGAGACTTTCAGAATTCTCAGCGTTTTATGCGATCGAGAGAAATAAATAAAATGTAATTGAATAAATTTTTTATTTCTAATCAAGACTTGAGAATCTTTTATCATTGAAATGTGTGGACCAAGTTTGTTGTTAATAGTGAATTTGTTCGCGCTTTCACGATCATGAAAAATAAAACAAAGTGTGACCAAATATAAATAACGTTATTCTAGTTTTTAATATAAAGAAATATTCATATGTTATAATTTAAAAACCAACCTTAAAGATAAGAAATACAATTTTGTTGGATAATGTTACGGAAGATCCACGAAGAAACATATATTTATGCTTGATGGACTTAGTTAAGAATAAAATTACGCGTTTACTATCAGTTATACGTTGAGATAGGCCATGAAGTAAAAACTTCAAAGGACAAATAGATTAACATCCTCAAACTTGATTATAATATAATTATTTGATTATATAATATAATTATTTGATTATAATATAATTATTGTAGCGGGTAAAATTAATACGTGTCTTACTTAACACGCTAAACTACCTCTGTAGTATCGTATGATCCATATGAGGCGAACTAAAATTTCAATTTTATGAATTGTGAATTTTATAATAATAATTTTAAGTCACAATAATTAACTTCTATATTCAATATTTATACGTATTTGATAAATTTACGAACATAAATATACTATTTAACAAAATTTATTACCCCCGGGCCCCGAGGCCCCACATAAATTTATGTTCCGTTACTATATATGTTGATATAATTTTTTTCCTTTCTTACCAAATACTAATAAAATAAGTAAAAAAAATCAACTTGTTTTTCACGAATCAAACTAATTGATAATTTAATATATGAGTTTTGGTATTTCATTATTACTACTAGTTCAGTGTACGTGTTTTATATTTGTATTTGAAATTAAAATTTATGGAAGAGTTCATTGCATTAAATTAAATATAATACTATGAGTACACGTTTCCATTATATTATTTCATCATCAAATCCACACTCAACAAACCTTAAAAACCAATCAATTAATGTTTTCCATATTTTTTCTTTTTCATTTACCCTATAAAATTCTTTCAATAGACCTATCTTTCTATCTTAACTAAATAACTACCTTAATTCTCTATCAACAAAAAATCAACATCCCATCATACCTTTTAAGAACAAAAACATTTTTTTCAAAATAACCAATTATATCCACTAGGAATTTTTTTCTAGTTTTTGCAAGTTTTGCTATTTTTAGTAAATTTCCTTATCTTCAACACACTATAAAAGGTGACATCTAACATATCACACATATAACATCTATTATTCATTATACAAAATGTCTTATACACATAGAAGAAGTTGTATTTCTGGGATCTTTCTCTTGTTGTTAGCTCTTGCTTGTGAAGCGAATTCGGGGTTTATAGGAGTTAAAGATTCTCATTTTGAACTCAATGGATCTCCTTTTCTATTCAATGGTTTCAACTCATATTGGTTGATGCATGTTGCTGCTGACCCTGCTGAAAGGTACAAAGTCACTGAGGTTCTTAAAGATGCTTCTACCGCTGGTCTTTCTGTTTGTCGTACTTGGGCTTTTAGTGATGGAGGTGATAGAGCATTACAAATATCACCTGGTGTTTATGATGAACGTGTTTTTCAGGTAAAGGACATTTGTTATTATAGTATCAATGATTTTATTTTTTTGCATTATCGCGTTGTAATGCATGTGAGTCCCTTACTTGTTTCTAAATTTAGGGTTTGGATTTTGTGATCGCGGAAGCTAAGAAATATGGTGTTCGTTTAATATTGAGCTTTGTAAATCAATGGAATGATTTTGGAGGAAAAGCTGAATATGTGTGGTGGGCGCGAAATGCAGGAGCTCAGATTAGTAATGACGATGAATTCTATACTCATCCTATACTCAAAAAATACTTGAAGAATCACATTGAGGTATATATGGGGTAATTATTGTTTAATACATATAACCAACTTTTTTTTTGTAATTAATATTATGAAATTGTTACAGAAAGTTGTTACAAGGTTGAATAGTATCACTAAAGTTGCTTACAAAGACGATCCAACAATTATGGCATGGGAACTCATGAATGAGCCTCGCGATCAAGCTGACTATTCAGGAAAAACTGTTAATGTAAGTTTGAAATTCAAGTTTAATTTTAGAAATATCAAATCTATGATTGACGTTTTTGATGAATATTGTTATAGGGTTGGGTTCAAGAAATGGCGAGTTTTGTGAAGTCATTAGATAACAAACACTTGTTGGAAGTTGGAATGGAAGGATTTTATGGTGATTCAATTCCTGAAAGGAAATTAGTTAATCCTGGTTATCAAGTTGGAACAGATTTCATTAGTAACCATCTTATCAATGAAATTGATTTTGCTACAATCCATGCATACACTGATCAATGGTACGTAGTATTTACATGATCTTTCGAATCTGTACGTACATTTTCATAAGTTTAAATATTTATTTATATCGATGGTTATAGGTTATCTGGACAAAGTGATGAAGCACAATTGGTGTGGATGGAAAAGTGGATAACAAGTCATTGGGAAGATGCAAGAAATATATTGAAGAAACCTTTAGTGCTTGCTGAATTTGGAAAGTCTAGTAGACCAGGTGAAGGATCAAGAGATATATTTATGAGTAGTGTGTATAGAAATGTGTATAATTTGGCAAAAGAAGGTGGAACAATGGGAGGAAGTTTAGTATGGCAACTAATGGCACATGGAATGGAGAATTATGATGATGGTTATTCTATTGTTTTGGGACAAATTCCTTCAACTACACAAATTATCTCAAATCAAGCTCATATCATGACAGCTTTGGCTCATTCTCTCAATTCATGAGTGAAGACATCATAATAATCAATTTATAATCCATCATTTTTAGTATCATTAATTTGAGATGATATTACCAAACATGTTGAAGTTGATTAATTAAACACAAGAATGTAATTGAATAAATTGTTTTAGTAAAAAGGAAAGTTATGTTATATGTCCACATGTTTTTATTTTGAGTTTGAAAGCAAAGATCAAGAACACTAATTTTAATCGAGTGGAAATTCACAAAGTAACACATGCAATTGTATTGTTATCGAGCATATATACAAGCAACAAAAAGAAAACTAAAAAAAACAGAAAAGTCCATCTTCTATACCTTTTCATTTTCTTGGGATAAATGCCTTCAAAAAGTTGGGCAAATCATTCTGGCTTACAATATTTAAACACGAGGCTCCACACAATACTTCCAACAACTAGTCCACTGTTGTAGCCTATGACTACTGATTCCCACGTAAATCCACTAAAAAAAATTTGAGTCATATTCCACTAGTGGTTGAGGAACATGGGATGAACCACTTGTTCCACATAGATCAATGTTACCGCAGTACAAGTCATTTTCAAATGTGTTTAATTGTAGACCGTGAGGAATCGATTCAATAAGAAGATTGTGAGAGAGGTTTAAGGCGGATAGAAATAACTTTGCAGAAACACAAAGTAACCAAAGTTTAATCAATCAGTAAGTTAAGAAGAACAAAAATTAATTAACAACAACTAAATCTGCGAACGTACCAGAATTTGGAAAAAGACAGAACGTAAAAGATCAAGCCCACTGAATGCACAATGTCCTCTTAAGGAAATTATTCCCTCTAGTATCCGAAGTTTGGATAAAATGATCTCAATCACCAGCGTATTGATACTCAAAACTCTGGTATCAGCGAACCACTCAACAACAGTAAAGTACACAAAGAAACATTTCTAAGTCCGAAGCCGAGCGAGTGACGATGACGGCTCGAGGGGGTTCCTCTTTCCAACACTTTTAACAATTAATAAGAGTGACTCTATATTTAAACTCTCTTATTTTTCTTTCCATCACCAATGAGGGACAAATGCCTTTTCACTAAAGCATAATAGGACTTTTCAAGTTCCCTTCTCTTCAAGTTCTCAACTTTCCAAGTTGCTCTTCTTTTCATCTTTTGATACATACCCAACAGTTCCACACATGAATGGAGAATGATTATAACAGAAGAAATGCACGAAAAAATGTGTACTTTACAAGAAAGGATCAATTGCATCTCGATAAGTAGGTTTTGCCTTGGACTTTCTGTAGTGAACATATGTCGAACATACTCAGTCAATCGGTAGATGCGATATATTTGAACTATCGAGTTTTGATGTATACCTAGACAACCATATGTCACTAAATTAGCTTTTTACCGTTTATGGTTCTTGCAATTGTGTTAGTTTCAACCATGAACACCTCCTGGTTTTATGAGTATATAGAGAATAGACTTTTGACATAAAATTCTCTTTGAAGCGGCTTACACTTGACACTCACATAGGTGATTTCTAACTATGTCATCTCGTAGATACATTATTTGGTCGAATATGTCAAACTTAGCAAATCATTAAAAACTCTAAGCTTTATTAACTCATTAACAAGTCTTAAAGTCTTAACCTTGTTTCTGAACATTGTCTTCATCATGAGAATAAATTGAGTTGATTGACAATGTTGAACCACTAGTCACAACTTTATTTTTCTACTAGAATATAGCTCTTGGGATCTCTAGTCTGCTAGATAGAGTTACCGTCATGATGACTTGTCCTAAGCTGTACCCCCATTCCCTTAGATGATCTTTCAATTGCCTCTCTCGTTAGCCCTTTCGTTAGTGGATCTAACACATTATTGTTTGACTTCACATAATCTATTGTGATAGTTCTACTAGAGAGCAGTTGTCTTATGATGTTATGTCTCCGTCTTATCTGACTAGACTTTCTGTTGTACATGACGCTCACTGTCCTAGCTATTACAGCTTGACGATCACAATGTATTCAAATAGGTCCCACAGGTTTGGGCCAAAATAAAATATCCTCTAGAAAATTCCGGAGCCATTCAATTTCTTCACCAGCCTTATCTAAAACAATAAATTCAAATTTCATTGTTGAGTGAGCGATACATGTCTATTTGAACAATTTCCAAGAGATTGTTCCTCCACAAAGTGTAAACACATAATCACTTGTAGATTTTACTTCATTTGACTTGGTGATCCAATTTGCATCACTATATCTTTAAATCACAACAAGATATTTATTATACTTCAAAAGATAGTGTTGTGTATGTTTCAGGTACCCCAACATACGTTTCATTGCCATCCAGTGAGTTAGAGTCAAATTACTAGTGAACCGACTCAGTTTGCTAATAGCATACGCTTTATTTGGTCACGTACAATTCATAATATACATCAAACTTTGCAACAGTTTCCATTACTCTTGCATATTCCAATTGAGAGTTAGTTTCACCTGCATTCTTTTGAAATGTAAAACTTAAATCAATTGGAGTTTTGACAACATTGAAATTCAAGTACTTGAACTTATCCAATACTCTTTCAATATAATGAGATTGAGATTATGCTAGTCCGTGAGGAGTTTTGAGAATCCTGATCCCTAAGATCAAATCAGCAACTCCTAAGTTATTCAAATCAAACTTTCTAGACAACATGTGCTTAGTAACATTTATATCGTCAATAAATTTACTTATTATTAACATGTCATAAACATACAGACAAACAATGACTTCATAATTTGGAACATTTTTAATGTAAACACACTTATCACATTCATTAATTTTGAATTCATTTGCCAACATTGTCTGGTCAAATTTAGAATGTCATTTTTTGGGTGCTTACTTGAACCCATAAAGCGACTTCACAAGTCTGCACACTTTATCTTCTTTACCAGGAACTACAAACCCTTTAGGTTGTTCCATGCAAATTTCTTTCTCTAACTCTCCAACATTTAACAAGACTTTATTTACATCCATGTGGATTTTAAGACCATGCACTTCCGCTAGTGCTATTAACATTCTAATTGATGTTATCTTTGTCACTGGAGAGTACGCGTCAAAGTAGTTAAGACCTTTCTTTTGTTTGTATCCTTTGACTACAACTCTAGCCTTATATTTTTCAATAGTCCCATCAACTTTCATTTTTCCTTTCAAATATTCACTTTGATTCTAAAGGCCTATTCCTTGAGTAAGATCATCCAATTCCCAAGTATGATTACTTAAAATTGATTCGATCTCGCTATTGATTGTTTCTTTCTAATAAGTTGACTCAGATGAAGAAATAGTTTCTTTAAATGTTTGAGGTTCATTTTCAAGCAACAGTGCCAGAAAATCTGATCCGCTAGAAGTGGATTTCCGTTGGCGAGTGCTACGCCTAGTATCCTCACTAAGGTAGTGTATTTTCTGTTGATTTTTCTCATAGTCGTTTAAGTCTTTCATTTGTTTATTCACATTCAGTTTTATACGGATAAATATGTTCAAAAAACTTTGTTTTATATTACTCAATTATCATATTAACATGAATCTCGGGATTATTATATTTGTGAATCAAAATCGGCAGGCCTAACTGTTCATAACATGTTCAATAAATACACAATCTACCGTTTTGGTTCTCGTAACATCTCGCGAATAGACATAACTAGAAAGGAGTTTAAAATCTGGAGATACTTATTTTGGAAAGTATAAGAAAATCTAGAAATTTAAAAAAGTTGAAAAAAGAGTTTTTGGTCAACTTCAAATGGTCATAACTTCTAGCTCAGGATAAATGAGGTGTAGTTCCAGATATGGTAAGCTTTTGGAACGATAAATCCAACACCGCCAAGTTTCTGCAATTTTAACTTCATATGAGTGAGTTATGCACTTTGGAAGTTGGGCTATCAGATTAAGAAAAATGTCCAAATCCAGGATTTTAAAAGATATTATAGTCTTTTCACTATCCTATCATTTAAATCCATTTTTAGGAGCTTAATATGGGCCAAATAAGAACATAATCAATTTTAGAAGTTGGAAATTTTCATGCTAGGGCTAATGAGAAAGGAGAAGAAGAAAAGGGCAAGATTGACCAAGATCATTCTAGATTGATACTGGTTTTACCAAGGATTTACTTCGATCTATTATGTGAGTCTATCTCAACATTGGGTTTGTTCACCCACGTGCCAATCATGTTTGATTCAACGTGATTTTATCTTAAAAATATTGGATTTTGAATTTTCTTGAATAATGTTTTTGAATTGCTTTTGTTCTTGAACATAAGTTGAGATTTAGGAGTTCCTTGATGATCTAAGTGTTGTTTATTGAATTCATTGGGTTATATCCTTGTATATATGATGTGGGTACATGAATCTTAAAGTGAAAGTGAGAAAAAGAAATGAGTTAAAACGATTTAAGATAAGAAAACGAGTTGAAAAATTTGTCAGGCATATCTGCGGAGGGTTAGGCACGGCGTGCCCCATCTGCGCCAGTGGGACCAGGGTGGCATGCTACAGTTCTTCCAAAGGGAGCCTCAGTCAAGTGAGGCTGGCACGGCGCCCTCCAAATATGCCTGAATCGGTATTTTTCATCCAGTTTTCGTAGTTCATTCCGTTTAAGCCTTTCTAAAGTGTTTTAACACTTCCTAATGATTCTAACTATTCTTAATAACTTCTAATCATATATAAATCATGTAGAAATATTAATTGAAACCTTGAATCTATAACTTCAAATTCAAGGAAAGTTAAGAGTCAAGTCTAGAAAGTTCTTAGAGTCTTTTCAGAAAGTCTTTTACAAATGCTTTTAACTTTGATTTAAGACTTAAAGATCAAGTTGAGTAAAAAGTTAAGATAATGATAATAAATTCATTTAAAGTTTCATAAGACTTCACAAATGTTTTAACGTCGTTTTAAGACTTAAGTTTGAGTTTAGTTCATAGTAAAGTGAAGTCTTTTCTTCAAAGTAGTACATAGGGACTGAGTATTCACAAAGAAGTACAAAATGTTTTCACATTTATGAGAATGGAAACTGAGATTTCCAAAGAGTCCTCAGGCTAGTTTTCATAAAAGATTAATTATTTTTTTAAATAAAAAAAGCAGGGAAACTAAGATTTCCAAGATATCCTTTGAGCCCTAATCTCAAACCACAGAAGTAAGTATGTTTTATAAACATAAGAGCTAATATAATAATATTTTTGGGAGTAGTATTGAGCACCTTTATGAGAAAGAGTTCAGATTTAATGAGAATGGAAACTGAGATTTTCAAAGAGCCCTCAGACTAGTTTTCATAAAAGATTAATAATTTTTTAAATAAAACAAGCAGGGAAACTAAGATTTCCAAGGTATCCTTTGAGCACTAATCTCAAACCATAGAAGTAAGTATGTTTTAAAAACATAAAAGCTAATATAATAATATTTTTGGGAGTAGTATTGAGCACCTTTATGGGGGAGAGTTCAGAACTCTCAACCCCCATAAACCATGTAGCCACCATGGATAGAAAAGGGTCAACTTTTTAGATGATTCTTATAGTGCTTTTTAGCATAGACTAGTGGATCCACTTAGTAATTCAGGTTCTATACCAATGGCACAGAATAGGACGGCCTTGGTAGCGTGAGGCAAAATATTGTATCATCACCATAACTCCTAAGTGATGGTTGTCGGTTAGAGAAACTCCCATAGAAGTTAAATGAATTTTATATACAATTATTTGTATTTTTACATACACCTCAGAGTTATGTTGTATCTTTGCATACATAAAGAGTTGACAACATGTTTTAAACAACTTTTCTTTATATTGCACTTGTTTTAAAATTGTTTCATATTGAAATGAGTTCGGTCTTCTAGAGTTGAGTTGAGTCAGGTAAGTTCTTCATTTTCTCCTTTCAAGCGTACGTTGTATTATTTACCATTCCAACTCGCATACTCGTATATTCAATGTATTGATACCAGTTGGCTTGTGATGCAGATGCAGATAACAAAGATCGACATCTAGCGCACCGTTGATACAATTGGTCACTCTAGAGTAAGTTGGTGAGCCTCCTTGCATTCCAGAGGATTCTTTTACTTGTTTTATTGTTTAATTCATTAGGATGTTGTGGGGTTTGTCCCAACATACATCTCAGTTATGAGGCTCCTTAGATTGACAATCAGATGTTAGTTCTTTAAGTCTTTTAATATTATCTCTTATTGTTAAGACTTAGGTTGCCAGTTTTAGCCAAGTTGAATGTTTCAGTTTTAAACATTCTCAGTTATTACATCCTTTTTCAGTTTAGTTATGTTCATTGATGTGATAGAAATGATTATTGTCTTCTGCTGAGTTAAGTAAGTCAGACCAAGGGTCCGCTCGAGGCCAGAGTTTTCGAGTGCCAGTTCCGCCCAGGGTGTAGGCTCGGGGCGTGACAGGTCCAATTTAGACACCCCACACTTTGAAATATTTCAAGTTGTGTTTCCTTCATTTCCACAACTCATATGGAATTGATTGTGTTTTGATACGACACACCTTATTGAGTATCATATTAGCCATAAGGATGGACTCCCCCAAAGATTTCGCGGTGAATCAGAACTGATTATCAATGTATTCATCATTCTTTAATGTTCTATTCTTCTGTTCCGCCAAACTATTTGATTGTGGTGCATAAGGTGCAGTAGTTTGATGAATAATACCATATTCCAAACATATCTCTTCAAAAGAAGATTCATATTCTCCATCGCTATCACTCTGAATCATTTTTATCTTTAGATTCACTTGATTCTCCACTTCATTTTTGTATTGCTTAAACTCATCAATTATTTCATCCTTACTATTAATCAAATATACGTAACAGAATCAACTGCAATCGTCAAAAAAGTTATAAAATACTTTTTCCCACCACGAGATGGTGTCGACTTCATATCAAATATATCTGTGTGAATTAAGTATAAAGGTTTTGAATTTATTTTAACAGACCTATAAGGATGTTTAACAAACTTACTTTCCACACAAACTTTGGCATTTCGATTTATCTCATTTAAAATAAGGCAATACTTCTAAAGTAAACAATTTTCGCAAGGCTTTATAACTTAAATGTCCCAAACGGATATGCCATGAATCATTTAACTCCAATAAGTAAACAGAAGCAGAATTCTTATTAATATTGTCAACAATCATTACATTCAGTTTGAAGAGGCCCTCATTGAGGCAACTCTTTCCTAAGAACATATCATTCATACTTATTACAATATTGTCAATAACTAGGACACACTTAAATTTGTTCTTAATGATCAGTGCAGCGGAAACTACATTCTTCCTAATAGTAGGGACATACAGAATACTCTTCAAAGTCAACACCTTGTCGAGTGTCATTTTCAACATTATTTTTCTAGTTTCTGCAATCCTTGTTGTTGTTGTGTTTTCCATGAACAAATCTTCATTGAACTCAGCAGGAGTATACGTTGCAAAGGCTTCTTTTGCAAAGCAAAAGTGTCGAGTGGCACCTGAGTATTCATGGGGTAATTATTATTTAATACATATAAAAAACTTTTTTTTTATAAATAATATTATGAAATTGTTAGAGAAAGTTGTTACAAGGTTGAATAGTTTCACTAAAGTTGCTTACAAAGACGATCCAACAATTATGGCATGGGAACTTATGAATGAGCCTCGCGATCAAGCTGATGATTTAGGAAAAACTGTTAATGTAAGTTCCACATTTAAGTTTAATTTTAGCAATATTAAATTTATGATTGACGTTTTTGATGAATATTGTTATAGGGTTGGGTTCAAGAAATGGCGAGTTTTGTGAAGTCCTTAGATAACAAATTGTAAGTTGAAATTGAAGGATTTTATGGTGATTCAATTCCTGAAAGGAAATCAGTGAATCTTGGTTATCAAGTTGGAACAAATTTCATTAGTAACCATCTTATCGATCAATGAAATTGATTTTGCTACAATCCGTTCATACATTGACCAATGGTACGTAGTTTTTACATGATCTTTCCTGTACGTACAATTTCATATGTTTAAATATTTATTTATATCGATGGTTACAGGGTATCTGGACAAAGTGATGAAGCACAATTGGTGTGGATGGAAAAGTGGATAACAAGTCATTGGGAAGATGCAAGAAATATATTAAAGAAACCTTTAGTACTTGCTGGTTATTCTATAGTAATGTGTATAATTTTGCAAAAGAAGGTGGAACAATGGGAGGAAGTTTAGTATGGCAACTAATGGCACATGGAATGGAGAATTATGATGATGGTTATTCTATTGTTTTGGGACTAATTCCTTCAACTACACAAATTATCTCAAACCAAGCTCATATCATGACAGCTTTGGCTCATTCTCTCAATTCATGAGTGAAGACATCATAATTATCAATTTATAATCCATCATTTGTAGTATTATTAATTTGAGATGATATTACCAAACATGTTCAAGTTGATTAAACTCAAGAATGTAATTAAAAAAATTGTTTTAGTAAAAAGGAAAGTTATGTTTTATTTTTAGTTTAATTTTTAAGTTTGAAAGCAAAGACCAAGAACACTTATTTTAATCCAGTGGAAATTCACAAAATAACACATGCAATTATATTGTTATCAAGCACATATACAAACAACAAAAAGATAACTAAAAAAACAGAAAAGTTCACTCTTGCATTCTTCCATTAAGTGCGTCGTCTCTGAGCTCTCTTCATTGACCTTCTCATTTTCTTGGGATAAATGCCTTCAAAAAATTCGACAAACCATTTTGGCTTACGGTATTTAAACACGAGGCTCCACACAACAGTTCCAACAACTAGTCCAAAGCTGTAGCCTATGACTACTGATTCCCACGTAAATCCACTAAAAAAATATGACTCGTCTTCATATTCCAATGGTTGAGGAACATGGGATGGATCAGTCGTTCCACATTGCTTTGATAGAGGAGGACCACATAGATCAAGGTTACCACCATACGAGTCATTTTCAAATGTGTTGAATTGTAGACCTTGAGGAATCGATCCAATAAGAAGATTCTGAGAGAGGTTTAAGACTGCTAGAAACTTCATTGTTGTCAATTCCTTTGGAATCTTTCCTGTGAGACGATTCCAGGAGAGATCTAACGCTTCAAGCTTATTCAATTGCCCCAATTCCATTGGAATGTGACCTATGAGATTGTTGTGGGATAAATTGAGTAGCCAAAGTGAGCTGAGATCCTTTAGTGTTTTTGGAATGACACCTTCAAAATGGTTGCTCGAGAGGTCTATGGTTGTCATAATTGTGCTGATTCTTTCTAGCTCAATGTCCTGGCCTTTGATCACCAAACTCACAGAATCCTCATACGATGTGTACGATGAAATCGTATGTGGTTCCATATACTCAATCTCTCCTGTGTCTTCACCATCTAATTTAATCATTGCCTTGAAGTTTCCAAAGATTTTTACTGGAAGTGAGCCACTGAATTGGTTATGCGAAAGATCAAAAATTCGCAACTCGGGAAAGCAAAGTGTACTCTGACAAGAACTAATTGGTCCATGGAACAAATTAGACTTCAATATTAGGACCTGCAGTACTTCAAGTGCTCCTAGCCAAGCTGGAAATGTGTCATTTATTGCATTATTCCCCATATCAGCAACTTCTAAATTACTACAGTTGATCAACGAGAAAGGCAGAGTTCCTTCAAATTGATTGTCATTCAAGACAATGGTACTCAAAGAAGTGCTCTTCGCACATAATGGGGGAATACTCCCTGTGAAATTGTTCCTTCTTAAGTCCAACACTTTTAGACTAGACATGCTTCCCAAGCAACTTGGAATCGAGTTACTGAAGTTGTTGCGTGATAAATCTAGAAATTCAAGATTGTTCATGTTACAAATGGATGATGGTAGTGGACCCTGAAGGGAGTTAAATTTAAGATCAAGAAACATCAGATTATCGAAATGAAATTGATGTAGGTGGCCTGTTAAAGAATTATGCGAAAGATTTAGGTACATCAATTCGTCCCATCTTATGCCGCTAAACCAGTTTGGGATTTCTCCTCGAATCTTATTGTTAGAAATATCCAAGACCCAAAGATTCTTTACATTTTTCAAGAAGTGTGGAAGATCCTTCAGTTCACATGATGATAGCTGCAAAATTTGTAGGCTAGGAAAAGTGATTTGTATTTCCTCATCGATGGTGATGTTATTTGATGAAAGGTCAAGGCTAGAAAGGTTTGTGAGATTTACAAGTGATTGAGGAAAAAAATCACTGAGTTGATTATGGCTTAAACTCAGGTGTTCAAAATTTGGGTTTGTTTTGAGCTCATTGGGTAGTCCACTAAATCGATTATTATCGAGCCACAACTGACCTAGCAAAGGGAGGCTAAACAGCGAAGATGGTATGATACCATTCAGTGAGTTGTTCCACAAACCCAGTTGGGTTAGATTTTGAAGCATGCTAAAATTATTAGGCAGTGGGCCAGATAAGGAATTACTTGACAAGTATAACACTTGAAGATGTGTCAAGCTTACAATTGTAGAAGGAAAAGAACCGATGAAGCTGTTGTTAGAAAGATCTAAATAACTTAGCTCTTGGAGGTTAGAAAAAATATTGGGAATTTCACCTGATAAGGAATTACTTGACAAGTATAACACTTGAAGATGTGTCAAGCTTACAATTGTAGAAGGAAAAGAACCGATGAAGCTGTTGTTAGAAAGATCTAAATAACTTAGCTCTTGGAGGTTAGAAAAAATATCGGGAATTTCACCTGAAAAGGAGTTGGACGAAAGATCTAGAATTGTGAGGTGCTTCAATTGAGAGATTGTGGAAGGAATATGGCCGGTGAAATGATTATAACTGAAATCCCAATACCTAATTTGTGTAAGATTGCCAATGGAATCAGGAATGGAACCAGAGAATTGACATCCATGCATGTCCAAGCGATTCAAGGAACTGAAGGTGCCAATTATATCAGGCAGCTCACCGGAGATTCCTGTTTTATAAATATTCAACTCCAACAGAGTATTGTTGCTTGGGTGGATCTTTGGTAAAACTCCTTTGAGAAGATTATTTCCACCCAATTTGAGATTTTCCAATTCTGGCAGAAGGAAAAAAGTCTCTGTGATAACACCTTGCAGATTAGTAGATTCAAGATCAAGGTACCTTAAGGAGGAAGAAGAAATATTCACAGGTATCGGAGATGAGATGTTGATATCAGAGAGAGAAACTACCTCCAGATTTGTCAGGTTCTGAAGCATTGTTTCAAATGTTGTCTCATCAAGTTGAAATCCATCGAAATTATAAGAAAGATCAAGTGAAACCAAATTGAAAAGGTGTGAGATTTCTGTTGGGATTTTTCCACTAAAGGAAGACCGAGAAAGGTTGAGATGCCTCAAATTCGTCAACCGGCCAATGTTATGGGGGATTGAAGAAAAATTGAAGTGATTGTAAGCAAGATTTAGTGTGTGGAGATGATGGAGTTGGAAGAGGCTGCTATTGGGATGAATAGTTCCATTAAGAAGACTACAACCAAGGTCCAATCCGATAACATGACCGGTAAACAAGTCACAAGTGACCCCGTCCCAACTGCAGCAATCGCTACTCTCATTCCAAGACTTTGTTTTTGGGATATCAACATCCAAACATCTAGGGAAGTCAGAGATTTGAAAAGATTGTTTGAAGTGAAGCAAAGCAAAAGCTTCAGTGGGAGAGCAAAGATGATGCATCATCACAGAGGAAGAAGTAAAACTTTCACTGACTATCAAAAAAATACAAACAAGCGAATAAAACAAAAACAGAATTCCCATCTTCTTTTTGCTTATTTTCAGCAAATAATAAGATGTCGTTGCAATATCAATCATCATAATCGTAATATATATATATATATATACACACACTGCAGAAAAATCTTTTTTGACATAAAGACAGAAACATGTGTAACACATAACAACCAACTTTACTGTTTCATAGTTGTTCACAACAACTATATCACACAAACAACTCATTTGAACTTCAGACATAAAATATATTGAAAAAAAGATATTGAGAGCTATTTTCTTACAAAGACTCTTAATTTAATTTATTTTTAGTGTTTAAATTTTACGGTTTAATTTTTAGATGTTTTAGTAGATAGAGCTTAAATGAATTATATATTTTTATTATTTACAATTTATTAAAATGAAAAAAAATAATTTATTTCTAAAAATTCATATTATGATGTTAATACAAATAGTTTAACCATATGCATGTAGGAAATAAATTATTGCTTTCATCAAAATGCTATGCCATACTTTATTTTGAGTCGAAGGTCTATCGAAAGCAACCTCTCATAGAGATAAAGTAGTCGCATATTCTACTCTAGACCCATTCATAAGATTATATTGAATATGTTATTGTTGTTATTGACTTGTCTATCTGTTAGGTAAAACATCCAGACAAACAAAATGGGGTACTTGCCCCCCATCTACCACAAATGAAAAAAGTTGTCCAAAATGTTGAGTCAATTTCCATTAAGACTCTCAAGTCTTTTAAGTCTTGGTTGCTAGTACCAATCTGTTTTCTCTAAATGTTGTTTTCATTTTGGAGGTCATCCACTATCTTGTGTTACGCAAAATAATGTAAATTTGCAACAAATTCCAATGAGAGATATTATTGCTTGACTAAGAAAAGTGAGAATTAAAAGTAACCTCTCTATCTCTATCTCATAACTTGTATTTTATCCTAAAAAATAACCTCTCTATCTCTATCTCATAGAGATAAGATCTCCGTTTACTATACCTTTTTAAAACCCCAAATTAAGGAATTACACCGGATATATAGGTTTAAATTAAAAAGAGACAAGAAAGACAAATAAAATGGGGTACTTTCCCCCTAATAATTCTATTTCCAAAACGACTGACCAAGTTTTTAGTCTTGGTTGATATAGTACCAACTATACCAAATATTTGTTTTGCTCAACTTCGGCATAAATTGAGAGAAAATAATACAGCGTTGGCATCACAAAGGCGTTGTTTGGTTATTGTATAACTTACATTTTATTCATGTATAAAAAAATATATTAGTTTTATTATGTTTGATAGAAGTTTTATTTTTGGTAGAAAAATCAATCTAACTTATACCATGTTTGGTTGGTAGGATTTTAAACATTATCTAAAAGTTATTCATGTATAAATTTTATACTGCATTTGGTTGTATTTTGTGTAGTCCTACATAATTAATATCAACATAAGTAATGAGGAAAATTATTTATAAATTATGTTGTTAGAATGTAGAATAAGTTATGTAAATATTAATTAAACATGTATTAAAATAATAAATTACACATTTACCCATATTAATTTATTTTTGTGTCTGTTGGGAACATTACCTAAAAATATTAATTACTAGCACAGCAAAATTGGATATTTTAAATTTTCAAAAGTTGCAGAAAATATTAAATAGGTAGCCACTACAGTGATTGCTCTTCAAGAGATGGTGGCAGTGGTGCTTCAATGGAAACTGGAGGGTTGTAGTTTTCATTAGAATTTATTTGTGGTTTCGATAAATCAACAAATTGTTTTTTAGTGTTCGTTTGAGTTAGAAATAAATAAAATTAAAATTAAAATAAAATAGCAAAAATAAAATATAATTCTCACTTATTACATATAAAGGGAGAATCTTTTTTCTTTACTTTTATTTTAAATTAGGTAAATTATTCATGCTTCGCACGAGATTTGAACTATTTTATTAAGCTTACATATGATCATTCGATAATGTTCGTCTTTTCGATACATACACTAAATTGTCAAGAACATTTTATCCTAAGGTAACATGTTTCTTCGAAATCTTAAAGTGCTATATTTTTTTTTAATTTTTGTGTTTGTTATACAAAAATTATGAGTCATAGAATATGATCTTAAGTATAAAAAAAAAAAGTCTAAGAAAATCTCCCTAGAAATAGTTCGTCAGATTTAAAGAAATTTTTTAAATTCCAAAAAGTTATAAAGAACAACATCAAACGTTATAAAAGAGACAAAGAACGTCGAACTACAACACTACCAAGCAGTAGCGTACGCCGTATTTTGTGTAAACGGTGTCGATATTTAAAATAAATAATATAACGATATTATATTAATAAAAATTACTCAAGACGTGTTAATAAACATGATTATGTAAACTAGTCAAACCCTTAACGAAACGTTTTCATGAAATTAAATTCATAAAAAAAAGGGCTTGCTCTGCTAAGGATCAAACTCACAACCTCCTGCACACAAGCCATGCGCGCAACCAATAGGCCAAGATCTCTTATGTGACCATCTACTACAATTCATTTTACTAGTAACATATTTTGTTTTTTAGGTTTTATATGAACATAAATATAAAAAAAAAAATTCAAAGAAGCAGTGTCGGGTGACATACCTTGCTATAAGGTGGGTCCGCCCCTGCTCCCAAGTAAAGTAGAACATCACGTTGATACAAAATCATCATTAATTAAATTCAAATTGATGACTTTGGACTCCTTTCTTATGAACCTCCATCAATCTATTTTTTATTATTGTATGTCATATCAAGTTATGCTAAAAATGACCCTAAAATTTTTATTATCATAAATGATTTTTTGGTCATTATCTCAATATAGTTATTACTATTTTGAAGATTTCATATCACCGGCCCAACTTGTTTGGATTAAATAAAAGAAAAATATCCATACAAATAAAAGTGGGTGCTTAACCCCTCATAAGTCTATTTCCAAAAAGACTGACCAAGTTTTTCAGTCTTTTGTTGATAGTAACAATTATACAATATTTGTTTTGCTCAACTTTGGCATAAATTGAGATAAAATAATACAACTTTGGCATCACTAAATACACAAATTGTGATCCATGGATGAGTAATAGTTGTGAAAAATAAAAATGAATTTTTGAAGGTACAAATAGTTTTAGATATTTATTAGAATTTTCTAGAGTTTATAGAGATATTTTTAGTATTTGTTGTATCTAAGAAAAATATTAATATTCTAGAGAATTAGATATTTGTAGTTAGGAAAAATCTAGATAGTCCGAGAGTTTTAGATATGTGTAGAAAGAGGTAGTCTAGATTATTATATTGGTATCTAGAATCATCCTTATACAACTATAAATAGCAGTGGTATTAGGCATTTGTAAACAACTCAAGACTAACAAAAATCAAATAGTCTTCTTATATAACAAAGTTCTTTTATTCAAAATAGTACTCTTTCTCCTTTCTAGCTTCTTTTTATTTAGTTGAATCTTCCGATCATAGTTAACGATCTATATGTGAATATTCGTCTAGAAGAAAAACAAAAATTGCGATATGGCGTCATGCGGAAGCTTACAAATTGCAAAACATATGGTTAATAAATTAGTATAAAAACTAATATTAACAAAGGTCTATAAACGACTACATTGTGGAAAAAACTAGCTACTCCAAAAACCTTGTCACTCCAAAACATTTTCCTAAAAGGAAAGAATCAACTAAATATGAAGAGAATTATATTTTCCTTTGAGAAAAAAAGTAAAAGCAATTATGATAATACTTTAATTTTTCTTTAAGCCAAAAATAAAACTCAATTATGGTAAAAAAAAATCAGCGCAAAACACTAACACGATCTTGAGATTGCAGAAGGTTCCCGATTATACTTTTTTTTTCCTATTCTCTAACAATAGTCTCAATTCTAACAACCTGTTACTCATATATTGTAGTGTTCCACAAGACTATTTGGAAGACAAAAGATTTAACAAAATAGTTAATACTCAGCTATGTTCTAATTTTTCTTTAGATATTGTGTTCATTTCGAGGTCATCGACTATCTCTGCAGTGCGCTACCTAAGACAATGTGAATTGGTCCCCTTACGCAACACACACGGTAGAAAATTTTGGTGCAGAACTTGTAACAAATTTCCAATGAGAGATACTATTGCTTCACTTAGTCGAGTGAGAAAAATAAAGGGAAAAAGATTTGAAATATATCCGAATTTTGATCGAAATTGTTGTAACAATACTGAACTTTGGAAAGAACCTTTTATCTCCTACATTATTTAATAGTGCATTTTAAAGGTATATATGTGCCCACGTGAAAATAATAAATATTGCATTATTATAAATAATAATGTGTCTATGCGGACAAATATATACATTTAAAATACAATATTAAATAATGTAGCGGTAAAGATCTTCCATAAAATTTGATATCATAACATAAATTTCAGCCAAAGTAAAAATATCTTTCAATCCCTTTTCCCAAAAACAGAGCTTAAGTTTTCCTTAAAGTAAAAATAACAATAATTAAAGACATGATTTAACTCCTACATCTGCTTAAGTTTTCCTGAAAGTAAAAAAAAACAATAATTAAAGACATGATTTAACTCCTACATCTGCTTAAGTTTTCCTAAAAGTAAAAAAAAAAAACAATAATTAAAGACATGATTTAACTCCTACATCTACTTAATAGTATGTAATGTATCTTCAATGATACCGTGTGGAATTTTTCAAACTTCTGAGTCACTCTACAATTTTCCACAAGACTTTTCACATTCATGTAGTTGTAGTAGAAATAGATGTTTAAAAAACTTCCAAGTCTTTAAGCCAATTTCCACAAAAAACTACAGGGAAAAAAAAGGACAAATATGATGAGATGGGAAATAACTAAATAAGTAGTCGAAGCAAATACTAAAAAATAACAAGGTTCTAACATATTATACAGGATCTATACTACGTGTCCTGTAAGTGAATTATGTGAAAGGTTTAGATACGACAATGAATCCCATCTTATGTTGCTAAACCAGTTAAGGTTTGAGTCGTGAATCGTCCACCAGGAGTCAAGGGACTAAGAACAAACAATACAGCAGAAATTGAAGCACACACAATCTCTCTATATTGTGGATCTGTTTCTCTATACAGGCAAATTCAGAAGCAAATATTTGTTTCTAAACATTTGAGAATTGTTTCCAATGTGTTTGAAAAACAGAATTATTGATTTCAACAAAACTTTGCAGAAACACAGAGTAACCAAAGTTTAATGAACCAGTAAGAGAGATGAACAAAAATTAATTTAGAAAAAACTAAAATAGGTAAACGTACCAGAATCTGAAAATAAGAACAGAATAAGATCAATCCCACTGAATGCACAGTGTCCCTTTAAGAAAATTATTCCCCTCTAATATCCGAGGTTGGATTTGGAATATGTCCTCCCAGGATAGAATGATCTCAATCAGCAGTGTATTGATACACAAAACTCTGGTGTCAGCGAACGACTTAACAGCAGTAAAGTACACGAAGAAACGTTGTGCAGAAGAAGAAATAAAAAAAATCGTAAGAAAAAATTCTGAAGAATAAATGGTATTTATAAGCAAGAGGAACAGTTTTCGAAAGGTTGCAACCCTTTCAGAATCCACACGATCATTAATGAAAGTTTGCAACCTTTCAAATGGTCTTGGTTGTTCCTGAAAGTTGCAACCTTTCAGGACAATCATTTTCAAATGATGGAAATTTTAAATAAATTCAGAAAAGATTTTAAATAAAATGGGTCGTACAAATCCGAGTCGGGTCGGGATAATCAATTAAAAAGTCGAGTGTTGGTAACTTAATTCAATTTAATTAAATAAATAAATAAATAAATAAATAAAATAATCTCTCGATCATTAGACGAAGCCGAAGCCGAAGCCGAGTGACGACAACTGCACGAGGGAGGTCCCTCTTTCCAATCCTTTTAACAATTAATAGGAGTGTTTCTATATTTAAACTCTACTATTTTTCTTTCCACCACCGATGATAGACAAATGCCTTTTCACTAAAACATAAGAGGAATTTCAAGTTCCCAACTCTTCAAGTTCCTCTCTTTTCATCTTTCCTTCATTTCCCATTAATTCTTGCTACATACCCAACAAGGATCGCCTCAATATATCTTAGTCACACGTTAACGGGTGGCTCATTCTAAATGAGTAACTTGTTACTCATATTTTGTTGTATTCCCATAAGAATTTTTAGAGGACGAAGAAGACTTCACCAAATACAACTCATGTTGTTGGATATCTTTGATGAAGTAAACAATTGGTTGCTCACAACTTGTATTTTATTATTGCAAAATAAGGATCCGTTTCGGTATTACAATTCTTAGTCACAACTAAACCAGAACATGAATGCTAGATGGATGTTAAACAAAGTCCATAAAGGATATTCACAGCCTCTAAAGGATCCAATTAGGCTACTAAGAAACAGTTAGTTGAAGTTAGCTATTCTTAGAGTAACTGATATAGTGACTCCAGCCAAAAAATATTGACTTAAGAAACTGATTATCTTGTTATCACTCTCTTGTATGAAACCAGATAAATAAGCAGCACTGATAAATGTAAAATTTCTCCATCTCCTCTCTTTAGCCTCGAGTCCTTTTCTAATCCTCATAGATTCATCGTCTTATTGTTCTGTTATCAGTTTTATCAATGTTAGCGGAAACGTGAAATTAAAGAACAAGGAAGAACAACAATATTTAACGTGGTTCGGATCAAAATGATCCTACGTCCACCAAAGAACAACTGCACCAATATTTATTTCACTATACAAAGAATATAAGTGAAATACTACAAGAAAGAGAACACAATGTCTTAGAAGGTGAGAAGGCAAGTGAAAGGATGATTTGAAAATGAATTAAGAGCTACCTATTTATAGGAATAAATTCATCCTATTGATGTCATCCATGACATCACTATGTGTCAAAATTGTCAAGGTTAAGATAGCAAACCATTTTATGGTTTGCCTACTTTCACCTACTAAGATACAATCTTTGACTTGTATTTTGTACTAATTATCTTCCTACCAAATATTCATATTAATTCATCTTCCATTTAGTTTGATTCCACAAGAACTAAAACCAACTCTTTCAATCTCCACCTTGGTTTGTGTTCCAAGCATGCGTATAAACAACTCCGGCCAAAACTTCTAAGCTTACTGGGCAATCCCATTGTAAGAAACAAGAAGAATCAAACCTTTGTTGAACATACCAGCTCCACCTAGCAGTTGTTCTCTTAGAGTTGCATCAATTGATGCATACTCCCGCCAAGTCCTTGCAGTGTGCAAACTTGGCAAGCGGGACTATTTTGGTCAACATGTCTGCAGCGTTATCGTCTGTGATAACCTTCTCAACCTTGATAGCTCCCTTTTCTACGACATCTCGAATAAAATGAAATCTGACATCAATGTGTTTGGTGCGCTCATGAAATCTTTGATTTTTAATCAAATGAATGGCACTTTGACTATCACATTTTAGAATTGATTTAAGCTGAACTGAACTCAATTCTGCCACCAAACCTTTCAACCAGATAGCTTCTTTCACTGCCTCCGTTGCTGCCATATATTCTGCCTCTGTTGTAGACAAAGCGACAATCGACTGTAAAGTCGATTTCCAACTAACGGCACTGCCAACGAGAGTAAAGATGTATCCAGTTGTGGACCTCCTTCGATCAAGATCCCCTGCATAGTCAGAATCACCATAACCGAGAATTGAAATACCTTCACTTTTCCGAAAGGTTAGGCCAACATCAGGAGCTCCTTTGAGATATCTCAATATCCACTTGACAGCTTCCCAATGCCTTTTTCCTGGATTTTCCATGTACTTGCTTACCACACTTACAGATTGGGCAATATCTAGACGTGTGCATACCATAGCATACATAATGCTACCAACTGCACTCGCATAAGGAACCTTTGACATATGCTCCACCTCATCCATAGATTGAGGCATTTGTAACTCTGAAAGCTTGAAATGAGAAGCTAAAGGTGTATTTACAGGCTTGCTCATATGCATATTGAATCTTTCAAGAACTTTTCGGATGTACCTCTTCTGAGAAAGATGTACAACACTATTTTCTCTTGAAATTTCCATTCCAAGGATTTTCTTTGCAACTCCTAGATCCTTCATGTCAAATTCCTTGCTCAACAGTTTCTTCAAAATATTTATCTCTGTGATGTTGTTAGCAACAATAAGCATATCATCAACATACAACAAAAGATAAATCATAGAGTTACCAGACATCTTCTTGTGATACACACAACTATCAAATGCACTCCTCGAAAATCCATGTGTAGTCATGAATGCATCAAACCTCTTGTACCACTGTCTAGGGGATTGCTTCAAACCATACAAAGACTTCTTCAGTTGGCATACATGGTCTTCTTTTCCTTCAGCTAGGAAACCTTCAGGCTGATCCATATAGATTGTCTCTTCTAGATCACCATGTAAGAAAGCAGTTTTGACATCAAGCTGTTGAAGCTCTAAATCAAATTGTGCAACCAATGCTAGCACTACGCGAATTGAGCTATGTTTCACGACTGGAGAAAAGATCTCATTGTAGTCAATTCCCTCCTTCTGACTGAAACCCTTTGCAACCAATCTCGCCTTGAACCTAGCAGCTTCCACTTCTGGAATACCTTCTTTCTTTCTGTAGATCCATTTGCATCCAACTGTCCTCATCCCCTTTGGCCTTTTAACTAAGACCCATGTCTGATTTCTGTGAAGAGACTCCATCTCTTCCATCATGGCCAACTGCCATTGTGCAGCATCTTTGCAAGAAGTTGCTTCAATATACGAAGAGGGCTCGAGATCCTTAATCTCTTCTTCTGCAGCTACGAACGCTTGTGCAATCAGATTTTCTTGCTCTATAAGACGTTCCGGTTTCCGTATCCGCCTTTTGTCCCTTCCCTTCGCAATTGTGTATGGTTCATTGGAAGCAAGTTCTTCTGCATCTTTTGACTCATCACTTTGAGTCTCTTGATCCCGTTTCTTGGTAAGCTCCACCGGTAGCTCCACCTGCTCGTTGTTCTCGTTTCTAGATAACTCCACAGAAACTTTACGAGGATCAAGTATAGAGGATTCATCAAAGGTAACATCTCTACTAACTACAAATTTGAGTAAAGACAAACACCATAGTTTGTACCCTTTTACTCCATCAACATACCCTACGAATATGGCCTTTTTAGCCCTTGGTTCAAGCTTACCTTCATTAACATGATAATAAGCTGGACACCCAAATATTCGCAAGTATGAATAGTTAGAGGGTTCACCTGACCAGACCTCATTCGGAGTCTTAAAGTCAATCGCTGATGCTGGAGATCGATTGACAATATGAGAAGCAGTATGAACTGCTTCAGCCCAAAATACTTTGGACATCTTAGCTTGTAAGAGCATACAACGAGCCTTCTCAAGAAGAGTTCTGTTCATTCTCTCGGCAACTCCATTCTGCTGTGGTGTGTGCCTGACCGTCTTATGCCTTACGATCCCATGAACCTTGCAGAAATCATTGAACTCTTCACTGCAAAACTCCAAGCCATTGCCCGTGCGAAGATACTTGATTTTCCTCTCCATTTGATTTTCAACCAAAATCTTCCACTCTTTAAATGCTTCAAAAGCATCACCTTTTGTCTTCAGGAAACGCACCCAAACCTTTCGTGAAAAATCATCAATGAATGTGAGAAGATACCTCTTTCCTCCCTTTGATGGAAGCTTAGAGGGACCCCATAAATCTGAATGGATGTAGTCTAGCACCCCTCCCGTCTTGTGCTTGCCAGTGCTGAAGCTGACCTTTTTCTGCTTCCCTAAGACGCAGTGCTCACAAAATTCAAGTGTGCTGATCTTCTCACCATTCAAAAGGTTGTGGTTGCTCAACATCTCCAATCCTCGTGCGCTCATATGGCCTAGTCTCATGTGCCATAATTTTGCCTTGTCATCATTAGATAACTGCACTGTAGATGCATTTACAGAGCCAATAATGGTGCTTCCCGCAAGTGTGTAAAGGCCATCCTCCAGCTTGGCCTTCAACATGACTAAAGACCCTTTAGTCACTTTCATAGTTCCTCCTTCACTCATGTACTTATAGCCTTGTTTATCTAAAGTACCCAGGGAGATCAAATTCTTCTTTAGATCAGGAACATGACGGACTTCTGTAATAGTCCTCACGATTCCATCATGGCAGCGAACATGAACTGAACCAATACCAACTATTTTACAAGTTGCATTATTGCCCATTAATACAGTTCCTCTGCTTGTTTCATAGTTGCTGAACCAATCTTTTCGGAATGTCATATGCAGAGTACAACCAGAGTCTAAGATCCATTTGTTGTCATAGACTCCATTATTGCATGATGTTGTTAGTACATAATCATCATCATTATCATGTACTTTCTCAACAATGGATGCACTCGCCTTTTCTTTAGACTTCGACATAGGGCAATCTCGTTCAAAGTGCCCCTTCTTGTGACAGCCCCAACACTCCGCATTCTTTTTGTTCACATGAGACTTTGATCTGTACTTCGATTTGCTCCTTCCCTTTTGGCTAGTACGACCTCTTACAAAGAGTCCACTAGCTTCGTCACTTTTGTCTCCTTTAAAATGCATCCGCACATCACAAGAGTTTAGTGCTTGCCGCACTTGCTCAAGTTTAATAGGTTGTTTGCTATACATCATTGAATTCTCAATATCACGATATTTTGAAGTCAATGAAAATAGTAAAGAACATGCAAGTGTCTCCTCGTCCTTTTTAATTCCAGCAGTTTGTAAGTCCATCACAAGTTTATTGAACGCATCTAGATGGTCTTGCAACAAAGTACCTGAATCCATCTTAAATGTATGAAGACGCCGTTGTAACAACATCCTTGTTGTCACTGACTAGTCCTGGTAAAGCCCTTCCAGCTTTTCCCATAACTCTTTGGCCGTCTCTTCGGTACTTGTACTCACTTCACAAAGTACGTTAGGTGCAAGGGACAGTTGGATTGCACTCAATGCATCTCCTTCAATCTTTTCCTTGTCGGAATCCGATATCTTATCGGGGTACTTTCCGTCAATAGCATGGATTGAACCTTCCCTCCGCAGTAACGCTATCATCTGGATTTTCCAGATATTGAAGTTGTTGCGCCCACTAAATCTATCAATTTCAAACTTCATGGAACTCATTCTTTTACTTGTTCTTCCTTTTCTACTATAATGTATTTGGAACTACAGAAAACCAAAGTAATCCTTTTCTGATATGGAAGTTTAGACTGTGCTGCAACCACAGAGCATACTCAGACAGAACCTTGGCTCTGATACCAATTGTTAGTGGAAATGTGAAATTAAAGAACAAGGAAGAACAACAATATTTAACGTGGTTCGGATCAAAATGATCCTACGTCCACCAAAGAACAACTGCACCAATATTTATTTCACTATACAAAGAATATAAGTGAAATACTACAAGAAAGAGAACACAATGCCTTAGAAGGTGAGAAGGCAAGTGAAAGGATGATTTGAAAATGAATTAAGAGCTACCTATTTATAGGAATAAATTCATCCTATTGATGTCATCCATGACATCACTGTGTGTCAAAATTGTCAAGGTTAAGATAGCAAACCATTTTATGGTTTGCCTACTTTCACCTACTAAGATACAATCTTTGACTTGTATTTTGTACTAATTATCTTCCTACCAAATATTCATATTAATTCATCTTCCATTTAGTTTGATTCCACAAGAACTAAAACCAACTCTTTCAATCAAGGCTTCTCCGAGGCACTTTGCGATAATAACACTGTCCTCTAAAGCAGAACATCCACCTTGACCAAGATCAGGAGTCATGCGATGAAGTGCATCACCTACCACGCAGATGTTATTTTTCAAAATATTCCCAAATAGAAGTCTCAATTTCACCTGAGCAATAGATATACAGTCGAGCGTTGTTCTCTCTATAACGGTGGAGAGTTCTTTAAACACATTACTAGCCTTGTTCAACACGAATTCCTACAGTTTCATTGGATCTTGTTCTGCATTTCCATTAACTGTATAAAATCCCAATTAAAATGAGCAACGAAACATGACTACTTTATGAGATGTAAGATATCTAGGCAGCTCGGTGCACTAAGCTCTTGCTATGCACAGGGTTCAAGGAAGACCTGGACCATAGGGGTCTATTGTATATAGTCTTAGCCTGTATTTTTGCAAAGGTTGTTTCCGCAGCTCAAAAATGCGACCTCTAGGTTATATTATCACAGTAACTTTACCAATTACATCAAGGCTCCCCTTCATAGAGGTAAGCTCTCTAGCCAACAAAAATTGTTGTCAATCTGTGTTTAAAATAGAATTACTAATTTGAACAACTTTGCAGAAATACGAAGTAACCAAAGTTTAATGAATCGGTAAGATTAGAAGAACAAAGATTAATCCACAACAACAAAAATCTGCAAACATATCAGAATCTGGAAAAAGACAGAACGGAAAAAAGATTAATTCACAACAACAAAAATCTGCAAACATATCAAAATCTGGAAAAAGACAGAACAAAAAAGATCAAGCCTACTGAATGCACAGGGTCACCTAAAGGAAATTATTCTCCTCTAGTATCCAAGGTTTGATTTGAAATATGATAACATGATCTCAATCACTAGCGTATTAATATCCAAAACTCTGGTGTCAGCGAACCACTCAACAACATGAAGAAACGTTTCGGTTAATTAACTAATTAATTGAAACGTTTTGGCCATTTAATTTTCCAAAAATATAATCTCTTGATCGTTTTTCGAAGTTGAAGCCGAGAGAGCGATGATGCAAGGGGGTCCCTCTTTCCGACCCTTTAAACAATTAATAGGAGTATTTCTATATTTAAACTCTCATATTTTTCTTTCGACCAACCCGATAAGGTACAAATGTCTCTTCACTAAGGCATAAAAGGACTTTTCAAGTTTCCAACTTTTCAAGCTCCTCTTCTTTTCATCTTCCCTCCATTTTCCCATTAATTGTTGCTACATGCCCAACAATTCCCCACGTGAATGGGGAATAGTTATGACATAAGGAACGCACAAATAAGTGTGCACTTTACTAGCAAGGATCAATAGCATCTGGATAAGTAGGTTTCGCCTTGAATTTTTTGTAGTGAATATATGTCGGATATACTCGGTCAATTAGTAGATACAATATTTTTAAACCGTTAAACTTTAGTGTATACATAGACAACGATATGTCACAAAATTATTTCCAACCAAGTTCATATCATGACAAATTTGGCTCATTCTCTCAATTCATGAGTGTAGACATCATAATAATCAATTTATAAGTGATCTTAAATCCATCATTTTTAGTATTATTGATTTTAGATGAAGAATGCAATTGAATAAATTATTTCAAGAAAAAGGAAAGTTATGTTCTATGTTCTTCTGTTTTTAGTTTGAGTACAAATTTTTAACAATGTTAAACGGGAAAGGGATAAATTCCCTGGTAAACTTATCTCGAAAAGTTGATTACATGCTTAAACTATTATGATGACATGCATTTTACACTTTTGGGAAAAGATATAAATTCACTTCTGAAGTTGTATCGAAAAGTCAGTTACATACTTAAACTATTGAGGCGAACTATTACACAGTTATACTATTCAAAAGTGAATTTAATACCACCCTCGAATCTGACATGAAAATAAGATTAAATAAAAATAAAAAAGGCCTCTTTGAGTAAAAAAAATGGCAAATTTTTTCCCACGTCCACCCTTCTCCTTAACCTTACCCTACCTTTCTTCTTCCTCCATTTTTTTCTTATTACAAACACTATTTCCATATCAAATTCGTCAAGTCAAGAACGGATTATTCATTTTATTTTTGTGTTTTTTTCTTGATTGTGAGCATTTGAAATTTTTAAAAAATCAGATCTGCCTTTTTTTTTTGTAATTTTTTTTTTTGGATTTTTGCACGAAATTTAATTTTTTAATGTATGCTCATAGATCCTTCTTCTCTTATAAAAATTCTCTCAAGATTTATTTCTAAATCAATAATAGTAAATCAAGCACTAATTTTTCAATTGTTCGACTAAATTCTTAACAATTAAAATATTGCAACTTTTCACAATTCTCTTCTTTGAGCTTGAATTGGGATAATTTTTTGTGGTGGGTTTGGTGATGGGTGAAAGATTAGTGGTGGTATGACTTTTAATTTCGATAATGACAATGAAACTCGTGATTTTGATGTGGATGGTGAATTTATGATTATGATTGTGATGAATTTCAATAATAGTGATATGATTCTAATGGTTAATTAATAAATTTATGATGTTTGTTATCGATTTTTTATGATGACAATGATTGTGAGAAGATTCCGATGGTGAATTTGATTATGGGTGGTAATTTAATGGTGGATTTGATGGTGTATAGGAAGAAGAAGAATTGGGTGACATGGATTTTTTTTTAAAAAAAAAAATATGACGTAATTATTGATGTGGCAGTGACATAGTGATGACGTGGCGCGAGTGTGAAACACTTTCTACTGTTCGTATATGCGTCAACGTTGAAATAAATTCACTTTTAAGTAATTCAGGTGTGTAATGAATTATCACAATAATATATGCGTGTAACTGACTTTTCGTGATATGTTTATAAAGAAATTTATGTCTTTTATCTACCCTTTTTTACTATTTAGAAGTGAATTTAGAGGAGCGTCAAGAGACACCCTCTACTAGAAAGTTGTACTCTTCATAATATATTAGTTGATTATCTTACTAAAAATAGTTATCATATATTAACGGTTCATTTTACTAAATCAAGAAAAAATATTAATTAAATATTCTTTAATTCTTTTGAATAGTAAGTAGTACTCCATGTGACAATGGAGTTTAATCTAACTGCCCTTTATCCCCTGTCCCTGTCACTAGTAGATTTCCCATGATGAAGCCCATGACTAAATATAAGAGGATTGCCTTGGGAAAAGAGCCAAATATCTCCATTTTTTTTAATTAAAAGAGTGTTTGTGAATTATTTTTAAAAAATAATTTCACTATTTAAGAAGAATAATTTAGTCTGACTTGACAAATAATAAAAGAAAATAAAAAAGTTTTTTTTATCTTTGTATCATAAAATAAAGTTGTATCAAATGTTTTAGAATATACTTTAATCTCACCTTAAATATGTCTCATGAAAAATTGAAATTAGCGTATTGTGAAAAAAAGAAACGAGTCATTTTTTTAAAAATAGACTAAGGACCCGTTTAGATTGGCTTTGAAAAAGTAGCTTTTAAATAAAAATAAAAATTTAAACTGAAATGGCTTTTAAGTAAAAAAAAAAAGGCAGGGGAAACTTACTTTTGGTTATTGACTTATTTTAAGTTATTTTTAAACTTATTTTAAGTCATTCTTGACCTTGCAAAATACTTGTTAATTTATTTTAAATCATTTTTTTTACTTATTTTAAGTTATTTTTATATTTGCAAACAGTTACATAAGTCAAAAATCGACTTAAAAGTAGGTTTGATCAACTTTTAATCCAACTCAAACACCCTCTAAAAGAAAAGTAGGTCAATCTTTTTGAAATGAAAAGAGTCATATACATTTTCAATTCAATAAATCATATTTAAAAATTAAAGTATGTTTTGCCATGAATATAAACTAAGATGTTTTCGGATATTCAAATTCTAGAATTTTATGGCCAAATATGTTTTCGTGAAGTTCTAACTCTAGAAAAAAATGATAAATTTTCCGAAGCAAACGGACCCTAAATAATGTTATGACACAGAAATATGTTTGTTATTTTAATTTATTTATCTGATTTTGATTTAACAAGATTATTATTTTTTAGAAAAAAAAATTGAAAGATTGAACATTACAATATATTTATTGCAGAAATATCAAAAGGAAATCTAAACATTGAAGCCTGATTGGTGGCTTACAATTGACACAACTCATAAATATTTATCTTATCCAAAATGATACTATATTTTGTTTTTGTCTAAATATCACTGTAACACCCCATAATATCTCAACTATAAATATAATTGTCCCAAATTCTTACTACACACACTATCAGTCCAAAAATCATTTTTTAAAATCTCCATCTTACAATTTTTTTAAAACAAAACTCATTTTCCTAATATATTCATGGCTCTTCAATCTGCTGCATTGCTTCCTTCTACTTTCTCTATTCCCAAGGAGGTTTGTCTTCCATCGTATTATCTCCGATTCAATTTACGTGACACAATATCTACGTCTCCATCTATGTTAGTGTGACTATAAATTATTTCAGTAAAAGTGAAATAAACATTTTATAGTTAAATTGCTACTAAATATAAAAAATATGTCATTTTTTTAACTGACTAAAAAAAGAAAGCCTGTCGATCGCGTAAATTGGAATAGGTGAATTATGTATAAATTTTGACCAATGATATTAAGTTGATCTAGTTTAATTTAGTTTCGAGATAAATTGACTCTCGAAAAGCGAAAGACTCATTTATGTGATGTTGCAGGGGAAAACTAGTGCAACTTTGAAGGACTCAAGTCTCTTTGGAATTTCTCTCTCTGACCATGTTAAATCTGATTTTGGCTCTTCATTCAAAATCAAGGTATAATTTTAACTTTCATATGGTTTAATTCGATGCAACGCAAAAATAAAAATTGTCATTAAACTTTACCTACTATGTAACACTAATGTCACAGAACACTGTTTTTTGTCACATTATAAAGTAACTGAATTTTACAAGCTATACGTCGTATATTCAGTGACCATACGTGAAATTAATTTGTTGTCCCTTAGAGCTACTTGAATCAAGACGATGTCAAAACACACATTTCTTTTGTGACTATATAAAGTAACTCAACTTTACAAGCTATACTAGTACATTTAGTGATCATATACGTGAAATTAACCTACTGTAATTTCGTTACAGAGTGGAGGAAAGTAATCCCCCGAAGCTATTAGAGCCGAGACAATTGTCACAACACACATTTTTTTGTCACATTATAAAGTAACTAAACTTTACAAGCTATAATAGTACGTTCAGTGACCATACGTGAAATTAACCAGTTAGAATTTCATTATAGAAGAAAATCATCCCTCAGAGCTATTAGAGCCGAGACGATGTGACAACTCACAACACACATTCCTTTTGTCACATTATGAAGTAACTGAACTTTCCAAACTATTCTAGTGCATTCAGTGATCATACGTGAAATTAACCTGTTGTAATTTCGTTACAGAGTGGAAGAAAGTCATCCCTCGGAGCTATTAGAGCCGAGACAATGGTTGCATCTCCCGGTGTAACGAGTACCCCTGTGACAAGAAAGAAAACCTTAAGAAAAGGTTGTGTAGTAATCACTGGAGCGTCTTCAGGACTAGGACTAGCTACAGCAAAAGCTCTGGCTGAGACAGGGAAATGGCATGTAATTATGGCATGTAGAGACTTTCTTAAAACTGAAAGAGCAGCAAAATCAGCAGGGATGCCTAAGGAGAATTATACTATAATGCATTTAGACCTTGCATCGCTTGACAGCGTCAGACAGTTTGTCGATAACTTAAGGAGATCAGGCAATCCTCTTGATGTATTGGTTTGCAATGCAGCTGTTTATCAGCCTACTGCGAAAGAGCCTTCGTTTACAGCTGAAGGATTTGAGCTTAGTGTTGGGACTAACCATCTTGGTCATTTCCTTCTTTCGAGATTGTTGATTGATGATTTGAAGCAGTCTGATTACCCTTCAAAGAGACTCATCATTGTTGGTTCGATTACAGGTAACAGTCAAACCTCTTTATAACAACATCGTTTGTCTGGATAGTTTTGATACTCATTTTAGTGGGAGACTAATCGTTGTTACTGAAATCAAATATCAGGAAACACAAACACATTGGCTGGAAATGTACCTCCAAAGGCAAACCTCGGGGACTTGAGGGGTTTAGCAAGGGGGCTCGATGGACTTAACAGCTCAGCCATGATTGATGGTGGTGACTTTGATGGTGCCAAAGCATACAAAGACAGCAAGGTTTGCAATATGCTCACTATGCAGGAATTCCATAGACGATACCACGAAGAGACTGGCATCACATTTGCCTCTCTATACCCCGGCTGCATCGCGACAACAGGGCTATTCAGGGAGCATATCCCCTTGTTTAGGCTCCTTTTCCCTCCATTCCAAAAGTTTATCACCAAAGGATTCGTCTCCGAGGCAGAATCTGGAAAGAGACTTGCACAGGTAATAATTATCAGTGTCAGTTTCACGTATAACCACTGAACTTTATCCACTATAACAGTAACCGTAAAGATAAGATACCTGACCAAACTCAACCTCAAAAGCTAGCTCATGAGGAGAGGATTGCTCGAGTCTATATTAGGAGAGCACCAATCCATTCATCAACCAATGTGAAACTTTTATTCACTCTAACACTCCCCTTCACGCCCATGCCCAACTGAAGCGTAGACTGGGAGTCCAAAGAGGGATGGACCTAGCCTTGATACCATGTAAAGATGATCAAGAAACTAATTTTTGTCACACTAAAGTTACGAAACATAAGATGTTTGTTTATTATTTACAGGTTGTTAGTGATCCAAGTCTTACAAAATCAGGTGTGTACTGGAGCTGGAACAAGAACTCTTCCTCTTTCGAAAACCAGTTGTCAGAAGAAGCTAGTGACGTTGAGAAAGCGCGTAAAGTGTGGGAAGTCAGTGAGAAACTCGTGGGATTGGCTTAGATTTTTTGCGGATTGAGTTCAACCATCACCAAGACGAACACGAAAAAGGAGTTTGATGAACGAGAATTTGAATCAAGAGTCTGTTTTGTTGTAGTTAAAAAGTTGTCACTTTGTAAAATTTTTGAGTTAGGAATAAAATATCACTCATCCTGTTTTCATCTTTAAGGAAAAGTGTTTCCAATTTATTTCTGTTAGAATCAAGTGCTCACCATCACGCCAACAGTTATAACTTATAACAAATGTGCAACTTTATTCATATATAAGTCCATTCAGCAAGCGTCATGTCCGATCATGACTTCAACCCGGGCCACTCAGCCCCTCGTGAGCATTATCATAGGCAGAATGTTGACATTACTCGACAATTTCCAGAATGAATCATCATGTGCATTATGATTGCTTATTCACTACATAAAAACAAAAATTACCAACAAATGACTTCTGTTGTTAAACAAACATATGTTAGCTAGTTCTATTTAAGAGCTATACCTGAGGTCTAGCTAATTGCATAAGAAATTTTATGCAGTAAGAGATACTTGTAATATCTCCACTATGCTAAAACCAGGTTAATAAAAGCTCAAATATGTCATCGAATAAAAAGATTTCAAAGCTGAATCATTTTTATTGTTTCATTTATTTTTCAAGCGTTACGTACAGGAAAGAAACCAAACCTAAAACAAACTCGAATATCTAACCAAAACAGAACAAACACTAAAGGAAGTTTGAAAACTGCAGAGAATCGACTTAGTAAGAAGTGTTCCAGTCAGACCAGTTAGCTTCACTGCCAACTCTAGGGATGCTGTTAACTCTTGAATACATATCCACTTTGAAGTTGGCTCCACACATTACCCCTTCACTATCTACTCTTGGCATAGCCCTCATCTTGTTCATCGGGTGCTCGAAATTCATTAGTCCTTTCTCACTATGGAACATACAACCTGTACATTTCAATTGGAACGTAAGTAGACGAGGGGGCTGATGTAGCCAAGTCAGTGAATCAAATTTTGTAAAATCGAAGAACTAAATTCAACTTCCTCTCCTATTTACTACGAAACGAAGAAACCAAAATATTCCTCCATCTATAAAATATGAAATTCCTTATAGATGTTACCTGTGGGAAAGGGTGCAAATGACTTAGCACAGCCAGCTTTAATAACCTCTACATCATCAGAAATCACCACAGATCCATCAGCAGCAATACCCCAAAATAACTTAACCCCGCCATCTGAACCCTGCACATGTATGACGACAACAGATTAAACGACATTTTGATACATCCAACGTATCTTTAGTTGAAACACAACAAGATTCAAAACTCCGTTTTTTACTTTCTTAAACTCCATATCAAGTCAAAATCAAACAAACATATTGAAACTGAGCTGAGTAAATGAACAAACAAGTAATACTCCCTCTCTCCCCTCTATCCCAGTTTATGTCTTTTATAGCCAGTGTTGAAAAAATGACATATTTCTATATAGACTATTTTATCCTTAATGAAATGATTTATACACACAGATAGATATTGTGTCAACTTATTCTAAACTACATTAAACTTCGTGACAATGGTCAAACTGACTCGTATAAAATAGGACGGAGGGAGTAATACAGATACTTACCAAAGCAACAAATACAGTTCCAGTTTTACTATCATAGATAACAAAAGCAAAACTTCCTTCAAAATCCTTAATAACTTGATCAGCTGGATAAGGTCCCCTGTCTCTAAGTGTCCTGTAGGCTTCAATAACTAGCATGGCTTCATTTGTACCTTTTGGTGATAGCCCATATTGTTTGATTTGTGCACACAAATTGTTCAAACTCCCCATGAACAAACAGTAAATATCATCATAACCACAAAAATACCTACAACAATAATAATAATCGCGCTTCAATTCCATGAAATTCAATACTAAAAAGTTCTTTTAGCTAAACAACAAAATTCATAGACAGCTAGCTACGAGCTACTCCTTCTGTTCCTGTTTAGTTGTCTTTGTTATACACAATTCTTAAGAAGTTAGGGGGTGTAATTTAAGAAGTTAGGGGGTGTAATTTGACTGATATATATATATCTTATGAATTTTTTTAGTCTTTATTTACTTCACTTCTCTAAATTCGAAAATAACTAATGCTAAGGGCAAAATCTCGTCTCATTTTACGTGGAATTTTTTTTTTCTTAGTCTGTTTTAAAAATAATGTCACATTACTATAAATAATTTAACTTTCAAATATCATTTTTATTCCGAATGAAATGATTTCCAACCACAAAAACATTTTTAAATATTATTTTAGAGCACAAACTTCAATAATCTTCCTTTTTTTCTCCTTAAATATCATTTCAAAGTCAAATAGTTTAACATAAAATTGAATAAATAGAGTAATCTTTTCTTGATTTATTAAATTGAAAAAATATTTTATACTAATTATTTTTTACATATGTGACAACTAAACTAAGATTTTCATACTAATTCCTACAAAAATCTCATATAATTCACTCCAACTCCTAGGGGTCGATATCTAAGCCGCCTATACCCTAATACAAGAAAAAATTTATAATACAATTTTATCGTAGTATCAAATCAAACAGTATCATATAAAATAATACGAAAAAGTAGTAAAATTAGTAGTAATTATTTTACCTTTGTTTGTGATTGAGCAAGGAAGTGCAATTAGGACGAACAAAAGCAAGAGCAGCAACATCTCCAAAAGTAACATAAGAGGTGTCAAATGGACGAGTCGATACGAATTTTTGTAGCGTTTGTTGAGGAAGTAAACATTTTTTTGATGCAGGACTATTTAATTCTTCAGGAGGATGAGCAAATGCCTTGTGAAATATAGCCAACATTGTTTTTATTTTTTTTAATTTTGAGCTTCAAGATGAAATATCTAACAACAATATAAAAAAAATGGTTACTAAAGGAGGATATATATACTAATAAACTTTTTAGACTAATGTTTTTTATTTTTATTTTTATAGTAATTTAATAAAGTATGCTGAAGATGAAATTATGTCAATGTTATCTTGTAGTGATAGAAGTGTTAAAGAGTGTGACGTGACAATGATGAGGATGGATAAGGTTTCTCGTACTTCTATATGTCTTTATCCATTTAGATTTTACTATAATTTTTACACCAAAAAAATATAGAACAAAAGACAGAAGTCACATATTTTAAGATATAATTATTATTAGTCTTTTATAAATTTATAATAAAATCTCTCAAAATTGATACAATATATAAGTGTTGTTATATTAATATGATCGCGAGATATATTAATTGTTAATTAAGATACATTATATTTTATACATGATATACTAATATGATATATATTTTATATACGATACATCAATCTGATGTTCAAGATACATTAATCTAATACGTGATATACATAAATTTAATGAGCGGGATATATTTATTTGATACGAGATATACATTAATTTGATGCGCTGATACATTAATCAGACACATTAAAATGAAAATTTTTTTAAAAAATTAAAACTAATAGAGAATAATGATAATAAAAGAAGATTTGTATCGTTTTCCCAAAAATATATACTAAAAATTATCAATTTAATCTAAAAATTATCTTTCTTTTTATCACAGTTTGATTCAAAACTGTGAGTATCACTAATAGCTTATACAAAAATGGTCTATTCTTATTATGCGCGTGCATAGTAAATATATATGTATAGATCCTTATATTAATTCTTCAAATTTTGTCTATGTCGCATAAATTGAGATAAAAGAGTAAAGATATTTTTACTAATTTATATATTTTATCAAACAAATTAAAAAAGAAACTATATTTTTATATATTTTTTTAAAAAAAAAAAGATGATTAATATATTGTATAAAAATTTATAGTTTTTTTAGTAATGTACATGTCATATCTAGAGCCGTCAAAATGAATTAATCCAACCCAACCCTATCTAACCCTAACGGGCTAGAGAGTTAAATGGATTGGGGCGGGCTGACTCTTTTAGCTAAAGGGTTAATAAAATAGCAATTCAACTCAGCCCTAAGCGGGGTACAGGTTGAGGCGTGCTGACCCTTTTAGTTTAAGGGTCAATAAAATAGCAATTCAATCCAATCCTAAGCGGGGTACGGGTTGAAACGAGTTGACTCTTTAATAAAAAAATGAACAATATTATTCTCTTAGAAGGAGTATCTAAGAGAATCGTTATGAACCAGACATCAATACATGCAAATTTTCATTTATGAATCACACACTTCAGCGAATACTTATAGAAGCACATTTATGAATATCACACTTCGGTGAAAGCCTACCAAAATACATAATAGTCAACATAAGATTTAGCAGAAAAATATTGATCATACATTTATGAATATCACACTTCGGTGAACGCTTACCAAAAAACATAATAGTCAACGTAAGATTTAGCAGAAAAATGTTGATCATTCAACCCTTCCTCCCACAAAAAACAAGCTAATTTAAAAGACGTAATTTTTTATGTTTTTAACATATTTATTGATAAAACATTTACAAATAAAACACTACTAATATACATGTATATATATAATATTTTTAAATATCAAAGCCTACGAACTGGCCTCTGAGTCTAACGGGTTGAGCCTACAAAACTAGCGGGTCAAGTAAGATTGGGCTAAAAAGCCTCATTTCTAAATAAGCCAAAAAAATTAGGGAAAATTTCATATATGGCAAACTTATTTGATTAAATAAACACTATATGGGTATAGTTTACCTAATTACATTCTATGAGTATAGTTTAGTTATTTTAGGTATCTTTAATTTTGTATATAAGGTTTCTTTTGTTTTTTATTTATATAATTTTTTTAAAAAAAGTGATTTGTAACTGAAGCGTTAAATATGCTAACAATAAATATAGATAATGCCATAATTTAAGGTAAACGTCCCTTTTTAAGGTAAACGTTCAAATTCATATTTTTTTTCAAAAAAAATAAGAATTATACAGAAAGTGAAACAAAAGATAAACTTATTTTTGCTGTTTATGAAACAGCAGTTCATCAATTTTATTTATTTTTTTCTTTGTAATCGAATTCAGGTAAGTGTTCATTGGATGAAAATTCATGTTTATTATTGCAATAATTATACAATGTTCTATTGGATTTACAAATTTGATTTATGTGCGTTTGTTATTATGGTGTCGTAATTTTTTTTTTTTGAAAACTGGTTTCAAAATATGATTATTTTAAGCAGAAATTTCGTACTATACAATTATATACTTTTTGTTGGTGTAGTATTTGTATATTATAAAGAAGATCAGTGCAGGCGAATACAAGTAATCGTTGGTGATAATTGTATATAGCCATAAAGTAAGTGTTTTGCATTTGATATACTTATATACTTTTTTTGATGTAGTATTTGTATATTAAAAAGAATATCAGTGTAAAATCAATTCAGTAATTTGATTGTATAATAGTGTTGTATTAATTGTATATATGATCTCTTTAAATGATTTGAAATATTTTTATTTTTTTTTGATAATTTTACAGATAATGGCTTCATTGGCCATTTTCGTTATGCATTCTGGTTAATATGTGTACATGAATATAGTAGTTAAACATGACAATATATACAACTGTCTAAATGACTTTGTATATACTCCTATAATATATAAACTTAATATATACTAACTTCAATAATTTGTATATAACTACTAAAATATACAAATTACAATCATATATGAAATTTTCTCATCTGTATAACTAAATCCAATTACTTTGTGTATATATGTATACAAAAATAAAAATAATAATGAGCCTTTAATATACAATCCGCTACTACCACTATTAAAACTTAGTATATATGTATACAAAAACGGTCAATTTTGAAAACAGTCATGGACAGATCAATTTTTGTACATGTATATAAACTTAATATATACTAACTTCAATAATTCGCATATAACTAATAACATATACAAATTATAATCATATATGAAATTTTTCTATATGTATAACTAAGTCCAATTACTTTTTGTATATATATAGAAAAACAAAAATAATAATGAGCCTTTAATATACAATCTGCTACTACCACTATTAAGACTTAGTATATTATTTATTATACATAACTTAAAGTATGTATAAAGTAATCAAATCCACAGACACATATACAAATATATAACTAAAAAATGTGTGTACTAAACATTCAATATACTATATACAATTACGTGAATATAAAATTTACTTAAACAATAATTTTTTGTATATTGACATCTAAGTAACAAAAAATTGTATCTAAATTTTTGTTTTAAGCCACTATCTCATAATTATGATGTTCTTCAGATCCGTCAACTTCACATGCATTTTCCTCTGAATCAATGTTTACTGCTTTCCTCTTTCTTCATCCTTGTACAATTTTAATGCCTCTAGCTTTAGTATTGTTAAATAACTTCTTGAACTGCCGTAGGGTCATATTTTTTCTTTGATCTCAATTCTTCCATTGTTTGTTCATGTTGAACTTGTTTTGATTTTACCATACACCCTACAACAACCCCAAAATCTTGAGTTAAACCCATTGAAAACGATGGTAAATTGTCAACAAAATTGACATGCAATGAAATAACTTTGATAATCCTCATAGATGAAGATGATTCATTCATACTGTGACTAATTTGAGATCTAATAAGAACAAACAATCGATTATTTCATCAAAAAAATATGAAAAAAACATAAGAAACACAATACATATACAATTGTTGAATAAGGAAAAACAAAAGGAAAATGACTAAAATTTAGGAGTACCTACGAAAATTGAATTCAACTTCGGGAGGGAGTAATTGATTTTTGGAAAATTTGAAATTCAAATCGGATAGAAGTATTAATTGTAGGAGAAAAAGGTGGAATATAAATAGGAAAGATAATATTGTTTTGTGTAAAAATTATATACAAAATTAAAAAAAAAAAAATTTATACTATTGGTTATATAATAGGTGGTGGATCCCATTAATTATAGAAAAAAAATAAATTATAATTAAAAAAAGTAAATAAATTACACTATACCCCTATTATATAATTACTTAGAAATGTTTGTCATTCCATATAATTTTCCCAAAAAATTAAGTCCAACCCCATTTAATTCAAAAATTGAATTGAATCAAACTCACGAATCAAGCCTATTTTAACGGATCTAATCATATCCTTATCCATTTAGTTATTTTTCTTCTTATTCCTCCAAATATTTTTTTCTGATTATATTTTTCTTTTTGTTAAGCTTTATGTCAGCCAGCCGAATTGTTTTTTCTATTAAAAGAAAAAAATTGAGCTTTTTACCACTTGATGTGGGGCCAACAACCTTTATCAAATCTGTGAGCGATTTAAACAATTTATATGATGGTATTAAGATCGTGCAAAAATCAAATTCAATTAATAAAGAGAATTGAAAAAAAAAAAACTCTATCCGTTTATAAAAGAATTATTTAATTTGATTTGAGTTATAAAAAGATACAATTTATATGATGGTATTAGGATCGTGCAAAAATCAAATTCAATTAATAAAGAGAATTGAAAAAAGAAAATACTTTATCCGTTTATAAAAGAATAATTTAATTTGACTTGAGTTGTAAAAAAATAGAATTTATACGATGGTATTAGGATCGTGCAAAAATCAAATTCAATTAATAAAGAGAATTGAAAAAAAAATACTCTATCCGTTTATATTCGTTTATAAAAGAATAATTTATTTTGACTTGAGTTGTAAAAAATACAATTTGTAATTTTGTGGTTCTAAATTAAAGTTATGTCAAATATACTAAAATATTCTTTAATCTTGTAGTATTAAACATGTCGCCTAAAAAGTTAAAGTTAAAGTGTAACAAAAAAACAAAGGAATCATTCTTTTTGAAACGATTAAAAATAAATAAAATCATTCTTTTTTTATACAAAAAATATTTTTTATCAAAATTAAATTATTGAATTTACGAAAAGAGTTAAAATTACTGATGAATTGTAATAGATCACTTATATTTTTTATTATATATTAAAATAATGTATAATAGATCAACTTATATTTTTTATTATATATTAAAATAAAAAATTATTTTCGCCGTTAGTGATGTGGCAAAACCACGTGGACTAATTCTTCAACCTAGGTATCGTGAACTAAATTTTTTTCTTATAATTATAATCTCTCATTATTTGCAAAAAGCATATTACTCATTTTCTATCTAATTTATGCAATATTTTAAAATTGTTCTCTTAAGGTTTAATTGAATCCATTCTATTTAACGTAAGATGCCGTGTTATAATTCTGTTAACCATGTATTTAATTCAAATAAAAATTAATTTATGCTATTGTCATAATTGAAGGACATTTTTAGTTTTGAAAATTATCTTATGGGCATTTAATTAATTAATACTTGAAAATAGGACATCTTTTGAGCCATTAAACTATATGTTGAGGATGTTATTAATCCTTTCTATGAAAATTTTAATCCATAAATATTTGTTGATTTTGAACTATAGTGGTACATAATTTAGCAAATACATTTATTTCGCTGTTATATAACATTGCTTCGATTTTTATTTTGCTAAAACTTTTATTCTTTTAAAAAAATTAAGATAAAAAACTAAACCTAAAATAAAAATTCAAATAATCAACTAAACGAGCTACTAGAATTTTCCTTAAAAAAAGTCAAAAGTAATAGAAATTTTGTTGATTTTGGAGTTGGAACCCAATAGATATTATTATATTATTTAGCTTTTATGAGTATATCTGGTTTGTTGGTTGCCAAAATATTTATAAAAAAATTACGGATTTCCACCTTTAAATTTTCTTATTACTATTATTTCATATTAGTTTTGTAAATTTTCAAAATTTCACTTTTAAGTTTTTTTATTATAATTATTCTTTATTAGTTTAATAAATCTTCAAAATTCTTCATTTTCGCGCATCAAATTAATATATCAGTGCATTAGATTAATGTATCTCGCGCGTCAGATTTATGTATTTTGTGCATCAGATTAGTGTATTATGTATAAAATGTAATTAAATTAGTGTTTCATGTATAAAAGGTAATGTGTCTTACTTAACGATTAATGTATCTTAGGCATCAGATTAATGTATCAGCGCTTATATTATTGTACTCCCTCTGTTCCTATTTAGTTCTCCACTTTAGAAGTAACACACATATTAAGACACTAATTGTTATTATATGTTAGTTGCAATTTACCCTTAACTTAAAAGATTATGCAACTCCCCAAGTATAATAAATGTATTTTCTGGTTCCAAAAAGCATGCATTACAACTTAGTAGTACTAAAAATTTTCTACAATTAAATAAGGACATATTAGGAAAAAAATTGTCTTTTTCTTGATTTGTTAAAATGGAAAAGTACATAGGGACATATAAAGAAATATGAACAAGTAAATAGGGACAGATGGAGTATCATTGTAAGAATTTCTGTAATTATAAACTTATTAAAAAAACAGAGATAGCTCAAAAATACCCTTAAGCTATTCAAAATAGCTCATATATACCCTTAAACTTTATTTCGGCTCAAAACTACCCTTCCCCTCATACTATTGGGTCAAAAGTACCCTTCTTATTAACGGAAATTGTTAAATGCCATGTGGATGCCATATAGATACCACATTGCATGCCAATAGGATTCCACTGCCACGTAGACTAGATAGAAAAGGTCAAAAATACCCTTAAACTATCCGAAATAGCTCATATTTATCCTTCAACTATATTTCGGCTCAAAACTACCTTCCCGTCAAACTATTGGATCAAAAGTATCCTTCTTATCAACAGAAGTTGTTAAATGTCATGTGGATGCCACATTGCATGCCAATAAGGTTTCACTGCCACATAGACTAAATCCTTAAATCCTAATTATTTCCCCCCCCCCCCTTATTTTATTATTTCAGAAATGATATATTCACCCGTTCTCACTCATTTCGCGTCTAAGATTTCATACTTTTCTTCGTGGCTGGGTTTCATATTGGATAATCATGCTTGTATATAGAATAAATCCCTAAATTCTAATTACTTCCCCCCTTATTTCATTATTTCAGAAATGATATATTCATCTGTTCTCCCTCATTTCGCGGCTAAGATTTCATATTTTTCTTCGTGGCTGGGTTTCATATTGGATATTCATGCTTGTAGGTTAGTAAATATTTTTTCTTATTTTATTATCTTTACGATTTTAAAACACGATAATCAGAATTTCATAATTTCCCCCTAATTTCGCAGCTAAGGCTTCGTAGCTTTCTTCGAAGCTGAGTTTCAAAGTGGATATTCTTGGTTGTAGGCTAGTAAATATTTTTTCTTATTTTATTACGTTTACGATTTCAAAGTATGATAGTTAGAATTTCACAACTTCCCTTCATTTCGCGGCCAAGGTTTCATAACTTTCTTCGGAGCTGAGTTTCAAAGTGAATTTTCATGGTTCTAAATACAATAAAATAAGAAAAAAGTTTACTAACATATAACCACGAATATCCACTTTGAAACCTAGCGACGAAGAAAACTGTGAAACCTTAGCCTCGAAATGAGGGATAAGGGGTGAAATCATTTCTGGAAAATAATGAAATGAGGGGAAAATGAGTAATTAAGATTTAGAAATCTAGTCAATGTGGCACATGTGAAATTTAACAACTTTCGTTAATAAGAAGGTCACTTTTGACCCAATAGTTGACGGAAGTGTATTTTTGAGCCGAAATATAGTTTAAAGGTAAATATGAGCTATTTCGAATAGTTTAAGTGTACTTTTGATCCTTTTCCTTTCAGTCTATGTGGCAGTGAAAATCTATTGGGATGTCATGTGGCATCCAAATGACATTTAACAATTTCCGTTAATTAGAAGGGCACACTTTTGATCCAATAGTTTGACGAGAAGAATAGTTTTGAGCCAAAATATAGTTTAAGGGTATATATGAGTTATTTCAGATAGTTTAAGAATATTTTTAGCCCTTTTCCATTAAAAAAGTAATAATTTTACCTTTAAAAACATGTGATCTGTTCTTTGCCTAAAGATTTATTTAATAATATATTTATACTACGGTTTCACTATTTAATGCCACGAGTCATCTTTTATTGGCTGTGTCATCATCGATAAAGTCTTTTTTGTTTATTTAAAAATATTGTATTATTATTGGTTGGATCTGTTAATTTTTTCGACATCAAAGTGATATCTATATTTTAAATTTTAAAGGAAATAGATATTTATATTTGTGTACTCGCAAACATATATTCTACTTTAATGTTTTATATGACAGTTCACATCATACGTATGGTCCTATATTATTATATCACTTGTATATTTTTTATTTATTTAATATTATACTAGTTAAAATATTATTTGTGTATATTTAAAGTAATTAAAGGATATAAATATTAATTGAAACTAAATTTAATAACATATTTATATAATATACATTTTCAATTAACATTACTCCCTCTGTTACATATTAAATGGACGCTCGTATATTACACAATAATTAAGAAATTATTAATAAATTAATCAATTTTGCTGTTCTATCCTTTACCATATCAATGTCAATAAAAATAAGCTGGAAAAAAATATACACTGAATATAAAAACATATTTGAAAAAATAATACTCTATTTATTTTAACTTGTTCACTATTCACGAATTATACAATCCTTTCTACAATGATGCTTTTACAAGATTTCATATCTTATGCTTAAATTCGAAATCTCATATTTTGAATAAAAGGTTCTACCAATAGTAGTCCGTTTAAGTTAAAACGTCTGTCAATGGCGGCTAACGTCAATATTGACTAATGTTGAAAATGCTAACGTAGGAGCTTGCGTCATTTATATTCTTTGGGCCCATTTGTTTTTAATTAATAATGATTGGCTGCACTAATTTATATATTGAGGATTTTTGCATCTATTAATTAAAAATTAAATTGGGAGAAACAGAGAAAAAATGGAGACTGAAGAAAATATTGTAATTGTTGGTGCTGGTATAGCTGGTCTTGCTACTTCTTTGGCCCTTCACAGGTAATAATTTCTATTCTATTACTTATTCAATAATTCTAAAATTTTGATTTAGAAGAACTTGATCTCAACGAGTAATTATGTCCTCCAATTTTGGACGTACCCAAATAGTAATATGCGTAGGATGTCAGGTAAGCAGGGTTCATCCGAACCCCTTCAGTAGAAAATTATATTATTTATATATAGTTAAAATAATTTATTATGTATATATAGTAGATATCGAACCCCTCGAGCTACTTCGTGAATCTATTTCTGCAGATTTTGAATCCCCTTGCCGAACTATTAGATAAGATGTCACAGGACTGTTATGTTTACTTGTTCAACTTTTTAGTAGTTTAACTTATACATATTCAGAGTTGGAGGACATAGATGTGGGGCTAAGTTAGATGATGTATTTATATATTATGATGATTTTTTTGGTATAATAGCGCTGTTAGTTGAGTGACGATTTGAGAAATAACTTGGCGGAAGGTGTGTTGTTGTATGTAATATGTAGATTGGGGCTGCGGAGTATTGTGTTGGAATCAGCTGATTCGTTGCGAGCTACTGGATTTGCATTGGCGTTGTGGACTAATGCCTGGAGAGCTTTGGATGCATTGGACATTGGGGACTCTCTTAGACAACGTTCTTTATCCATTACTGGGTGAGTTACCTCTACATTATTAGTTAGGATTTACGATTCGTATTTTTATGGTCCCATGTGTTTTGCGGAGTTCTAGCTCTGAAAAATAAAGTTACTGATTGTCCAAAATGAGTTCGAGTTGATGTGCAGGTTTAAAGGTTTCTCAGCGGAATCAGGTGCACCTATGACAGAGGTATCATTTGTGGGGAATAACAGGTTAGCGTTATATCAATTTTCGTATTAGTTGGGGTCGGTTATATAAGTCCTTTTATCTATTCGTTTTATGTATCTTCATTTTCTTCTAAACACTTGAACAATCACATCTGTTTACGAAGAACTTATGAATCAAGGATGCTGCATAATGAATTTTCTAAATTGTTCACTAGTACTGAGTTGACGTGGTTTTGTATGTCTTTCTTCCGACTATTGGATGGACTGATCATTCGTCAGCTAACGTTTTCTATTTTTGAAGTCAATAGTCATCTAAGGTCAGTTATATTACGTTGCAGTGTGGAGTATGAAAGTCGTTGTGTGAGAAGAAAAGATCTGTTGGAGACATTAGCTAATGAACTGCCTCAAGGCGCTATTAGATATTCTTCTAAGGTAGATTCCGTTGAAGAATCTGGACCGTTGAAATTGGTACATCTTGCAGATGGTTGCACTATTAGAACCAAGGTAAATCTTTCACTGATATTTCAGACGTGTTTTTGACCATTATATCAATTCCTTACGTTAGTCTTAACACGTGACTAACTTTAATAAGCTTCAATTAAGGCCTTAATTGGGTGTGACGGAGTCAATTCTGTGGTGGCAAACTGGCTTGGGCTTCAGAAACCTGTCTATTCTGGGCGCTCTGCAATTAGAGGCTTTGTTGAGTTTCCCGAAAAACATGGTTATCAGCCTAAGTTCCACGCATATTTTGGAGGTGGAGTTCGGTTTGGATTTCTTCCTAGTGATGAGAAGAGTTTATACTGGTTTTGCACATTCACACCATCTGTTGTTCATTGTAAGCCACCTCCTACATACCGTTTCTTTTAAAGATTTACTTTTTGAAGGATATTGGTGTTGGCTAGAGAGCTTAACTCTCTGAAGTGGGAGCCTTGACGTAATTGGTAAAGTTACTGTCATGTGACCTAGAGGATACGGATTCGAGCTGTGGAAACAGTCTCTTGCAGAAATGCAGGTTAAGACTGCATACAATAGACCCCTGTGGTCCAGGCCTTGGTGCACCGAGCTGTCTAGATATCTTACATCTCATAAACTAGTCATGTTTAGTTGTTCATTTTTAATTGGGATTTTATGCAGTTGATGGAAATACAGAACAAGATCCAATGAAATTGAAGCAATTCGTGTTGAACAAGGCTAGTAATGTGTCTAAAGAACTCTCCACCGTTATAGACAGAACAACGCTCGACTCTATATCTATTGCTCAGCTGAAATTGAGAGTACCATGGAATGTTCTGTTTGGGAATATTTTGAAAAATAACGTCTGCGTGGTAGGTGATGCACTTCATCCCATGACTCCTGATCTTGGTCAAGGTGGATGTTCTGCTTTAGAGGACAGTGTTGTTATCGCAAAGTGCCTTGCAGAAGCCTTGATAAGGCCGATAACAGAACAAGAAGACGATGAATCTATGAGGATTAGAAAAGGACTCGAGAAATATGCTAAAGAGAGGAGATGGAGAAGTTTTACATTTATCAGTGCTGCTTATTTATCTGGTTTCATACAAGAGAGTGATAACAAGATAATCAGTTTCTTAAGACAACATTTTTTAGGTGGAGTTACTATATCAGTTACACTAAGAATTGCTAACTTCGACTGCGGAAAACTAGCTGTTTCTTAGTAGCTCCAATTGGATCCTTTAGAGGCTATGAATATCTTTTATGGACTTTGTTTAATATCTATCTAGCATACATGTTCTGGTTTAGTTGTGTCTAAAGAATTGTAAGACCGAGTCGGATCCTTATTTTGCAATAATGAAATTGTGTACTACATCAAAGATATCCAAGAACATCAGTTGTTTAGAAGCAAATATGGTAACATCTGCATTTTATAATTATCATGGAATAGAATAAGTGTTTTCTTATCTGAGATTATTTTGTGCAATTAGATATACTTCATCTATTTCAACTTGTCTGTCTGATTTTGATTTGACACGAAGTTTAAGAAAGTAAAGAAATTTTCTTTATCTTAGCGTGGACCACTATTTTGGTTCAATGACTTCCAAATTACACAAGGTATCATTGTTTTGTTACATACTCTAAGTAGATAATCTAAGTAGAGGTAGGAGGAAATGCAGGTGTCAATCATGTCTTTAATTAATGTTGTATAGTTTCTCATAGGAAATTTGTTAGAAGTCTGCAGAGAATTTCTGTACAAGGTGTGTTACATAATGGGACCAATTCACATCGTCTTGTGTAACACACACTGCAGAGATAGTCAATGACATCGAAATGAAAACAATATTAACAGAAAGTTAGGACATAGTGCGTATTATTTGATGAAGTCGTCTTCGTCCTCTAAAAAGTAGGGTTTTAGGTTTTCAACTTTGGGGGTTTAGAGTTTAGGATTTAAAGGACGTTGTCGTTGGACTCCTGGTGGATTCATATGATTCATGGTTCAATCCTTAACTGGTTTGGCAACATGAGATGGGATTCATTGTCGTACCTAAACCTTTCACATAATTCACCTACATGATATATAGTATAGATCTCGTATAATATTAACAAGCAATGTTGGAATAATGTCATGAATATTTTTTGTGGTCTATGTAAGAACCTTGTTATTCTTAGCATTTGCTTCGACTACTGCTTTAGTTATTTTCCATCTCATCATATTTGAAAAATTCCACATGGTATCATAAATTCACATTGTCTTTGGTGACACGAACGGCAGAGATAGTCGATGACCTCGAAACGGAAACATTATTTAGAGAAAACAAATAAGGAATAATTGGTACTAGCCACCAAGAGTGAAACATTTAATTGAAATTTTGCTTGTAACTAATAATTTGAGATTTATAGTTATTAGCGTGAAAGTAATTAATTCTAGCATAAAAACTCACATTTGATGTTTCTTGATATAGTACTGTTAAAAATTTAATTATGACGGGGTCATCTGTGACTTGTTAATCGGTCATGTTATCGGATTGGAACTTAGTTGCAGTCTGCCTAATTTAATACATGGAAAAAAATAATTAAGCTTTTTCCTAAATTTTTTCCCATTTGTAATAATAATAATAATAATTTTTTATATTATGTTTTTAATAAAAGTTGATTTTTTAAGAAATCGTAATTGACTCTTGTTTTTCCATATTCTCTTTCTAATAAATAACTTATAATTCAAAAATAATTAAAAAAAATATTATTTAATTAATTAGATGTTTAATTTAGTCTAGGGGTAAAATAATAATTTAATTTTTCATCTTTGGAGCTTCCACTTGTAATAATACTAGTCTTGGTTACGTGCATTTGCACATATATATATATTCTATTAATTATATTTTAATGCTAGTTTCCAAAGATAATAAATCATATATTTTAATAGACTTATATTTATAGAGTTCAAATATAAATTAATAGTTACTTTATGTTAAACATGTATACATGTTAGTCTATGATGCAAAAGAATACAATATTTTTTTAAAATGTGTTTCTTCATAGTAGATTTGAGAATAATAAGTTACATGTAAATGCTTTTTTTTTTTGAGTTTCCCACCTGGTGTTTGGTTACATGTAAATGCTTTCTTGTCCACTTGCATTTGTTCATTTGACAGCCCTACACATGACTCCAATTATAATTAACTAGGGAATTTGTCTGCGCTTCGCGCGGTCTTTAAAATAAATATTAAAGGATTACTTTTTTTCCAATCAATTATATAGTTCTTTTCATTTTCAAACGTAATATTATCACTTTATTTCATTTTTACTTATATATTAGTTATGAAGATCGTTTTGAGATGACGATTGAAATGAAACTTAACAAATTTAACATCTATAATCTATTAAATGAGGGATAATACATTTTTAATCAATATGTCAAATGTCAATATATTTTTCTTAGTAATTTTTTTGTTTGGACAAGTAGTTAATATGTCACTTTCTACATTTTATTTGAATATCAATGAATTTGAATCTTTATATTACAACATATACTCCGATGTACTTTTTTTCTTGAGTATATAAGAATTATATTATAAAGTAACTGAAAAATACTAAAGAAATACATCTACACGTCTTATTATTTTTTTTCATATTGATATGATAAAACTCCTTTGAATATTTCGTTTTTCAATCGTTTTTGTTCCTTTTTTAAATATACAGTTTAAAGTTGTATGATTTTTCATGAATCACATCTATTGGTATTTTAGATTCTTTGGTTGCATTTATATCAAAGGTAATTGTTATCATTTGTAAAATTTGTTTTTTAAGAATGTTATCCAAAATGTTACGAAATAATTAAGTTTCAATATATTCAACCTCGAATGAGAATATGTTTTTTTAAAAATATTTTAATCTATATCTTTTGTATGAAATATAAAGATCAATAGATTCATATAAACTACGTAAAAACATTTGATAGATAATAAACCTCTTCATATATTATATGTATAGAATAATAAAAATTCAAAAGTTTATTAAATTGAATAATCTGATAATATGCTTTCATCTCAAATATACTTCTTGCATTCTCAAATTAATGATTGCACCACTTTCTATATGAAATTAGTACATGGACATCCTAAGATATATACTCATTACTTAGTATATTAAAATAATTTAAAATTTTAATCATAATTTTGTGTTTATTTAATCATACTTATATGAAAAGTTTTTATGTACAAAATTTTGTGTTTTATTTTTATAAAATATATTAAAAATCAAATCAACTTATTTAGACATTTGTATATATCTTTTATTTAAAATTTTCAAAAGATATATATTTAACAAAAATAAATTAATTTTATCAAATGCATGAATAAATTTTTTTGGCATATATGTTTGTCCTATTTTTAAATTTCATAAAATACATATTAAATATTTATATTCACTATTTTATTTATTTTGATCTATATTTAATTATACTTCAAAAGAGTTACAAAAATATGATTTTCATAGTATATAAAATACAAGTATTTAATATTACAAAATATTTTCGTGGAGCGCAATTAACATATAAGTAAACCAAAGCAAAAATAGAACAGTTTTGACTAAAAAATTTACAAAATCTTCAATTATGAGATCAATATTTTCATTTATTAGATTTTGTTTTTCAATTAGTACTTCCAATTCATATAAAATAAAATGTGAAATAAAAAATAGATAAACTAAAGTGGGATAAAAAGAACAATAAATAAAATAATAACAACATGGTTCATCAAATTATACTATTTTTTTTTTCAATTGTGATTTTTTATTTTGGCAAATGAAATTAAATATCTTCTCTCATAGTTTATATATATATATATATATATATATATATATATATATATATAACATTTTCCTCATCATGAGTACATTAAATGTAAGCAAAATACATTAAAATTTGTCTCAAAATGATTATCTTACAATACACATTCATATAGATATTTATTAAGAAACACTATAAATTATCATAAGTTTACATATTTAAAATTTGAGAGTTATCAGGAGTTGTAAAGATTAGGGAAATATAAATTTAGAGCCTAAGATTCTGTGGTCAAGAATTGATCTCTTGAACATGACTAACTAAAAAGCAAGAAAAAATCAATATACATAATTCATAAGATTTTCCTCTATCATGAGTACATCAAATATGAATTACAATACAATAACATTTGCTTAAAAAATGATTGTCCTACAATACACATTTATATAGATATTCATTGAGAAACACAATATATTATCATAAGTTTACACATTTAAAATTTGAGAGTTATGAGGAGTTATAGAGATTATAGAAATATAAGTTATGAAGATAAAGAGATACATATTTCTTAGTTTAAGAAGGGAAAATTAATGAGATAATTTTAGAGAATGCTAAACTCAAAGTTCCAATTATGTTTGTAAGATTAGTTTCTCCCTTATATATTTAATAGGAGAAAATGAAAAGGTAAAAAACTTAAAATGTTAATAACAACAAATTACAATAAAAAAGTTCTCTAATCAAAATTAATTTTATTAGTCACAAATTTACATATCATTAGTAACTTAAAAGATACAAACTTTATAAAGTCACCATTCAAGTTGTTTCGAATTTTCATAAAGACACCTTAACTTTGTGACTGTCCTATTACCCCACTAAACAATTTTGAACAGATGTTATCATAACATTTTTCGATCAGCCCAAATTTTAACAAGCAAGTGAGTTCACACTCCAATTATTACATGACACGTGTTAATTAAAATTATTAAAAAAAATTCATTTAAAAATTTTCCTTTATCTCTTTCTTTCTTTATTTTTCTCTCTCTTACTTTAAATTTTAATTTTGATTTATCTTAAATTTTATTTAATCTTCCACCTCCCACTTTCATCCCTTTTCTTTTTTTCTTCACCTTCCAACCTCCCATGTCAAATTGAAACTCATTTTCATTTTTTTTCTTTTTTGTTCTTCTTCTCCAGTCAAATTCTTTATAAAATTCATACAATTATTTAAACTTTATTGAATTATTGATAACAAAATTAATTATTTTTTAAGAAAATTTAAAATTACGAAGGTATTATCAACTACTCATTTTCATATACATTCAAAATTAGAAATGAAAATTTTAAAAGAATCAATGAATTTCTCAAAAATTGAAAGAACTTAATTGAAATTGAATAAAAAACCTATATGATGATTCCTAATCATCTTCAAATCTAATGAATTTATCGAATTGTTCGAAATGTAAAAAAATATTTAGATAAAATTTTAAAACTAAAGAGAGTAAAACTAATAGTAATAAAAAATAAAAAGTGAAGTTGTGGTAAAAATGATATTTGAAAATAAGAAGTTTCAGTGGATGGAGATGAAATCAATTTTGAAAAGAAAGAGAAAAATCAAAAGAAAAAAAAAATTAAAAAAATAAGAAAAATAAGAAAATATATTTTATAACAAAATACTTATAAAAATAAAATTGTATTAGTTATTTTAGGGTGCTCACTCTTTGTTGAGAGAGTGCACACTACTCTCTTGTTAGATGAACGAAAAATGATGCAATTATATCTATTCAAAATTGTTTAGCGGGGTAATAGGACGATTGTAAAGTTAAGGTGTCTTTTTAAAAATTTGGGACAACTTCAGTTCTTACTTTATGCCTTTTCTCTAATTAAAACAACAAAAATATAGTGTATTCTTACAAAGTGATATCGGGTGTGCTCAATTAGAATATATCATTAAAAATATTCAATACTAAAAAAATATATTTATTCATTTATTTTGTGATTGATTACTAATATAATATACCATATCATATATTTTTAGGGACAAAAATATTCAGTAGATATTAAAAAAGTGTACCATAGATAATATACCTTTAATTCAACCATGGAAAAATCTAAAATATTAAATAGATAGAAATATATATAATCATTTTTTTGTTCAAAATAAAGAAATAAAATAAAAGAGAATAAAATAACATTAATTGAAATCAAAATAATACAACAATGAATCTTCAAAATGTTTGAAAATCAATCAAATTAATACAACAATGAATCTTCAAAAGGTTTGAAAATCAATCAAACTTTTATACTACTACAACTCACGCATAATCTCCAAGATAATTAAGTTTCTTTCTTCATTTTGTTGAACTTGTACCAAATAATGTGTTGAATCTTTCAAGAATATACCGATGATCTTCATCAAAGTGAAGATCATATCGTGATATCATCTTTTCTATATCTTCTTTTTTTATTACTTAACTACATGATTGATGAAGAGAAAGATGAAGAAAATAAAATTAAAAGATTATACTACTAAAAATAAAGAATGAAAAAATGGAAATGAACATGCAACATCTCCATAGATAATTGGTATTTATAGATAAAATAAGTCATAAAAATAGTTAAAAGGGAATTGAAAAGACATGCTATTTAAGTAGAGAATGTCAATAGATAAGGTTTTTTGTAACTCATTTCATGTGATTACAATATTAAATATGATTGAATTTTATAATTAATAAAAAAATATTTTATGAAAAGAATTTAAAAAAAAAGACAAAGAAAAAGAAGAAACAAATGGAGGCCATATAGATGTGGCACATCTGCGATTTTGGATTTATATATATATATATATATATATATATATTGATATTGATTAGTTTAGTAGATTCCAATTATAATTAATTAGTCTAGTAGATTTGAGAATAGTAAGTTACACACCCATGACTCATGTAATTTTCGTCCATAGTTTGTGATTAATGATGATATAATATATATTATTTAGTATAATATAGACTTCAACACATACCATTTTATTTGAACCCTCCCTAGAAGCTTCTACCCTTTATGTTCTCTTGGTGACTCGAACTCACAACCTTCGGGTTGAAAATGAGGAGTACTTACCATCCCAATAACTCCCTCTCGTCGACACATACCATAGTGTAATCATAATTTGTATGTAAATTATATATTTTAAATTTTAGTTAGTAGTTAGCAAGTTTTAACTTACAGGATGAGGATCAAGATAGTTTTATAAAGATGAAAGAACAACATCCCTCGACAAATTCTTCAATTAGTTATTTTCCATCATCATCATAGAAAAAATTGAACAACGGAGGAGAAATGATAGGAATAATAATTGTTGGACAAGCTCAAGATCGTTATTAGGATGCAATCATCTCACTGAAATCCAAAGATGATATATTAATCTAATTTTATATATTTCAACTTTAAATAATAAAAAGAAAGAGTAATCATTCTATCAAATCCATTCTTAAAGATGAGATACAAATACGAAGAACAAAAAAGAAACATATAATAAGCAAAGCAATTAATTATTCTTTTTTGATCTTGTCTTAATAATGAAAATTAGAGTTTTTTGGCGAAAAACATCCTTCAACTATACCCAAACATAAACTGCATCCTTAAAGTATCATTTTTAGCAGAAAAAATTCTTTAACTATACTCCAAACTTAAACTACATCCTTAAGACATCATTTTTAGCAGAAAACATCCTTTAAGTATTTGTAAGTGAACAACTTTCACCCTTTTGTTAGATATTGTCAAAAAATTAAGGGATCTTACGAAAAAATGAGTAGTTAACGTGACTATAAAAAAAAGTTATTCTGAAAAATTTCATTACTTTCTACAAGAAGTTCTTTAAAAATAAATCTTAGACACTATTGTTCATGAAAACTAAAAATGATTGGAAACTGTGAATGCACATGATTTGTCTTTTTCGTAAAGAAAAGAAGTTGGAGATTAATTATTTTTACCTTTTTCTTAACCAATTATATGAATAAATTTTTGGGTCAATCTAATATCAAAATGACCAAAATAATGATTATGTTTCGTATTTGAGTTTCATTCTACATTATTAAAAGCGAAAGTCTCCAAGAAATGAAGCTTCTAGCATATTCAATTGGGAAGAAACATATTTAAACTAATAATATTTTATATTAAAATTACATGAAAAATGAAAGAAAAAAACGGTCAAATTAAAAGATTTTGCATAATTCTTAACTCAATTACGAAAAAGATCAGGATATTATTCTTGGCATATTTAAGAATAATAATTAGGAAGGGACGACTTAATTTTTGTAGGATATATCAATTAGTTTTCTGATAAATTCAAGTAGAATGATGAAAATCGTTTACTTTAATATACTTGAAGGATGTTTTCTGCTAAAAATGATACTTTAGTGATGTTGTTTAAGTTTCGGATATAATTAAAGGATGTTTTCTGCTAAAAATAATATTTTAAGGATGTAATTAAGTTTGAGGTATAGTTGAAGGATATTTTTGATCAAAAACTCTGAAAAATATAACAAAATCTAATGTAACAATCAATATGTTTTTTAACACAAAAAAAAATTCTAAACTAAAAGTAAGTTATGAACAAATCAGATCTCACAACTTTCCCCTCAAATTATGACATTATTTCACCAATTTCGAGCTCCTACACATAAGGATTGTAGGAGTAACACATAAGAAACTTTTCTGAAAGAGTTAAATTTATAGGGCAAAAATTGTAGTATGCGAAAAGTCACATAAAATTTTGAAAGGTCAAATATATATAATCCACGAACATTAATTTTGTAAGATACATATATCTACTTTAATTTCTTGTCTTCAAGAAGTAATTGAATATTTATTTCCTTTTTCTATTCAGTTTAGTTAGGTTTATAAGATTTTTAGCTAATAAATAAATATGTTTATCATGAATAGTCACTTGAAATAAATTTATTATATCATATTAGTTTTATGATAATATTTTTATTATATTTTAATATGAATTCAAAAATTATAAGAGAATTTTATACTCAAGAATTAGATAATCAAGTACAAATCATGATATAAATGCATGAGAATATCAACAATTTTTCTTGGATAATGTGACGAAGCTAATACATGAACCATTTTAAATCGTTTGTAAATTTCAAAATAACCTTTGAAATTCCTAAAAAGGACATGTTATTTTTTTGTGTGCATTAAAACATAATGATTGCATAATAATTTATTTTTAAAGCATAAGTTATTAGAAATGGTCATTTATGTTTTTAAAAAACATTTACTCCTTATGTTTAAAAAAATGACCTCCTTTCTTTTTTAGTCTGTTTTTAAAAAAATGGCTTCTTTCTCTTTTCGTTAACATTTTAATTTCAGTTTTTCACATGGAATGTTTAAGACATAAAATTAAAGGACAATTTTGTACATTTGACATAACTTTTATTTAGGACGACAAGATTCAAAAGTTTTCTTTATTTTCTTAAACTCCACGTCAAGTCAAGCTAGGTTATTCTTTGTGAAACGGAGGAAGTAATATTTAATTAATTAGTTTTTATTAAAAAAATAATAATTTCGTGTGTGTGTGTGTATATATATATATATATATATATATATATATATATATATATATATATATATATATATATATATATATATATATATATATATATAGATAGATAGATATTGTAGATATTAAATATTATATTAAATTAGATATTTTAGTTAGGAATTAATTTCATCTCCTTGGGGTGCTCCGGTGCTATTTGTGAAGAAGAAGGATGGGAGTTTTCGGATGTGCATAGACTATAGACAACTGAACAAGGTAACTATTAAGAACAAGTATCCTCTTCCTCGCATTGATGACTTGTTCGATCAGTTACAAGGTGCTTGTGTTTTCTCTAAAATCGACTTGAGATCCGGTTATCATCAATTGAAAATAAGGGCAGCGGATGTGCCAAAGACTGCTTTTCGAACTAGGTATGGGCACTACGAATTTGTGGTAATGTCTTTTGGTCTTACGAATGCCCCCGCCGCTTTCATGAGCTTGATGAACGGGATTTTTAAGCCATATCTGGATCTCTTTGTGATCGTGTTTATTGATGACATACTGATATACTCAAAGAGTAAGAGGGAACATGAGGAACATTTGAGAATGGTGTTAGAGTTGTTGAGGAAGAAGAAGCTTTATGCCAAGTTCTCCAAGTGTGAGTTTGGCTAGATTCAGTGTCCTTCTTGGGGCACGTGGTTTCCAAGGATGGAGTGATGGTGGATCCATCTAAGATTGAGACGGTGAAGAATTGGGTAAGACCTACTAATGTGTCAGAAATAAGGAGTTTTGTTGGGTTAGCTAGCTACTACCACCGATTTGTCAAGGGACTCTTCTATTGCTTCCCAATTGACGAACTTGACTAAGCAGAATGTTCCATTTGTATGGTCAAATGAATGTGAGGAAAGCTTTCAGAAGCTTAAGACCTTGTTGACTACCGCACCAATTCTTAGTTTGCCAGTAGAGGGTAAGAACTTCATTGTTTATTGCGATGCATCCTATTCTGGTTTGGGTGCAGTGCTAATGCAAGAGAAGAATGTGATTGCGTATGCTTCAAGGCAATTAAAGGTACATGAACGTAACTATCCGA
>CM064974.1:5716946-5858945 GCA_032847665.1 Solanum chilense | reverse complement strand
GGCCTACAATCATTTTTCAAATCAAACATTACTCAGAATTTCGCCTCAATAACATTTAGGTCAAGTTCTAGATCAACAATGCAAAATAATTGAATTTGATTCAAAACTCACCACACAATGCACATGAAACAATGAATCTGATTTTGTTCTAATCTTGAATTTATACAAGACAACATTTGCAAGTGTAACAAAGTATGGATGAGAGGTACTAAAAGAATCCATGGTTTAACAAGAAGTCAATCGTCATTATTATACAAATTATTTTTCACATGCACACTTGAACTGTGTTGGCACCAACCCAGTTAAAAATAATTTCGCAAATATAAACATTCAAAGAATAAAAAATAAATAAATAAAAAATCTTTTGAAGAAAGAATACCGAACCCAATAAGGGCTGCCTACGTATCTCATTGATGAGAATCAGGTTTGCGTAGTTCTTCCAAATATGACATAAAATTCATAAACAACAAATTTTTGAAAGATAAAATAATGAGAATAAAAACTAATGAGTCACATTGAAAGGCGGGCAGCCCGAATTGAACAAAATATTTTTTATTTACTATTTAAAGAAAATTTACAAGGACAAATGAATCAGTGAGTCACATTGAAAGGCGGACCACCTAAATTTAACCAAAGTAACAAAAATAATGTAATGAAATAATGAGTCGCGTTGAAGGACGGACTAACCAAACTAAAAAAATGTCAATTAAACTAATTTTTTCAATGGAATATAATAAAAACAAAAATATACAATGAATGTGACATCATATACAAAAAATTAATGCAAAATATACAAACCAACTCGGAGTGAAGCCTCTGAAATACTGGAGTCTGCGTACAATCTTGGTAAAAATTTTGAGGGCATTCCTAAAAATTTTTGCCCCTGTTTCAGCTTCGACAAACCTCCGGTATTTAATATTGTAACAACTATCTCCATTATAAAATTTTGGAGACTTCCCCAAAATTTTGCCCCAGTTTCTGTTCTTAAAATTTGGAAAACTTACGGGGAAGATGACCGAGCCTTAATGGCGCCTACGTATCCCGTTGAAGTAGGAATCAGGTCAAATGTAGTTCCAACAATTTAACTTCAAAAAAAAATTGGACTTGAATTATGAATATTCTTAAAACTAGGTTAACAAAAGTGATTTTAAAATAATGAACTATTATACAACATATATACAACACGTATATCACATAACATACAAACAATTGTGTCATGCTTAATATGAGGTTTTGGTTTAGCTCTATCCTAGTTGACTAAGAGTGGCTTTTGAAAGACAGGGAACCCAAACGGACAACTTAGACTGGAATTCACGACAACCATTGAACGCATAACGAACCAATAAATTGCCGATCATTCCGGAAAAAGGTGACTATAAAAAAGTCCGGTTGCGGTTCCGCAAACCGTCCTTTAATATACTATACATATATATCGGAGATATGCCATGAATGCAATGATAATATATACCCACAACAAGATAAATAATGAGTACATACAATAAACAAATAATCAGCAAAAATATAAAAATACAAGGTATAACATAATAATAAAGTAAAAATCTCCTCAATTTGAAAAACAAATAAATCCATATTGGTTAAAACCTCAAAAACTCCCCAGCAGAGTCGCCATTCTGTTTACATCCCTACTCTGTCGAAATAGGGCGAAACGTCGCGGCAACTCGAAAATAATTAATTGTTTCAATTTTAACAAAGTTTAAAAATAAACGAGTTTTAAAAAAAAAGAGTCGCCACCTAATTTTTAGGAAAACTAGGAAACCAATTATTAATATACGAAACCAATTCGATTCTAGGTAAGGGGTTCTAGTTATTCCGAAGGGAAGGGGTTAGACATCCTTCGGAATCCACAAATGTGGTTCCCGACTGAATTCATTTATCTTTTCAAATTGAGGAAAAAATATAAAATAAACACATATAATAAACAAATAATATGCACAATAAAACAATAATTATCGGCCTAAAGTTTGCCTAACGTCGATATTCACAAAATAACGAATGAAATTATAATTCGAACTTTTCAAATAATTTCAAGGAGGAGCAACTCCGGGTACCTGTAAAGACACTTAGTAAAAGAGTTAGTATCAAAACAATATAAATAAAAATAAATAACTCAAACAATAACTAAAATAAAAATCCGTCTTATTAACATGGGAGGCCTTGGAAATCGACGGTAATTTCTTCATCGGCCAAATTTATGTTTCCATTAATCGCTACACAACTTCAACTATAAGAGATTAACAACATGGATTAACTTCAAGCCACATAAATAAATATATGTCCATCAACCAAGATTTTAAAGGGATAGAATTAAAGAAAATTTGAAAGAAAAATTTATCCATACTACTATCATTATTCGACTTCCAACAATATAGACAGACCAAAAATAAGAACTAATTTTGGAAAACAGAGACTGCATTCAGCAACACCAACACCAACACAATTTATACAAAAAGACAATTCCTATGTTCAAGGCCATAATCGGATATATATATATAAAGAAAAACTAGCTCAATAAATCCTAATTTATTACTAACTAAACAGCCTACATTTTAGTCAAGAAACACGTGAGTGAAACATGAAGAAACAAAGACATGAAATTGGGAGATTATTGGAAAAACATCTCGGAAAATAAGCAAAACAGTAGGAACAAAGTAAACATTATTAACTACTAAAAGATCAAACCAAAATCTAACACATGACTACTAAAACAAATATATAATAAACAAAAAAGCATAAAAGAGCTAGAAATTAAATTAAACAAGGCTAAGAAAAAAAAAATTACCTGGTTCTGGACAGCAAACTGGAACTACGAGTTTGAACGAGACGACTCCACCTCCTCAACTCGAAAAACCAACAAAACACTTTTAAAATTTTTAAACTATGGGAACCAAGAATTCTCAAGATTTTATGAGTATTCTTTTTCTTCCCCCCTCCTTTAAAATATTGAATTGAAGTGGTTTATATAGAGACCCAAAAATCCTCAAAAGGGATAAAATGCCGATGTGGGACTTTTGCAAAAATTGAAAATTGTTAGAGAAAAGATGTGGGATAGGAAGATTTTTTTTTTTGTTGTATTTGACTAAAATATGTATTAATTTCAAAACCATCGGACCAAAATTTGGTGTCAACAATTGTGATGAATTTCAATAATAGTGATATGGTTATAATGGTTAATTAATAAATTTATGATTTTTGTTATCGATTTTTTTATGATGACAATGATTGTGAGAAGATTCCGATGGTGAATTTGATTATGGGTGGTAATTTAATGGTGGATTTGATGGTGTATAGGAAGAAGAAGAATTGGGTGACATGGATTTTTTTTTAAAAAAAATATGACGTAATTATTGATGTGGCAGTGACATAGTGATGACGTGGCGTGAGTGTGAAACACTTTCTACTATTCGTATATGCGTCAAGGTTGAAATAAATTCACTTTTAAGTAATTCAGGTGTGTAATGGATTATCACAATAATATAAGTGTGTAACTGACTTTTCGTGATATGTTTAAAAAAAAATTATGCCTTTTATCTACCTTTTTTTACTATTTAGAAGTGAATTTAGAGGAGTGTCAAGAAACACCCTCTACTAGAAAGTTGTACTCCTTCATAATATATTAGTTGATTATCTTAGTAAAAATAGTTATCATATATTAACTGTTTATTTTACTAAATCAAGAAAAAATATTAATTAAATATTTTTTTGTTTTATCCTTACATTTATTTATAAAGTGACTTGAAAACATTAAATAAAAATTGTAATATTAACTTAAATTCTTTTGAATAGCAAGTACTACTCCATGTGACAATGGAGTTTAATCTAACTGCCCTTTATCCCCTGTCCCTGTATCCCCTGTCCCTGTCACTAGTAGATTTCCCATGATGAAGCCCATGACTAAATATAAGAGGATTGCCTTGGGTAAAGAGCCAAATATCTCCCTTTTTTTAAATTAAAAGAGTGCTTGTGAATTATTTTTTGAATTTCGCCCGTTAAGAAAAATAATCTAGTTTGACTTTGACAAATAATTAAAGAAAATAAAAAAGTTTTTTTATCTTTGTATCATAAAATAAAGTTGTATCAGATATTTTAGAATATAATTTAATCTCGTCACCTTAAATATGTAGCATGAAAAATTGAAGTTAGCATATTGTGAAAAAAAAAAAAAACGAGTCATTTTTTATAGAACAGACTAAGGACCTGTTTAGATTGGCTTTGAAAAAGTAGCTTTTAAATAAAAATTTAAAATTTAAACTGAAATGACTTTTAAGTAAAAAAAACAACAAAAGGCAGGGGAAACTTACTTTTGGCTATTGACTTATTTTAAGTTATTTTTAAACTTATTTTAAGTCATTCTTGACCTTGCCAAATACTTGTTAATTTATTTTAAATCATTTTTTTTACTTATTTTAAGTTATTTTTATATTTGAAAACACTTACATAAGTCAAAAATCAACTTAAAAGTAGGTTTGATCAACTTTTAAACCAATTCAAACACCTTCTAAAAGAAAAGTAGGTCAATCATTTTGAAATGAAAAGAGTCATATACATTTTCAATTCAATAAATCATATTTAAAAATTAAAGTATGTTTTGCCATGAATATAAACTAAGCTATTTTCGGAAATTCAAATTCTAAAATTTTATGGCCAAATATGTTTTCGTGAAGTTCTAACTCTAGAAAAAAATGATAAATTTTCCTAAGCAAACGGACCCTAAATAACGTTATGACACAGAAGTATGTTTGTTATTTTAATTTATTTATCTGATTTTAATTTAACAAGATTATTATTATTTAGAAAAAAAAATTGAAAGATTGAGCATTACAATATATTTATTGCAGAAATATCAAAAGGAAATCTAAACATTGAAGCCTGATTGGTGGCTTATAATTGACACAATTCATAAATATTTATCTTATCCAAAATGATACTCTATTTTGTTTTTGTCTAAATATCACTGTAACACCCCATAATATCTCAACTATAAATATAATTGTCCAAAATCCTTACTACACTCACACTATCAATGCAAAAATCATTTTTTTAAAATCTCCATCTTAATTACAATTTTTTTAAAACAAAAATCATTTTCCTAATATAATCATGTCTCTTCAAGCTGCTGCATTGCTTCCTTCTACTTTCTCTATTCCAAAGGAGGTTTGTCTTCCGTCATATTATCTTCGATTCAATTTACGTGACACTTTTCGTTTGAATATCTACGTCTCCATCTATGTTGGTGAAATAAATCATTTCAGTAAAAGTGAAATAAATATTTTATAGCTAAATTGCTACTAAATATAAAAAATATGTCATTTATTTTAACTGATTAAAAATAAAAGCCTCTCGGTCGCGTAAATTGGAATAGGGGAAGTATGTATAAATTTTGACCAATGATATTAAGTTGATCTAGTTTAATTTAATTTCGAGATAAATTGACTCTCGAAAAGCGGAAGAAATATTTTTTTACTCATTTATGTGATGTTGCAGGGGAAAACTAGTGCAACTTTGAAGGATTCAAGTCTCTTTGGAATTTCTCTCTCTGACCATGTTAAATCTTATTTTGGCTCTTCATTCAAAATCAAGGTATAATTTTAGCTGTCATGTGGTTTAATTCGATGCAACGCAAAAATAAAAATTTATCATTAAAGTTTACCTACTATGTAACACTAAAGTCACAAAATACTGTTTTTTGTCACATTATAAAGTAACTGAATTTTACAAGCTATACTTCATATATTCAGTGACCATACGTGAAATTGACCTGTTGTAATTTCGTTACAGAGCAAAAGAAAGCCATCCCTTAGAGCTATCTGAATCGAGATGATGTCAAAACACACATTTGTTTTGTGATTATATAAAGTAACTCAACTTTACAAGCTATACTAGTACATTTAGTGATCATATACGTGAAATTAACCTACTGTAATTTCGTTACAGAGTGGAGGAAAGTAATCCCGAAGCTATTATAGCCGAGACAATTGTCACAACACACATTTTTTTGTCATATTATAAAGTAACTAAACTTTACGAGCAATTCTAGTACATCCAGTGATCATACGTGAAATTAACCTGTTAGAATTTCATTACAGAAACAAGTCATCCCTCAGAGCTATTAGAGCCAAGACGATGTCACAACTCACAGCACACATTCCTTTTGTCACATTATGAAGTAACTGAACTTTCCAAACTATAATAGTGCATTCAGTGATCATACGTGAAATTAACCTGTTGTAATTTCGTTACAGAGTGGAAGAAAGTCATCCCTCGGAGCTATTAGAGCCGAGACAATGGTTGCATCTCCCGGTGTAACGAGTACCCCTGTGACAAGAAAGAAAACCTTAAGAAAAGGTTGTGTAGTAATCACTGGAGCGTCTTCAGGACTAGGACTAGCTACAGCAAAAGCTCTGGCTGAGACAGGAAAATGGCATGTAATTATGGCATGTAGAGACTTTCTTAAAGCTGAAAGAGCAGCAAAATCAGCAGGGATGCCTAAGGAGAATTATACTATAATGCATTTAGACCTTGCATCGCTTGACAGCGTCAGACAGTTTGTCGATAACTTTAGGAGATCAGGCAATCCTCTTGATGTATTGGTTTGCAATGCAGCTGTTTATCAGCCTACCGCGAAAGAGCCTTCGTTTACAGCTGAAGGATTTGAGCTTAGTGTTGGAACTAACCATCTTGGTCATTTCCTTCTTTCGAGATTGTTGATTGATGATTTGAAGCAGTCTGATTACCCCTCAAAGAGACTCATCATTGTTGGTTCGATTACAGGTAACAGTCAAACCTCTTTATAACAACATCGTTTGTCTGGATAGTTTTGATACTCATTTTAGTGGGAGACTAATCGTTGTTACTGAAATCAAATATCAGGAAACACAAACACATTGGCTGGAAATGTACCTCCAAAGGCCAACCTCGGGGACTTGAGGGGTTTAGCAAGGGGACTCGATGGACTTAACAGCTCAGCCATGATTGATGGTGGTGACTTTGATGGTGCCAAAGCTTACAAAGACAGCAAGGTTTGCAATATGCTCACTATGCAGGAATTCCATAGACGATACCACGAAGAGACTGGCATCACATTTGCCTCTCTATACCCTGGCTGCATCGCGACAACAGGGCTATTCAGGGAGCATATCCCCTTGTTTAGGCTCCTTTTCCCTCCATTCCAGAAGTTTATCACCAAAGGATTCGTCTCCGAGGCAGAATCTGGAAAGAGACTTGCACAGGTAATAATTATCAGTGTCAGTTTCACGTATAACCAATGAACTTTATCTATAACAGTAACCGCAAAGATAAGATACCTGACCTAACTCAACCTCAAAAGCTAGCTCATGAGGAGAGGATTGCTCGAGTCTATATTAGGAGAGCACCAATCCATTCACCAACCAATGTGAAACTTTTATTCACTCTAACACTCCCCTTCACGCCCATGCCCAACTGAAGCATTGACTGGGAGCCCAAAGAGGGATTGACCTAGCTTTGATACCATGTAAAGATGATATTAGGCCTAACCAAGAAACTAATTTTTGTCACACTAAAGTTACTAAACATAAGATGTTGTTTGCTTATTATTTACAGGTTGTTAGTGATCCAAGTCTTACAAAATCAGGTGTGTACTGGAGCTGGAACAAGAACTCTTCCTCTTTCGAAAACCAGTTGTCAGAAGAAGCTAGTGACGTTGAGAAAGCACGTAAAGTGTGGGAAGTCAGTGAGAAACTCGTGGGATTGGCTTAGATTTTTTGCGGATTGAGTTCAACCATCACCAAGACGAACACGAAAAAGGAGTTGATGAAGGAGAATTTGAATCAAGAGTCTGTTTTGTTGTAGTTAAAAAGTTGTCACTTAGTAAAATTTTTGAGTTAGGAATAAATATCACTCATCCTGTTTTCCTTCACGCCAACAGTTATAGCTTATAACAAATGCGCAACTTTATTTCTATATAAGTCCATTCAGCAAGCGTCATGTCTGATAATGACTTCAACCCGGGCCACTCAGCCCCTCGTGAGCCTTATCATAGGCAGAATGTTGACATTACTCAACAATTTCCAGAATGAATCATCATGTGCATTATAATTGCTTATTCACTACATAAAAACAAAAATTACCAACAAACGACTTCTGTTGTTAAACAAAAATATGTTTGCTAGTAAATTTAAGAGCTATACCTGAGGTCTAGCTAATTGCATAAGAAATTTTATGCAGTAAGAGATTGTAATATCTCTATTATGCTAAAACGAGGTTAATAAAAGCTCAAATATGTCATCGAATAAAAAGATTTCAAAGCTCAATCCTTTCTAATGTTTCATTTATTTTTCAAGCGTTATACACAGGTGCAAAGCACGTACAGGAAAGAAACCAAACCTAAAACAAACTCGAAAATCTAACCAAAACAAAACAAACACTAAAGGAAATTTGAAAATTGCAGAGAATCGACTCAGTAAGAAGTGTTCCAGTCAGACCAGTTAGCTTCACTGCCAACTCTAGGGATGCTATTAACTCTTGAATACATATCCACTTTGAAGTTGGCTCCACACAATACCCCTTCACTATCTACTCTTGGCATAGCCCTCATCTTGTTCATCGGGTGCTCGAAATTCATTAGTCCTTTCTCACTATGGAACATACAACCTGTACATTTCAATTGGAACGTTAAGTAGACGAGGGGGCTGATGTAGCCAAGTCAGTGAATCAAATTTTGCAAAATCGAAGAACTAAATTCAACTTCCTCTCCTATTTACTACGAAACGAAGAAACCAAGATATTTCATCTATAAAATATGAAATTACTTATAGATGTTACCTGTGGGAAAGGGTGCAAATGACTTAGCACATCCAGCTTTAATAACCTCTACATCATCAGAAATCACCACAGATCCATCAGCAGCAATACCCCAAAATAACTTAACCCCGCCATCTGAACCCTGCACATGTACGACGACAACAGATTAAACGACATTTTGATACATCCAACTATCTTTAGTTTAAACACAACAAGATTCAAAACTCCATTTTTTCCTTTCTTAAACTCCATATCAAGTCAAAATCAAACAAACATATTGAAACTGAGCTGAGTAAATGAACAAACAAGTAATACTCCCTCTCTCCCCTCTATCTCAGTTTATATGACTCGGTGTCTTTTATAGTTAGTGTTGAAAAAATGACATATTTCTATATAGACTATTTTATCCTTAATGAAATGATTTATACACACAAACAGATATTGTGTCAACTTATTCTAAACTACATTAAACTTCGTGACAATGGTCAAACTGACTCGTATAAAATAGGACGGAGGGAGTAATACAGATACTTACCAAAGCAACAAATACAGTTCCAGTTTTACTATCATAGATAACAAAAGCAAAACTTCCTTCAAAATCCTTAATAACTTGATCAGCTGGATAAGGTCCCCTGTCTCTAAGTGTCCTGTAGGCTTCAATAACTAGCATGGCTTCATTTGTACCTTTTGGTGATAGCCCATATTGTTTGATTTGTGCACACAAATTGTTCAAACTCCCCATGAACAAACAGTAAATATCATCATAACCACAAAAATACCTACAACAATAATAATAATCGCCCTTCAATTCCATGAAATTCAATACAAAAAAGCGTTCTTTTAGCTAAACAATAAAATTCATAGACAGTTAGCTACGAGCTACTCCATCTGTTCCTGTTTAGTTTTCTTGTTATATATCATATGAACTTTTTTAGTCTTTATTTACTTCATTTATCTAAATTCGAAAATAACTAATGCTAAGGGCAAAATCTAGTCTCATTTTACGTGAAATACTTTTTTTCTTAGTCTATTTTAAAAATAATGTCACATTACTATAAATACTTTAACTTTCAAATACCATTTTTACTCCGAATGAAATGATTTCCAAACATAGAAACATCTAAAAATTTAATTTTTAGAGCACAACTTTCAATAATCTTCCTTTTTTCCCCTTAAATATCATTTCAAAGTCAAATAGTTTTACATAAAATCAAACAAAAAGAGTACTTTTTCTTGATTTATTAAATTGAAAGAATAAATTTTAAACTAATTTTTTTTATACACATGACAACTAAATCAGACTAAGCAAATTTTCATACTAATTTCTAGGGGCGCGATCTAAGCCACCCATACCCTAATACAAGAAAATTTTTATAATACAATTTTATGTATTATCAAATCAAACAGTATCATATAAAATAATACAAAAAAGTAGTAAAATTAGTAGTAACTATTTTACCTTTGTTTGTGATTGAGCAAGGAAGTGCAATTAGGACGAACAAAAGCAAGAGCAGCAACATCTCCAAAAGTAACATAAGAGGTGTCAAATGGACGAGTCGATACGAATTTTTGTAGCGTTTGTTGAGGAAGTAAACATTTTTTTGATGCAGGACTATTTAATTCTTCAGGAGGATGAGCAAATGCCTTGTGAAATATAGCCAACATTGTTTTTTTTTTTTTTCTTTAGCTTCAAGATGAAATATCTAACAACAACATAAAAAAAAAATGGTTACTGAAGGAGGATATATATACTAATAAACTTTTTACACTAATGTTTTTATTTTTATTTTTATTTTTATAGCAATAAAATAAAGTATGCTGAAGATGAAATTATGTCAATGTTATCTTGTAGTGATAGAAGTGTTAAAGAGTGTGACGTGACAATGATGAGGATGGATAAGGTTTCTCGTACTTCTATATGTCTTTATCCATTTAGATTTTACTAAATTTTTATATCAAAAAAATATAGGAAATAGGACAAAAATCATATATTTTAAGATAAAATTATTGTTGGTCTTTTATAAATTTATAATAAAATTTCTCAAAATTGATACAATATATAAGTGTTGATATATTAATATGGTCACGAGATATATTAATTGTTAATTAAGATACATTATATTTTATACATGATATACTAATATGATATATATTTTATATACAATACATCAATCTGATGCTCAAGATACATTAATCTGATACGTGATATACATAAATTTAATGCGCGGGATATATTTATTTGATATGAGATATACATTAATTTGGTGCGCTGATACATTAATCTGATAAATGAAAATGAGAAATTTTAGAAATTTATAAAACTAATAGGGAATCATGATAATAAGAGAAGATTTGTATCGTTTTCCCAAAAATATATACTAAAAATTATCAATTTAATCTAAAAAAATTCTCTCTCTTTATCACAGTTTGATTCAAAACTGTGAGTATCACTAATAGCTTATACAAAAATGCTCTATTCTTACTATGCGCGTGCATATGAAATATATATGTATAGATTTTTATATTAATTCTTCAAATTTTGTTTATATCGCATAAATTGAGATAAAAGAGTAAAGATATTTGTAATAATTTATATATTTTATAAAAAAAATTAAAAAATTATATTTTTATATTTTTTTTTAAAAAAAGATGATTAATATATTGTATAAAAATTTACATTTTTTTTACTAATGTACCTAAGTCATAACTAGAGCCGTCAAAATTGGGTTGATCCAATCCAATTCAATTTAATCTTAATGGGCTAGAGAGTTAAATAGGTTGGGGCGGGCTGACCCTTTTAGTTAAAGGGTCAATAAAATAGCAATTCAATCCAATCCTAAGCGGGGTACAGGTTGAAAGGAGTTGACCCTTTAATCAAAAAATGAACAATATTATTCTCTTAGAAGGAGTATCTAAGAAAATCGCTATGAACCAGACATCAATACATGCAAATTTTCATTTATGAATCACACACTTCAGCGAATACTTATAGAAGCACATTTATGAATATCACACTTCGGTGAACGCCTACCAAAATACATAATAGTCAACATAAGATTTAGCAGAAAAATATTGATCATACATTTATGAATATCACACTTTGGTGAACGCTTACCAAAAAATATAATAATCAACGTAAGATTTAGCAGAAAAATGTTGATCATTCAACCCTTCCTTTCACAAAAAACAAGCTAATTTAAAAGACGTAATTTTTTTATGTTTTTAACATATTTATTGATAAAACATTTACAAATAAAACACTAGTAATATACATGTATATATATAATATTTTTAAATATTCAAAGCCTACGGACTGGCCTCTGAGTCTAACGGGTTGAGCCTACAAAACTAGCGGGTCAAGTAAGATTGGCTAAAAAGCCTAATTTCTAAATAAGCCAAAAAAAATAGGGAAAATTTCATATATGACAAACTTATTTGATTAAATAACATTATATGAGTATAGTTTACTTAATTACATTCTATGAGTATAGTTTAGTTATTTTAGGTATCTTTAATTTTGTATATAAGGTTTCTTTTATTTTTTATTTATATAATTTTATTTTAAAAAGTGTTTTGTAACTGAAGCGTTAAATATGCTAACAATAAATATAGATAATGCCATAATTTAAGGTAAACGTCCCTTTTTTAAGGTAAACGTTCAAATTCATATATTTTTTTCAAAAAAAAATAAGAATTATACAGCAAGTGAAACAAAAGATAAACTTGTTTTTGTTGTTTCTGAAACAACAGTTCATCAATTTTTTTTTTCTTTGTAATCGAATTTAGGTAAGTGTTCATTGGATGAAAATTCATGTTTATTATTGCAATAATTATACAATGTTCTATTGGATTTACAAATTTTGATTTATGTGCGTTTGCTATTGTGGTGTCGTAATTTATTTTTTTTGAAAACTGGTTTCAAAATATGATTATTTTAAGCAGAAATTTCGTACTATACAATTATAGACTTTTTGTTGATGTAGTATTTGTATATTATAAAGAAGATTAGTGCAAGAGAATACAAGTAATCGTTGGTGATAATTGTATATAGCCATAAAGTAAGTGTATTGCTTTTGATATAATTATATATTAATTGTTAATTAAGATACATTATATTTTATACATGATATACTAATATGATATATATTTTATATACAATACATCAATCTGATGCTCAAGATACATTAATCTGATACGTGATATATATAAATTTAATGCGCGGAATATATTAATTTGATACAAGATATACATTAATTTGATGCGCTGATACATTAATCTGATAAATGAAAATGAGAAATTTTAGAAATTTATAAAACTAATAGGGAATCATGATAATAAGAGAAGATTTGTATCGTTTTCCCAAAAATATATACTAAAAATTATCAATTTAATCTAAAAATTATCTCTCTTTTTATCACAGTTTGATTCAAAACTGTGAGTATCACTAATAGCTTATACAAAAATGCTCTATTCTTATTATGCGCGTGCATATGAAATATATATGTATAGATTTTTATATTAATTCTTCAAATTTTGTTTATATAGCATAAATTGAGATAAAAGAGTAAAGATATTTGTAATAATTTATATATTTTATAAAAAAAAATTAAAAAATTATATTTTTATATTTTTTTAAAAAAAAGATGATTAATATATTGTATAAAAATTTACATTATTTTTAGTAATGTACATAAGTCATAACTAGAGTCGTCAAAATTGGGTTGATCCAATCCAATTCAATTTAATCCTAACGGACTAGAGAGTTAAATGGGTCGGGACGGACTGAATCTTTTAGTTAAAGGGTCAATAAAATAGCAATTTAATCCAGTCCTAAGCGGGGTACGTGTTGAAAGGAGTTGACCCTTTAATAAAAAAATGAACAATATTATTCTCTTAGAAGGAGTATCTAAGAGAATCGTTATGAACCAGACATCAATACATGCAAATTTTTGTTTATGAATCACACACTTCATACTTATAGAAGCACATTTATGAATATTACACTTCGGTGAAAGCCTACCAAAATACATAATAGTCAACATAAGATTTAGCAGAAAAATATTGATCATACATTTATGAATATCACACTTCGGTGAACGCTTACCAAAAACATAATAGTCAACGTAAGATTTAGCAGAAAATGTTGATCATTCAACCTTTCCTCCCACAAAAAACAAGCTAATTTAAAAGACGTAATTTTTTTTATGTTTTTAACATATTTATTGATAAAACATTTACAAATAAAACACTACTAATACACATGTATATATATAATATTTTTAAATATTCAAAGCCTACGAACTGGCCTCTGAGTCTAACGGGTTGAGCCTACAAAACTAACGGGTCAAGTAAGATTGGGCTAAAAAGCCTCATTTCTAAATAAGCCAAAAAAAATTAGGAAAAATTTCATATATGGCAAACTTATTTGATTAAATAACACTATATGGGTATAGTTTACCTAATTACATTCTATGAGTATAGTTTAGTTATTTTAGGTATCTTTAATTTTGTATATAAGGTTTCTTTTTTTATTATTTATATAATTTTTTTAAAAAAAGTGGTTTGTAACTGAAGCGTTAAATATGCTAATAATAAATATAGATAATGCCATAATTTAATGTAAACGTCCTTTTTTAAGGTAAATGTTCAAATTCATATTTTTTTTCAAAAAAAAAATAATTATACAGCAAGTGCAACAAAAGATAAACTTGTTTTTGCTGTTTATGAAACAGCAGTTCATCAATTTTTTTTATTTTTTCTTTGTAATCGAATTCAGGTAAGTGTTCATTGGATGAAAATTCATGTTTATTATTGCAATAATTATACAATGTTCTATTGGATTTACAAATGTTGATTTATGTGCGTTTGTTATTGTGGTGTCGTAATTTATTTTTTTGAAAACTGGTTTCAAAATATGATTATTTTAAGCAAAAATTTCGTACTATACAATTATATACTTTTTGTTGATGTAGTATTTGTATATTATAAAGAAGATCAGTGCAAGCGAATACAAGTAATCGTTGGTGATAATTGTATATAGCCATAAAGTAAGTGTATTGCTTTTGATATAATTATATACTTTTTTTGACGTAGTATTTGTATATTAAAAAGAATATCAGTGTAAAATCAATTCAGTAATTTGATTGTATAATAGTGTTGTATTTATTGTATATATGATCTCTTTAAATGATTTGAAATATATATATTTTTTTTTGATAATTTTACAGATAATGGCTTCATTGGCTATTTTCGTTATGCATTCTGGTTAATATGTGTACATGAATATAGTAGTTAAACATGACAATATATACAACTATCTAAATGACTTTGTATATACTCCAATAATATATAAACTTAATATATACTAACTTCAATAATTTGTATATAAGTACTAAAATATACAAATTACAATCATATATGAAATTTTCCTATCTGTATAACTAAATCCAATTACTTTGTGCATATATGTATACAAAAATAAAAATAATAATGAGCCTTTAATATACAATCCGCTACTACCACTATTAAAACTTAGTATATATGTATACAAAAACAGTCAATTTTGAAAACAGACATGGACAGATCATTTTTTGTATATGTATATAAACTTAATATATACTAACTTCAATAATTTGTATATAACTAATAAAATATACAAATTATAATCATATGAAATTTTTATATCTGTATAACTAAGTCCAATTACTTTTTGTATATATATAGAAAAACAAAAATAATAATGATCCTTTAATATACAATCTGCTACTACCACTATTAAGACTTAGTATATTATTCATTATACATAACTTAAAGTATGTATAAAGTAATCAAATCCACAGACACATATACAAATATATAACTAAAAAATGTGTGTACTAAACATTCAATATACTATATACAATTACGTGAATATAAATTTACTTAAACAATAATTTTTTGTATATTGACATCTAAGTAACAAAAAATTGTATCTAAATTTGTGTTTTAAGCCACTACCTCATAATTATGATGTTCTTCAGATCCATCAACTTCACATGTATTTTCCTCTGAATCAATGTTTACTGCTTTCCTCTTTCTTCCTCCTTGTACAATTTTAATGCCTCTAGCTTTAGTATTGTTAATAACTTCTTGAACTGTCGTAGGGTCATATTTTTTCTTTGATCTAAATTCTTCCAATGTTTGTTCATGTTGAACTTGTTTTGATTTTATCATAGACCCTACATCAACCCCAAAATCTTGAGTTAAACCCATTGAAAACGATAGTAAATTGTCAACAAAATTGACATGCAATGAAATATCTCTGATAATCCTCATAGATGAAGATGATTCATTCATTCTGTGACTAATTTGAGATCTAATAAGAACAAACAATCGATTATTTCATCAAAAAAATATGAAAAAATATAAGAAACACAATGCATATACAATTGTTGAATAAGGAAAAAAAAGGAAAATGACTAAAATTTAGGAGTACCTACGAAAATTGAATACAACTTCGGGAGGGATTAATTAAATTTTGAAAAATTTGAAATTCAAATCGGATAGAAGTATTAATTGTAGGAGAAAAAAGTGGAATATAAATAGGAAAGATAATATTGTTTTGTATATAATAATATACAAAATTTAAAAAAAAAAGATTTTTATACTATTGGTTATATAATAGGTGATGGATCCCATTAGTTATAGGAAAAAAAATAAACTATAACTATAGAAACTAAATAAATTACACTATACCCCTATTATATAATTACTTAGAAATGTTTGCCATTCCATATAATTTTCCCAAAAAATTAAATCCAACCCCATTTAATTCAAAAATTGAATTGAATCAAACTCACGGATCAAGTCTATTTTAACGGATCTAATCATATCCTTATCCATTTAGTTATTTTTCTACTTATTCCTCCAAATATTTTTTTTCTGATTATATTTTTCTTTTTCTTAAGCTTTATGTCAGCCAGCCGAATTTTTTTTCTATTAAAAGAAAAAAATTGAGCTTTTTACCACTTGATGTGGGGCCAACAACCTTTAACAAATCTGTGGGCGATTTTAACAATTTATATGATGGTATTAGGATCGTGCAAAAATCAAATTCAATTAATAAAGAAAACTGAAAAAAAAATACTCTATCCATTTATAAAAGAATAATTTAATTTGACTTGAGTTGTAAAAAGATACAATTTATATGATGGTATTAAGATCGTGCAAAAATCAAATTCAATTAATAAAGAGAATTGAAAAAAGAAAATACTTTATCCGTTTATAAAAGAATAATTTAATTTGACTTGAATTGTAAAAAAATACAATTTATACGATGGTATTAGGATCGTGCAAAAATCAAATTCAATTAATAAAGAGAATTGAAAAAAAAAATACTCTATCCGTTTATAAAAGAATAATTTAATTTGACTTGAGTTGTAAAAAGATACAATTTATATGATGGTATTAGGATCGTGCAAAAATCAAATTCAATTAATAAAGAGAATTGAAAAAAGAAAATACTTTATCCGTTTATAAAAGAATAATTTATTTAACTTGAGTTGTAAAAAAATACAATTTATACGATGGTATTAGGATCGTGCAAAAATCAAATTCAATTAATAAAGAGAATTGAAAAAAAATACTCTATCCGTTTATAAAAAAATAATTTAATTTGACTTGAGTTGTAAAAAGATACAATTTATATGATGGTATTAGGATGGTGCAAAAATCAAATTCAATTAATAAAGAGAATTGAAAAAAGAAAATACTTTATCCGTTTATAAAAGAATAATTTAATTTGACTTGAGTTGTAAAAAAATGCAATTTATACGATGGTATTAGGATCGTGCAAAAATCAAATTCAATTAATAAAGAGAATTGGAAAAAAATACTCTATCCATTTATATTCGTTTATAAAAGAATAATTTATTTTGACTTGAGTTGTAAAAAAATACAATTTGTAATTTTGTTGTTCTAAATTAAAATGATGTCAAATATACTAAAATATTCTTTAATCTTGTAATATTAAACACGTCGCCTGAAAAATTAAAGTTACGTAGCCAAAAAAATAACGAAATCATTCTTTTTAAAACGATAAAAAATAAAATAAAATCATTCTTTTTTAAATAAAAAATATTTTTTATCAAAATTAAATTATTAAATTTACGAAAAGAGTTAAAATTACGCATGAATTGTAATAGATCACTTACATTTTTTATTATATATTAAAATAATGTATAATAGATCAACTTATATTTTTTATTATATATTAAAATAAAAAATTGTTTTCGCCGTAAGTGATGTGGCAAAACCACGTGGACTAATTCTCCAACCTAGGTATCGTGAACTAAATTTTTTTACTTATAATTATAAGGGAAAAGGGTCTGATATAACCCCTCAACTTTGTCATTTGAAGTTGATATACCCCTCGTTATAAAAGTGGCTCACATATGCCCTTACCGCTATACAAACGACTCACATATACCCCTGCCGTTACAAAATGACTCACATATACCCTTCATTTAACGGAAGTTAAAAAATTAGTTTTAAATTTATATTTATTAGTTCTAATTTTTTTTAAAAAAATATTTAGGAGTATATATGATTCTTCTATCAAAGTTCAAGGTATATTTTAATTTTTTTCATACATAAATTATTTTTTGACTTCTTTTATTATAATTATTTGAGTTTCTTATTTTTATTTTGTTTTTTTCTTACATTCCTTAGTTTAAAGAAAAAAATTAAACTATTTTTTGTGTATATTGTCATTTAATTTCGTATTCAAAGAAAAAATTTGGTCGTCTACAATAAGTTTTACAAAAATAGTAGTGAAACATAAATAAATTTGATTCAAAATAATAATTATAAATTAGTCATTGAAACAAAAAAAAAATAAAAAAAATATGTTTGACGAGGATTTAATTTACTCATATAGGATTATATTTTTTAGAAAAAAATAATAAAAATTTAGAATAAAATTATTATTTTTTCATTTCCGTTAGAGAAAAAAGGTATATGTGAGCCATTTGTTTACAAGTAGGGGTATATATGAGTCACTTTCATAACAAGGGGTATATCAGCTCTAAATGACAAAGTTGAGGGGTATATCAGACCCTTTTCCCTAATTATAATTTCTCATTGTTTGCAAAAAGCATATTACTCATTTTCTATCTAATTTATGCAATATTTTTAAATTGTTTCTCTTAAGGTTTAATTGAATCCATTCTATTTAACGTATACCATGTTATAATTCTGTTAACCATGTATTTAATTTGAATTAAAATTAATTTATGCTATTGTCATAATTGAAGGACATTTTTAGTTTTGAAAATTATCTTATGGGCATTTAATTAATTAATATTTGAAAATAGGACATCTTTTGAGCCATTTACTATATGTTGAGGATGTTATTAATCCTTTCTATTAAAATTTTAATCCATAAATATTTTAAATGCTTTTGCAAGAGGAGTTATAATTATATACATTAATAAGGGAAAAATGGAAGGAAATTACTTAATTAATTGGGAGAAGAAAACATTTTCCTTCTTACCAAACACATCTATAATTTAGCTTTAAAGCTTATATGTTTGTTTAAAAAGGTTATATGTCGTACATATTTGTTGATTTTGAACTATAATGGTACATAATTTAGCAAATACATTTATTTCGCTGTTATATAATATTGTTTGGATTTTTATTTTGCTAACTCTTTTATTCTTTTAAAAAAATTAAGATAAAAAACTAAACCTAAAATGAAAATTCAATAATCAACTAAACGAGCTACTAGAATTTCTCTTTAAAAAGTCATAAGTGATAAACATTTTGTTGATTTTGGAGTTGGAACCCAATAGATATTATTTAATTTTGATGAGTATACCTCGTTTGTTGGTTGCCAAAATATTTAGAAAAAATTTGGGAAATCCACCTTTTAAAGTTTTTTTATTACTATTATTTTATATTAGTTTCGTAAATTTTCAAAATTTCACATTTAAGTTCTTTTATTATCATTATTCCTTATTAGTTTAACAAATCTCCAAAAAAAATTATTTTCGCACATCAAATTAATATATCAGTGCATTAGATTAATGTATCTCGCGCTTCAGATTAATGTATCTTGTGCATCAAATTAGTGTATTATGTATAAAATGTACATTAAATTAGTGTTTCATGTATAAAAATAATGTGTCTTATTTGACGATTAATGTATCAGTGCTTATATTATTGTACTCCTCTGTCCCTATTTAGTTCTCCACTTTAGAAGTAACACACATATTAAGACACTAATGATTATCATAGGTTAGTTACAATTTTACCCTTAGCTTAAAAGATTATGTAACTTCCCAAGTATAATAAATATATTTTCTGATTCCAAAAAGCATGCATTACAACTAAGTAGTACTAAAAATTTTCTACAATTAAATAAAGACATATTAGAAAAAAATTATACTTTCTTGATTTGTTAAAATGGAAAAGTAAATAGGTACAGATATAAAAGGAAATATGAACAAGTAAATAGAGACAGAGGAAGTATCATTTTAAGAATTTCTATAATTATAAACTTATTAAAAAAACAGAAAAAGCTCAAAAATACATTTAAACTATTCAAAATAGCTCATATATACCCTTAAACTTTATTTCGGCTCAAAACTATCCTTCCCCTCATACTATTGGGTCAAAAGTACCCTTCTTATTAACGGAAAATGTTAAATGTCATATAGATGCCACATTGCATGCCAATAGGATTTTACTGCCACGTAGACTAAATAGAAAATGTCAAAAATACCCTTAAACTATCCGAAATAGCTTATATTTACTCTTAAACTATATTTCGGCTCAAAACTACCTTCCTGTCAAACTATTGGATCAAAATTATCCTTCTTATCAACAGAAGTTGTTAAATGTCATGTGGATGCCACATTGCATGCCAATAAGGTTTCACTGCCACATAGACTAAATCCCTAAATCCTAATTACTTCCCCCCTTATTTCACTATTTAAGAAATGATATATTCACCCGTTCTCCCTCATTTCGCGGCTAAGATTTCATATTTTTCTTCGTGGCTAGGTTTCATAGTGGATATTCATGCTTGTACATAGACTAAATCCCTAAATCCTAATTACTCCCCCCCTTATTTCATTATTTCAGAAATGATATATTCACCCGTTCTCTCTCATTTCGCGGCTAAAATTTCATACTTTTCTTCGTGGTTGGGTTTCATAGTGAATATTCATGCTTGTAGGTTAGTAAATATTTTTTCTTATATTATTATGTTTACGATTTTAAAATATGATAATTAGAATTTCATAATTTTTCCATAATTTCGCAGCTAAGGCTTCGTAGCTTTCTTCGGGGCTGAGTTTCAAAGTGGATATTCTTGGTTGTAGGCTAGTAAGTATTTGTTCTTATTTTATTACGTTTACGATTTCAAAGTATGATAGTTAGAATTTCACAACTTTTCCATCATTTCGCGGCCAAGGTTTCATAACTTTCTTCGGAGCTGAATTTCAAAGTAGATTTTCATGGTTGTAAATACAATAAAATAAGAAAAAAAGTTTACTAACCTATAACCACGAATATCCACTTTGAAACCTAGCGACGAAGAAAACTGTGAAACCTTAGCCGCGAAATGAGGGATAAGGGGTGAAATCGTTTCTGAAAAATAATGAAATGAGGGAAAAATGAGTAATTAAGATATAGGGATCTAGTCAATGTGGCTAATGTGGAATTTAACCACTTCCGCTAATAAGAAGGTCACTTTTGACCCAATAGTTTGACGAAAAGTGTATTTTTGACCTGAAATATAGTTTAAGAATAAATATGAGCTATTTCGGATAGTTTAAGGGTACTTTTGACCCTTTTCCTTTTAGTCTATGTGGCAGTGAAAAACTATTGGGGTGTCATGTGGCATCCAAATGACATTTAATAATTTTCGTTAATTAGAAGGACATTTTCGACCCAATAATTTGACGGGAATGATAGTTTTAAGCCAAAATATAGTTTAAGGGTATATATCAGTTATTTCAGATAATTTAAGAATATTTTTAACCATTTTCCATTAAAAAGTAATAATTTTACCTTTAAAAACATTTGATCTGTTCTTTGCCTAAAAATTTATTTAATAATATATTTTTACTATGGTTTCACTATTTGATGCCACGAGTCATCTTTTATTGGCTGTGTCATCATTGATAAAGTCTTTTTTGTTTATTCAAAAATATTGTATTATTATTATTGGTTGGATCTGTTAATTTTTTCGACATCAAAGTGATATCTATATCTTTTAATGTTAAAAGGAATTATATATTTATATTTGTGTAGCAGACATATATTTTACTTGATGTTTTATATAACAGTTCACATCATACGTATGGTCCTATATTATTATATCACGTAAAATGTATATTTTTTATTTATTTAATATTATACTAATTAAAATATTTATTTGCGTATATTTAAAGTAATTAAAGGAAATAAATATTAACTGAAATTAAATTTAATAACATATTTATATAATATACATTTTCAATTAACATTACTCCCACCGTTACATATTAAATGAACGCTAGTATAATACACAATAATTAAGAAATTATTAATAAATTAATCAATTTTACTGTTCTATCCTTTACCATATCAATGTCAATAAAAATAAGCTGGAAAAAATATACACTGAATCTAAAAACATATTTGAAAACATAATACTCTACTCATTTTAACTTGTTCACTATTCACGAATTATACAACTCTTTCTACAATAATAGTTTTATAAAATTTTATATTTTATGTTTAAACTCGAAATCTCTAATTAAGGATAAAACAGTTTTATCAATATGATGGAGTAATCTGTTTAAGTTAAAACGTCCGTCAGTGGCGGCTAACGTCAATATTGACTAATGTTGAAAATGCTAACGTAGGAGCTTGCGTCATTTATATTCTTTGGACCCATTTGTTTTTAATTAATAATTGATTGGCTGCACTAATTTATATATTGAGGATTTTTGCATCTATTAATTAAAAATTAAATTGGGAGAAACAGAGAAATAATGGAGACTGAAGAAAATATTGTAATAGTTGGTGCTGGTATAGCTGGTCTTGCTACTTCTTTGGCCCTTCACAGGTAATAATTTCTATTCTATTACTTATTCAATAATTCTAAAATTTTGATTTAGAAGAACTTGATCTCAACGAGCATTTATGTCCTCCAATTTTGGACGTACATAAATAGTACCTCTTCAGCAGAAAATTATATTATTTATATATAGTTAAAATAATTTGTTATATATATATAGTAGATGTCGAACCCCTTTGAGCTACTTCGTGAATCTATTTCTGCAGATTTTGAATCCCCTTACCGAACTATTAGATAAGATGTCACATAGGACTGTTATGTTTACTTGTTCAACTTTTTAGTAGTTTAACTTATACATATTCAGAGTTGGAGGACATAGATGTGGGGCTAAGTTAGATGATGTATTTATATATTATGATGATTTTTTTGGTATAATAGCGCTGTTAGTTGAGTGACGATTTGAGAAATAACTTGGCCGAAGGTGTGTTGTTGTATGTAATATGTAGATTAGGGCTGCGGAGTATTGTGTTGGAATCAGCTGATTCGTTGCGAGCTACTGGATTTGCATTGGCGTTGTGGACTAATGCCTGGAGAGCTTTGGATGCATTGGACATTGGGGACTCTCTTAGACAACGTTCTTTATCCATTACTGGGTGAGTTACCTCTATATTATTAGTTAGGATTTACGATTACTAGCAACTTGAAGTTCAATTTCGTATTTTTATGGTCAAATGTGTTTTGCGGAGTTCTAGCTCTGAAAAGTGAAGTTACTGTTGTCCAAAATGCGTTCGAGTTGATGTGCAGGTTTAAAGGTTTCTCAGCGGAATCAGGTGCACCTATGACGGAGGTATCATTTGTGGGGAATAACAGGTTAGCGTTATATCAATTTTCGTATTAGTTGGGGTCGGTTATATAAGTCCTTTTATCTATTCGTTTTATGTATCTTCATTTTCTTCTAAACACTTGAACAATCACATCTGTTTACGAAGAACTTATGAATCAAGGATGCTGCATAATGAATTTTCTAAATTGTTCACTAGTACTGAGTTGACGTGGTTTTGTATGTCTTTCTTCGGACTATTGGATGGACTGATCATTCGTCAGCTAACATTTTCTATTTTTGAAGTCAATAGTCATCTAAGGTCAGTTATATTACGTTGCAGTGTGGAGTATGAAAGTCGTTGTGTGAGAAGAAAAGATCTGTTGGAGACATTAGCTAATGAACTGCCTCAAGGCGCTATTAGATATTCTTCTAAGGTAGATTCTGTTGAAGAATCTGGACCGTTTAAATTGGTACATCTTGCAGATGGTTGCACTATTAGAACCAAGGTAAATCTTTCACTGATAATTCAGACGTGTTTTTGACCATTATATCAATTCCTTACGTTAGTCTTAACACGTGACTAACTTTAATAAGCTTCAATTAAGGCCTTAATTGGGTGTGACGGAGTCAATTCTGTGGTGGCAAACTGGCTTGGGCTTCAGAAACCTGTCTATTCTGGTCGCTCTGCAATTAGAGGCTTTGTTGAGTATCCCGAAAAACATGGTTATCAGCCTAAGTTCCACGCATATTTCGGAGGTGGAGTTCGGTTTGGATTTCTTCCTAGTGATGAGAAGAGTTTATACTGGTTTTGCACATTCACACCATCTGTTGTTCATTGTAAGCCACCTCCTACATACCGTTTCTTTTAAAGATTTACTTTTTGAAGGATATTGGTGTTGGCTAGAGAGCTTACCTCTCTGAAGTGGGAGTCTTGACGTAATTGGTAAAGTTATTGTCATGTGACCTAGAGGTTACAGATTCGAGCTGTGGAAACAGTCTCTTGCAGAAATGCAGGTTAAGACTGCGTACAATAGACCCCTGTGGTCCAGGCCTTCCCCCAAACCCTGTACATAGCAGACGCTTAGTGCACCGAGCTGTCTAGATATCTTACATCTCATAAACTAGTCATGTTTAGTTGTTCATTTTTAATTGGGATTTTATGCAGTTGATGGAAATACAGAACAAGATCCAATGAAATTGAAGCAATTCGTGTTGAATAAGGCTAGTAATGTGTCTAAAGAACTCTCCACCGTTATACACAGAACAAAGCTCGACTCTATATCTATTGCTCAGCTGAAATTGAGAGTACCATGGAATGTTCTGTTTGGGAATATTTTGAAAAATAACGTCTGCGTGGTAGGTGATGCACTTCATCCCATGACTCCTGATCTTGGTCAAGGTGGATGTTCTGCTTTAGAGGACAGTGTTGTTATCGCAAAGTGCCTTGCAGAAGCCTTGATAAAACCGATAACAGAACAAGAAGATGATGAATCTATGAGGATTAGAAAAGGACTCGAGAAATATGCTAAAGAGAGGAGATGGAGAAGTTTTACATTTATCAGTGCTGCTTATTTATCTGGTTTCATACAAGAGAGTGATAACAAGATAATCAGTTTCTTAAGACAACATTTTTTAGGTGGAGTTACTATATCAGTTACACTAAGAATTGCTAACTTCGACTGCGGAAAACTAGCTGTTTCTTAGTAGCTCCAATTGGATCCTTCAGAGGCTATGAATATCTTTTATGGACTTTGTTTAATATCTATCTAGCATACATGTTCTGGTTTAGTTGTGTCTAAGAATTGTAAGACCGAATCGGATCCTTATTTTGCAATAATGAAATTGTGTACTACATCAAAGATATCCAAGAACATCAGTTGTTTAGAAGCAAATATGGTAACATCTGCATTTTATAATTATCATGGAATAGAATAAGTGTTTTCTTATCTGAGATTATTTTGTGCAATTAGATATACTTCATCTATTTCAACTTGTCTGTCTGATTTTGATTTGACACGAAGTTTAAGAAAGTAAAGAAGACTTCTTTATCTTACCGTGGACACTACTTTGGTTCAATGACTTCCAAATTACACAAGGTATCATTGTTTTGTTACATACTCTAAGTAGATAATCTAAGTAGATGTAGGAGGAAATGCAGGTGTCAAATCATGTCTTTAATTAATGTTGTATAGTTTCTCATAGGAAATTTGTTAGAAGTCTGCAGAGAATTTCTGTACAAGGTGTGTTACATAATGGGACCAATTCACATCGTCTTGCGTAACACACACTGCAGAGATAGTCAATGACATCGAAATGAAAACAATATTAACAGAAAGTTAGGACATAGTGCGTATTATTTGATGAAGTCGTCTTCGTCCTCTAAAAAGTAGGGTTTAGGTTTTCAACTTTGGGGGTTTAGAGTTTAGGATTTAAAGGACGTGGTCGTTGGACTCCTGGTGGATTCATATGATTCATGGCTCAATCCTTAACTGGTTTGGCAACATGAGATGAGATTCATTGTCGTACCTAAACCTTTCACATAATTCACCTACATGATATATATTATAGATCTCGTATAATATTAACAAGCAATGTTGGAATAATGTCATGAATATTTTTTGTGGTCTATGTAAGAACCTTGTTATTCTTAGCATTTGCTTCGATTACTGCTTTAGTTATTTTCCATCTCATCATATTTGAAAAATTCCACATGGTATCATAAATTCACATTGTCTTTGGTGACACGAACGGCAGAGATAGTCGATGACCTCGAAACGGAAACATTATTTAGAGAAAACAAATAAGGAATAATTGGTACTAGCCACCAAGAGTGAAACATTTAATTGAAATTTTGCTTGTAACTAATAATTTGAGATTTATAGTTATTAGCGTGAAAGTAATTAATTCTAGCATAAAAACTCACATTTTATGTTTCTTGTCATAGTACTGTTAAAAATTTAATTATGTCATCTGTGACTTGTTAATCGGTCATGTTATCGGATTGGAACTTACAGTCTGCCTAATTTAATATATGGAAAAAATAATTAAACTTTTTCCTAATTTTTTTTCCCATTTGTAATAATAATAATAATAATTTTTTATATTATGTTTTTAATAAAAGTTGTTTTTTTAAGAAATCGTAATTGACTCTTATTTTTCCATATTCTCTTTCTAATAAATAACTTACAATTCAAAAATAATTAAAAAAAATATTATTTAATTAATTAGATGTTTAATTTAGTCTAGGGGTAAAATAATAATTTAATTTTTCATCTGTGGAGCTTCCCACTTGTAATAATACTAGTCTTGGTTACGTGCATTTGCACGTATATATATTCTATTAATTATATTTTAATGCTAGTTTCCAAAGATAATAAATCATATATTTTAATAGACTTATATTTATAGAGTTCAAATATAAATTAATAGTTACTTTATGTTAAACATGTATACATGTTAGTCTATGATGCAAAAGAATACAATATTATTTTAAAATGTGTTTCTTTATAGTAGATTTGAGAATAATAAGTTACATGTAAATGCTTTTTTTTTTTTTTGGTTTCCCACCCGGTGTTTGGTTACATGTAAATGCTTCCTTGTCCACTTGCATTTGTTCATTTGACAGGCCCTACACCCATTACTCCAATTATAATTAACTAGGGAATTTGTCCGTGGTACGCGCGGTCTTTAAAATAAATATTAAATGATTATTTTTTTTCAATCAATTATATAGTTCTCTTTATTTTCAAATGTAATATTATCACTTTATTTCATTTTTACTTATATATTAGTTATGAAGATCGTTTTGAGATGATGATTGTAATGAAACTTAACAAATTTAACATCTATAATCTATTAAATGAGGGATAGTATATTTTTAATCAATATGTCAAATGTCAATATATTTTTCTTAGTAATTTTTTTGTTTGGACAGGTAGTTAATATGTCACTTTCTACATTTTATTGGAATATCAATGAATTTGAATCTTTATATTACAACATATACTCCGATGTACTTTTTTTCTTGAGTATATAAGAATTATATTATAAAGTAACTGAAAAATACTAAAGAAATACATCTACACGTCTTATTAATTTTTTTCATATTGACATGATAAAACTCCTTTGAATATTTCGTTTTTCAATCGTTTTTGTTCCTTTTTTAAATATACAGTTTAAAGTTGTATGATTTTTGCATGAATCACATCTATTGGTATTTTAGATTCTTTAGTCGCATTTATATCAAAGATAATTGTTATCATTTGTAAAATTTATTTTTTAAGAATGTTATCCAAAATGTTACGAAATAATTAAGTTTCAATATATTCAACCTCGAATGAGAATATATTTTTTTTAAAAAAAATATTTCAATCTATATCTTTTGTATGAAATATAAAGATAAATAGAATCATGTAAACTACGTAAAAACATTTGATAGATAATAAATCTCTTCACATATTATATGTATAGAATAATAAAATTTAAAAGTTAATTAAACTGAATACTCTGATAATATGCTTTCATTTCAAATATACTTCTTGCATTCTCAAATCAATAATTGCACCACTTTCTATATGAAATTAGTACATGGACATCCTAAGATATATACTCATTACTTAGTATATTAAAATAATTTAAAATTTTAATCATAATTTTGTGTTTATTTAATCATACTTATATGAAAAGTTTTTATGTACAAAATTTTGTGTTTTATTTTTATAAAATATATTAAAAATCAAATCAACTTATTTATTCATTTCTATTCATCTTTTATTTAAAATTTTCAAAAGATACATATTTAACAAAAATAAATTAATTTTATCAAATGCATGAATAAATTTTTTTGGCATATATGTTTGTCCTATTTTTAAATTTCATAAAATACATATTAAATATTTATATTCACTATTTTATTTATTTTGATCTATATTTAAATATACTTCAAAAGAGTTACAAAAATATGATTTTCATAGTATATAAAATACAAGTATTTAATATTACAAAATATTTTCGTGGAGCGCAATTAACATATAAGTAAACCAAAGCAAAAATAGAACAGTTTTGACTAAAAAATTTACAAAATCTTCAATTATGAGATCAATATTTTCATTTATTAGATTTTGTTTTTCAATTAGTACTTCCAATTCATATAAAATAAAATGTGAAATAAAAAATAGATAAACTAAAGTGGGATAAAAAGAACAATAAATAAAATAATAACAACATGGTTCATCAAATTATACTATTTTTTTTTTCAATTGTGATTTTTTATTTTGGCAAATGAAATTAAATATCTTCTCTCATAGTTTATATATATATATATATATATATATATATATATATATATATAACATTTTCCTCATCATGAGTACATTAAATGTGAAGTAAAATACATTAAAATTTGTCTCAAAATGATTATCTTACAATACACATTCATATAGATATTTATTAAGAAACACTATAAATTATCATAAGTTTACATATTTAAAATTTGAGAGTTATGAGGAGTCGTAAAGATTATGGAAATATAAATTTAGAGCCTAAGATTCTGTGGTCAAGAATTGATCTCTTGAACATGACTAACTAAAAAGCAAGAAAAAATCAATATACATAATTCATAAGATTTTCCTCTATCATGAGTACATCAAATATGAATTACAATACAATAACATTTGCTTAAAAAAGGATTGTCCTACAATACACATTTATATAGATATTCATTGACAAACACAATATATTATCATAAGTTTACACATTTAAAATTTGAGAGTTATGAGGAGTTATAGAGATTATAGAAATATAAGTTATGAAGATAAAGAGATACATATTTCTTAGTTTAAGAAGGGAAAATTAATGAGATAATTTTAGAGAATGCTAAATTCAAAGTTCCAATTATGTTTGTAAGATTTGTTTCTCCCTTATATATTTAATAGGAGAAAATGAAAAGGTAAGAAACTTAAAATGTTAATAACAACAAATTACAATAAAAAAGTTCTCTAATCAAAATTAATTTTATTAGTCACAAATTTACATATCATTACTAACTTAAAAAATACAAACTTTATAAAGTCACTATTCAAGTTGTTTCGGATTTTCATAAAGACACCTTAACTTTGTGACTGTCCTATTACCTCACTAAACAATTTTGAACAGATGTTATCATACCATTTTTCAATCAGCCCCAAATTTTAACAAGCAATTGAGTTCACACCCAATCATTACATGACACGTGTTAATTAAAATTATTTAAAAAAATTCATTTAAAATTTTTCCTTTATCTCTTTCTTTCTTTTTTTTTCTCTCTCTTACTTTTAAATTTAAATTTTGATTTATCTTAAATTTCATTTAATCTTCCACCTTCCACTTTCATCCCTTCATTTTCTTTTTTTCTTCACCTTCCAATCTCCCATGTAAAATTGAAACTCATTTTCATTTTTTTCTTCTTTTTTGTTCTTCTTCTCCAGTCAAATTCTTTATAAAATTCATACAATTATTTAAACTTTATTGAATTATTGATAACTAAAATTAATTATTTTTTAAGAAAATTTAAAATTACGAAGGTATTATCAACAACTCATTTTCATATACATTCAAAATTAGAAATGAAAATTTTAAAAGAATCAATGAATTTATCAAAAATTGAAAGAACTTCATTGAAATTGAATAAAAAGACTATATAATGATTCCTAATCATCTTCAAATCTAATGAATTTATCGAATTGTTCGAAATGTAAAAAAATATTTAGATAAAATTTTAAAAGTAAAGAGAGTAAAACTAATAGTAATAAAAAATAAAAAGTGAAGTTGTGGTAAAAATGATATTGAAAATAAGAAGTTTCAATGGATGGAGATAAAAATCAATTTTGAAAAGAAAGAGAAAAATAAAAAGGAAAAAAAATTAAAATAATAAGAAAAATAAGAAAATGTATTTTATAACAAAATACTTATAAAAATAAAATTGTATTAGTTATTTTAGGGTGCTCACTCTTTGTTGAGAGAGTGCACACTACTCTCTTGTTAAATGAACGAAAAATGATGTAATTGTATCTATTCAAAATTGTTTAGTGGGGGTAATAGGACGATTGTAAAGTTAAGGTGTCTTTTTAAAAGTTTGGGACAGTTTCAGTTCTGACTTTATGTCTTTTCTCTAATTAAAACAACAAAAATATAGTGTATTCTTACAAAGTGATATCGGGTGTGCTCAATTAGAATATATCATTAAAAATATTCAATACTAAAAAAATATATTTATTCATTTATTTTGTGATTGATTACTAATATAATATACCATATCATATATTTTTAGGGACAAAAATATTCATTAGATATTAAAAAAGTGTACCATAGATAATATACCTTTAATTCAACCATGGAAAAATCTAAAATATTAATTAGATAGAAATATATATAATCATTTTTTTGTTCAAAATGAAGAAATAAAATAAAAGGGAATAAAATAATATTAATTGAAATCAAAATAATACAACAATGAATCTTCAAAATGTTTGAAAATCAATCAAATTAATACAACAATGAATCTTCAAAAGGTTTGAAAATCAATCAAACTTTTATACTACTACAACTCACGCATGAATCTCCAAGATAATTAAGTTTCTTTCTTCATTTTGTTGAACTTGTACCAAGTAATGTGATGAATCTTTCAAGAATATAGCGATGATCTTCATCAAAGTGAAGATCATATCGTGATGTCATCTTTTCTATGTCTTCTTTTTTGGTTACTTAACTACATGATTGATGAAGAGAAAGATGAAGAAAATAAAGTTAAAAGATTATACTACTAAAAATAAAGAATGAAAAAATGGAAATGAACATGCAACATCTCCATAGATTATTGGTATTTATAGATAAAATAAGTCATAAAAATAGTTAAAAGGGAATTGAAAAGACATGCTATTTAAGTAGAGAATGTCAATAAATGGGGTTTTTTTAAACTCATTTCATATGATTACAATATTAAATATGATTGAATTTTATAATTAATAAAAAAATATTTTATGAAAAGAATTAAAAAAAAAAAGACAAAAAAAGAAGAAGAAACAAATGGAGGCCATATAGATGATGAGTGACTTAAAGATATAGAGACGATTGACCCTTCGGGGTGGCCTAGTGATTTGGGCTTGACACTTCCATATTGGAGGTTCAAGTTCGAAACCTCTTGCGGGTGAAAGCAAGGGGTATGCGTTCTGGGTCAAGCTCATCGCATCAGACTTGCCTAGCGTGGATTACCTCTCCTATGTAGTTTGTGAGCTATTGCATAGGAGCGTATATTTTACGTTATGCGCACCCAAAGGGTGGCGGTATTTGCTTTTGAATTTACATGTATAGAGAAACAGATCCACAATTAGTAATATAGAGATATTGTGTGTGCTTTTGTTTCTGCTGTATTTTTGTTGGGAAAATGATCTGATATACCCCTCAACTTTGTCATTTAGAGTTGATATACCTCTTGTTATGAAGGTGACTCATATATACCCTTACTTGTAAACAAATGACTTACATATACCCATTTCCTCTAACGGAAATGAAAAAAACAATAATTTTAATCTAAATTTTTATTATTTTTTTCTAAAAAATATAATCTCATATGAGTAAATTTAATCCTCGTCAAATATATATATCTTTTTTACTTTTTTTTTGTTTCAGTGACTAATTGATAATTATTATTTTGATAATCAAATTTATTTATGTTTCACTAATATTTTTGTAAAACTTATTGTAGATGTCCGAATTTTTTCTTTGAATACGAAATTAAATTACAATACACATAAAAAAATAATTTAAATTTTTTTTCATTACACTAAGGAATGAAACACAAAAACAAAATAAGAATAAGAAACTCAAATAATTAAAAAAAGTCAAAAAATAATTTATGTATGAAAAAATTAAAATACCTTGAACTTTGATAGAAGAATCATATATACCCAAAATATTTTTTTTAAAAAAATTAGAAGTAATAAATATAAATTTAAAACTAATTTTTTAACTTCCGTTAAATGAAGGGTACATGTGAGCCATTTTGTAACGGCAGGGGTATATGTGAGCCGTTTGTATAACGGTAAGGGCATATATGAGCCACTTTTATAACGAGGGATATATCAGCTCCAAATGATAAAATTGAGGGGTATATCAGACCCTTTTCCCTTGTTCTTAGTCCCTTGAACTCCTAGTGGATTCATAGAAGACAACAATTAACTAAGATGTATATTGAATAACTAAAGACATCACGTCCTTTGGTGACAAATTAGATCATGAGATGGGATTCATTGTCGTACCCAAATCTCTCACATAATTCACTAACAGGACAAGTAATATAGACCATGTATAATATTAACAAGTAACGTTGGAATAATGTCATGAATATTTTTTGTGGTCTATGTAAGAACCTTGTTATTTTTTGCATTTGCTTCGACTACTGGTTTAGTTATTTTCTATCTCATCGGGTTTGGACTGTAGCCTTTGTGGAAATTGGCAGAAGTTTTTTAAACATCTATTTCTACTACAGCTACATGGAGTTTCTCTCATTAACCTTAATGTGAAAAGCTTGTGGAAAATTATAGAATGTGACTCACAAGTTTGAAAATTTATCTTTGATGTTACATTACCTACTCCAACTAAAAGCATGTTGGGAAAAAGGCGGACAAATACAAAAGTATATATGGTAAAAGTAATGGAAATAAAATGGGAAAAAAATGACACCAAGAATTTTACGTGGAAACCCTTCTGAATAAGGGAAAAAACCACGGACCAAGAGGAGCAATTGATATTACTATAGTAAGGAATTTTACACTGTGTAGTCACGAATACAATACTCAAAGTGACTACTACACACTCAAAAGGAACAACACTCTTTTGGTTTCCGTCTTACTAAAATATCGCTCACACTCTATTTTTCTTCACAGACTATTTTCTTGTATAGTCTATGGAATACCTCACTTTGCTCTCAAAATGGTTTTTCTCTCTAACTTGGTGTGTTCTACAAATGAGCAAGAATGCTCTATTTATAGAAGGATAAAACCATGCCTATGTCACTAATGACATATGTAAACATAGCAAAGTCAAGAATGGTTGCAAATCTTACCAATTTGCCAACTACCAAATCTTTCAAAGTCAAGAATGGTTGCAAATCTTACCAATTTGACAACTACCAAATCTTTTCTTTTCAACTCCAATTACTATTCTTTTTTAACAATTGCTTGTACCAATTGAATAGCTAAAGTTGACTAAAACAATGGGATGGATTCAACAAATCTCCCCCTCCAGTCCCATTTACTGGAAGAAGGTATCTTTAACTTCTTTAGAGAGAGCTCATACCCACAAGTTCTTTGCATAACTCGAACTTGTCTTTCGGTATCATCTTAGTCAGCATATCTGCAGGATTTTCACTTGTGTGAATCTTTTTGACGTGAAATGATTCATTCTCCACTTTCTCACGAATCCAATGATATCTGACGTCAATGTGTTTTGTTCTTGCATGGTACATGGAGTTCTTGCTCAAGTCTATTGCACTCTGGCTGTCACAATAGACAATATACTCCATCTGATTCAGAACAAGCTCTTGAAGAAATCGCTTTAGCCATATCATCTCCTTGCCGGCTTCAGTAGCCGCAATATACTCAACTTCAGTTGTAGATAGTGCAACACACTTCTGCAACTTTGACTGCCATGATATAGCTCCCCCTGAAAAAGTAAACAAATATCTAGTAGTGGATTTTCTGTTATCAAGGTCACCTGCCATATCAGAAGCTGTATAGCCTTTCAAGATTGGATTTGATGCTCCAAAACACAAGCATTCATCTGAGCTTCCTCTAAGATACCTGAGTATCCATTTCACAGCTTCCCAATGCTCTTTTCCCGGATTTTCGAGAAATCTACTGACAACACCAACTGCGTGAGCAATATCAGGTCTAGTGCACACCATTGCATACATCAGACTTCCGACGACGGAGGAATATGGAACTTTGGCCATGTTCTCTTTTTCCTCCCTAGCTGTAGGACACATCTTCTTGCTCAACTTCATATGACCAGCAAGAGGTATACTCACAGGCTTCGCATTATTCATATTGAAGCGCTCCAGTACGCGTTCAATGTACTTCTTCTGGGACAAATAAATCTTTTTTTCATCTCTAAGACGAGTAATTCTCATGCCCAAAATTTGTTTGGCATTACCCAAGTCTTTCATAGAAAAAGACTTACACAACTCTTTCTTCAGATCGTCAATCTTGGAAGTATTCTTTCCCACAATCAACATATCATCCACATACAACAAAAGGATGATGAAATCATTGTCAGAAAATTTTTGTACAAATACGCAATGATCTGAAGAAGTCTTCTTATAGCCTTGCTCCCCCATGACAGATTCAAACTTTTTGTACCACTGTCTGGGAGCTTGTTTTAGGCCATAGAGACTCTTTTTGAGTTTACATACAAAATTTTCTTTACCATCTACTTTGAAGCCCTCAGGTTGTTCCATATAAATCTCTTCTTCTAGGTCACCATGAAGGAAAGCCGTCTTCACGTCCATCTGCTCAATTTCTAAATTAAGACTAGCAGCCAAACCTAGAACTGTGCGAATCGAGGACATTTTCACAACAGGAGAAAATATTTCGTCAAAGTCAATACCTTTTCTTTGACCGAATCCCTTAACAACCAATCTAGCTTTGTACCTGGGCTTCAAGTTGTGTTCTTCAAGTTTAACTTTGAACACCCACTTGTTCTTCAAAGCTCTCATGCCCTTGGGCAATTTTACCAACTCATAAGTGTGGTTCTCATGCAAAGACTTCATCTCGTCTTGCATGGCTTCAATCCATTGATTCTTGTGCTCATCTTCCATGGTCTCCTTATAACATTCAGGTTCTCCCCCATCAGTGAGTAACACATACTCATTGGGTGAATAACGAGAGGAAGGAAACCGTTGTCTTATGGACCTCCGAAGCGGAATATTTGATTCGTCCACAACTTCATGAGCAACAGGATCATCAATAACAATATCATTGTTATTATCAACATCAACATGTTGATTCGATACATGATTCTGGGCGTCACCATGATTATCAAACCCAATAACATCATGCACACTTGTGTGAGGAACTTCATCATGATGAACTATACCATCAAAACTTGAAGATTCTACCTTCTCCGCTTGTTCAATATCTTCAATTGTTTGATTCTCCATGAAAATAATATCACGGCTTCTCACAAGTTTCTTTTCAATTGGATCATATAGCCTGTAACCAAATTCATCTAGGCCATATCCAATGAAGATGCATTGCCTTGTCTTGGCATCTAACTTTGACCTCTCATCTTTCGGCACATGTACAAAAGCTTTGCAACCAAATACTCTCAAATGGTCATAGGAAACATCCTTTCCATACCAAACACTATTTGGTACATCACTTTGCAAAGCAACAACAGGAGATAGATTAATAACATGTGCAGCGGTCAATAAAGCCTCACCCCAAAATGAGTTTGGCAACTTTGCTTCAGAAAGCAAACATCTAATTCTTTCCATCAAGGTTCTATTCATCCTCTCAGCCAAGCCATTAAGTTGAGGAGTCTTGGGAGGAGTCTTCTGGTGTCTAATACCTTGATGCTTGCAGTATTCGTCAAATGGTCCACAATATTCACCACCATTATCAGTACGAATACATTTCAGTTTCTTTCCAGTTTCTCTTTCAACTGAAGCCTGAAACTACTTAAAGACACCTAACACTTGGTCTTTAATCTTCAAGACATAGACCCAGAGTTTTCTCGAGCAATCATCAATGAAAGTGACAAAGTAAAGTGCACCACCCAATGTCTTTGTCTTCATTGGACCACATAAAATCAGAGTGCACTAACTCAAGCAACTCTGTCTTTCTCGAAGGAGGGTAGGACTTAAAGGAAACTCTATTTTGTTTACCAGCCAAGCAGTGCTCACATTTTTTTAATTTAGCACTTTGGAAATTTGACAATAATTTCTTCTTGGCTAGAACATTAAGTCCTTTCTCGCTAATGTGGCTAAGCCTCTTGTGCCATAATATTGAAGAGCTATCGCTCTCAACTGCATTCACCATATCAACACAAGCAGAGGCCGTAGTCCAGTATAGACCACGACGTTTGTTACCACGAGCCACAACCAAGGAACCCTTAATGAGCTTCCATTTTCCATCACCGTTGGTACTAACATATCCTTCATCATCTAAGACACCAACAGAAATTAGGTGTAGACGAACATCAGGAGCATGTTTCACATTGTTCAAAACTAGTTTAGTTCCAACACTAGTTTCCAAACAAATTGTACCAATACCAACCACCCTAGAAACAGTCTCATTACCCATACTCAAGGTTCCAAAATCACCAGGAGTGTAGGAAGAGAAAAAATCCTTCCTTGATGTCACATGAGATGCGGCACCAGTGTCCACAACCCAGCTTGACTCATCACAAGCAATATTTATCATGTTTGCATCAAGAACGGTAACAAGATCTTCGGTGGTGACGGTGGCTAGGCAATTTTCATTGCCATCTTGTTTAGTTTCCTCTTTGTTATTGTTCTCCCTCTTCAACTTTTTGCAGAACTTCTTTGTGTGCCCTTTCATGCCACAATGATAGCACTCAATATCCTTAAGTCTGCCTTTGGATTTGCTCCTATTTTGTTCTCTATGCTGAGAACCACGAGTTTTATTTCTCCCCCTGGGGCCAGTTATCAGGACATCCGACGAAGAGGAACCTTGAGTTTTTCTTCTCATCTCTTCGTTCAAGACACTACTCTTGGCGGAATCCATAGAGATCACACCATCCGGAGCAGAATTTGACAATGACGTTCTAAATGTTTCCCAAGAATCTGGTAGGGAACCAAGTAGAAGCAAGCCTTGAATTTCTTCATCAAATTTGATGGCCATAGCAGATAATTGGTTCATAATCCCCTGAAAATTATTCAGATGGTCTGTCATTGGAGAACCATCATGATACTTCAAACTCAACATCTGCTTTATTAAGAACATTTTGTTGTTGCCAGTCTTTCGAGCATACAAACTTTCAAGATGCTCCCATAGGGTTCGAGCATGTGTTTCCCCAGAAATATGGTTCAACACATTATCGTCGACCCATTGCCTAATGAATCCACAAACCTGTCTATGCAACAGATTCCACTCTTCATCTGTCATTTTATCAGGCTTTACAGTGGTAAATACTGGTTTATAAAAATTCTTGACATAAAGCAGATCTTCCATTTTCCCCTTCCAAATGGCATAATTAACACCATTCAAAGTAACCATTCTACTTGTGTTGGCTTCCATTGTTTCCCCCAAAAAATATAGTTATCGCAAATCAAAGTAAATCTTTTCTGATGTGGAAGTTCAGACTGTGCTGCAACCACAGAGCATACTCAGATAAAACCTTGGCTCTGATACCAATTTGTTGGGAAAAAGGCGGACAAACACAAAAGTATATATGGTAAAAGTAATGGAAATAAAATGGGAAAAAAACGACACCAAGAATTTTACGTGGAAACCCTTCTGAATAAGGGAAAAAACCACGGACCAAGAGGAGCAATTGATATTACTATAGTAAGGAATTTTACACTGTGTAGTCACGAATACAATACTCAAAGTGACTACTACACACTCAAAAGGAACAACACTCTTTTGGTTTCCGTCTTACTAAAATATCGCTCACACTCTATTGTTCTTCACAGACTATTTTCTTGTATAGTCTATGGAATACCTCACTTTGCTCTCAAAATGGTTTTTCTCTCTAACTTGGTGTGTTCTACAAATGAGCAAGAATGCTCTATTTATAGAAGGATAAAACCATGCCTATGTCACTAATGACATATGTAAACATAGCAAAGTCAAGAATGGTTGCAAATCTTACCAATTTGCCAACTACCAAATCTTTCAAAGTCAAGAATGGTTGCAAATCTTACCAATTTGCCAACTACCAAATCTTTTCTTTTCAACTCCAATTACTATTCTTTTTTAACAATTGCTTGTACCAATTGAATAGCTAAAGTTGACTAAAACAATGGGATGGATTCAACAAAGCAGGAGTATTGTTATTTTTTATTTTTCTCACTTGACTTAGTCAAGCAACAATATCTTTCATTGTAAATTCGTTACAAATTCTGCAGCAAAATTTTCTACCGTTTGTCTTACATAATGAGAGTTGTGACCAATTCACATTGACTTAGGTGATACACACAGTAGAGATAGTCGATGACCTCGAAATGAAAACAATATTTAGAGAAAACAAATATGGAATAATTGGTACTAGCCACCAAGAAGTAAAGACTTTTAACACTAGTTTGTTTGTTGTAGATTGTGGAAAATACTTCAGATTAATTTAAACGGGCAAATAGTCTTTTTTTGTTCATACATAGTAATGAAGTTTGAGTTGGATAACTCATCTTTATTACTGGCTTTTATATTCTTACATTACTTAAGCATCCTCATTTGTAATATTATCATATTGAGGATTATAAACTCGGTGATGATCAAAGAATACCTAGTTTTCTCTAGTTCTTATTTTTTCCATGCTTGGTAAGTAGTAGAGACTTGTTATCTCGAAGAGCCCCCCTTGCTTATACTTATCCCTATTATTATCTTTTTATTTATTTTAAAAAAATTAATCAATTAATTTTAACATTAAAATACGACCTTCATTCGAAGTTTCTTGTAATAGTACTATTAAAGATTTATTTGCATTTTATTCTTCATTATTTTCACAAAAACTACACAAAGTGTAATTCATAAACTAGTATATATATGTGGATAATGACGATTATTTTGTAAGAACAAAACATTTTGTTATTTGCTGAATACAAAAAATATGGGAATTCTGTTTTTGTTTTATTCACTTGTCTGTATTTTGTTGCTAGTTAGTGAAAGTTTTACTTCTTCCTCTGTGATGATGCATCATCTTTGCTCTCCCACTGAAGCTTTTGCTTTGCTTCAATTCAAACAATCTTTTCAAATCTCTGACTTCCCTAGATGTTTGGATGTTACTGATCTGCAGTATGTTGATATCCCAAAAACAAAGTCTTGGAATGAGAGTAGGGATTGCTGCAGTTGGGACGGGGTCACTTGTGACTTGTTTTACACAAATTAGGTATTTGGATTTTAGTTATAATCATTTCACCGGCCATATTCCTTCCACAATCTCTCAATTGAAGCACCTCACATATCTAGGTCTTTCATCCAACTCCTTTCCAGGTGAAATTCCCAATATTTTTTCTAACCTCCATGAGCTACGTTATTTATATCTTTCTAACAACAGCTTCATCGGTTCGTTTCCTTCTAAAATTGTAAGCTTGACACATCTTCAATGCTTAGACTTGTCCTACAACTCAATGAATGGTACCATACCATCTTCGGTGTTTAGCCTCCCTTTGTTAGGTCTGTTGTGGCTCAATAATAATCGATTTAGTGGACTACCCGATGAGCTCAAAACAAACCCAACATTGGTACGCCTGTTTTTAAGCCATAATCAACTCAGTGGTTCTTTTCCTCAATCACTTTCGAATCTCACAAACCTTTCTATCCTTGACCTTTCTTCGAATAGCATCACTGTCGATGAGGGAAATCAAATCACTTTCCCTAACCTAAAAGTTTTGATGTTATCATATTGTGAACTGAAGGATTTTCCACACTTCTTGACAAATGTAAAGAAACTTCAGGCCTTGGATATTTCTAACAATAAGATTTGTGGCCAAATCCCAAACTGGTTTAGCGGCATAAGGTGGGACAACTTGTACTACCTAAATCTTTCGCATAATTCTTTGACAGGCAACCTACCACAATTTCATTTCCATAATATAGGGTATCTTGATCTTAAATTTAACTTCCTTCAGGGTCCACTACCTTCATTCGTTTGTAACATGAACTATCTTCAATCTCTACATTAATCACATAACAACTTCAGTAACTCGATTCCAAGTTGCTTGGGAAGAATGTCTAGTCTAAAAGTGTTGGACTTAAGAAGGAACAATTTCACAGGGAGTCTTCCCCCATTATGTGCGCAGAACACTTCATTGAGAACCATTGTCTTGAATGGTAATCAATTTGAAGGAACTCTCTCTTTCTCGTTGCTCAACTGTACTAATTTAGAAGTTGTTGATATAGGGAATAACACTATAAATGACACATTTCCTGCTTGGCTCGGAACACTTCAACAACTGCATGTCTTAATATTGAAGTCCAATATGTTCCATGGACCAATTAGTACTTGTCAGACTACATTTTGCTTTCCCAAGTTGCGAATTTTTGATCTTTCGTATAACCAATTCAGTGGCTCACTTCCTGCAGAAGTTTTTGGAAACTTCAAGGCAATGATTAAATTAGACACAGGAGAGATCAAGTACATGGGACCATCACAGCTGTCATTGTACCAATCGTATGAGGATTCTGTGAGTTTGGTGATCAAAGGCCAAGACATTGAGCTAGAAAGAATCAGCACAATTATGACAACCATAGACCTCTCGAGCAACCATTTTGAAGGTGTCATTCCAAAAACACTAAAGGATCTCAGCTCACTTTGGCTACTCAATTTATCCCACAACAATCTCATAGGTCACATTCCAATGGAATTGGGGCAATTGAATAAGCTTGAAGCGTTAGATCTCTCCTGGAATCGTCTCACAGGAAAGATTCCAAAGGAATTGACAACAATGAAGTTTCTAGCAGTCTTAAACCTTTCTCAGAATCTTCTTATTGGATCGATTCCTCAAGGTCTACAATTCAACACATTTGAAAATGACTCGTATGGCAGTAACCTTGATCTATGTGGTCCTCCTTTATCAAAGCAATGTGGAACGAGTGATTCATCCCATGTTCCTCAACCATTGGAGTCTGAAGACGAGTCATATTTTTTTAGTGGATTTACGTGGGAATCAGTAGTCATCGGCTACAGCTTTGGACTAGTTGTTGGAACTGTTGTGTGGAGCCTCGTGTTTAAATACCGTAAGCCAGAATGGTTTGTTGAATTTTTTGAAGGCATTTATCCCAAGAAAATGAGAAGGTCAATGAAGAGAGCTCAGAGACGACGAACTTAATGGAAGAATGCAAGAGTGAACTTTTCTGTTTTTTAGTTATCTTTTTGTTGTTTGTATATATGCTTGATAACAATATAATTGCATGTGTTATATTGTGAATTTTCACTGGATTAAAATAAGTGTTCTTGATCTTTGCTTTCAAACTAAAAAAATTAAACTCAAAATAGAACATAACTTTCCTTTTTACTAAAACAATTTATTCAATTACATTCTTGAGTTTAATCAACTTCAACATGTTTGGTAATATCATCTCAAATTAATAATACTAAAAATGATGGATTATAAATGTAGGGGGAGGCGCAAAACAACACAAGTAGGATACAACACCTACAAGGATCGACTTCAAGACAATCAACCAAATATACTTTACCCAATTTACCAAAAGAAATTTACCAGATTAACCAAGCTCAAATCAGCAACACATAAAAAAATCACAAGCAAATATGAATAATAAATATGCAAGTGACACACGAGATTTATACGTGGAAAACCCCTTCGGTGTGAAGGATAAAAACCACGGGACTTGTAGGAGTCCACCCTTCTTCTTCTCTTATTATGCAAATTGAGGGTAAAAACACCCAAATCAGTCTACAAGGATGTCACAGCCCACCAACAACAACATACATAAGAGCCAACACAAAAGATAAGAGAAATTGGGAAATATCACCCAAAAAACGCAGGTTACACCAGCTGCAATAACAGATGATCAATAGCTCCGATTGACGATTTGAACCATCAAGATGTAGTGCTATATGTTTTGAACCAGCTGTGAACGATCCAACGGTCGGATCTCCGGAAAACTGAAATTTTGTCAAGGCTGTCCAGAAAATCCGCTCTCAAACCCTCTATCAAAAAAAATCTGCTTCTCTCTCTATCTCACACTATCTCTATTTTTTTCTTCACGTCAAAAACCCAGCAGAAAACAGCAGCTACCAAAGACTTCTAGAAGAAGTCAACAAAGCCCAAAACATATGGGCCACACATCAATAAGTGATTGGGCTTTCACTTATAAAAAAAATATAACAAATGGGCTGGACCCTTAACAATCTCCCCCTCCAGCCCAGTTCGGGGAGACCAAACATAAAAGGTCATCAAGAAGACATACCTGCAAGCTTGGAAAAATTCAAGCTTGCTTCCAGGGACCACCTTTGTCAACATATCAACACCATTCTTGTTGGTGTGAATCTTCTTCAACTTCATTAGTCGCTCTTCAATGACAACACGCAACCAATGATATCTCACATCAATATGCTTTGTGCGAGCATGGTACATGCTGTTTTTGCTCAAGTCCATAGCACTTTGACTATCACAAAACACAACATACTCACTTTGCTTCAAACCTAACTCTTGAAGGAAACGCTTTAACCAAAGCATTTCTTTGCTTGCTTCCACTGCTGCTATATATTCTGCCTCGGTTGTAGACAACGCTACACACTTCTGTAGCTTGGATTGCCATGAAATGGCTCCCCCTGCAAATTTGAACAAGTAACTGAGGTAGACTTCCGGTTATCAAGATCTCCATCCATGTCAGCATCCGTAAATCCCTCAAGAATAGGCTCACCACCTCCAAAACACAAACTCAGATTTGATGTGCCTCGCAAATATCTTAAGATCCACTTTACAGCTTCCCAATGAACCTTGCTCGGATTTGCCAAGTATCTGCTAACCAATCCAACAACATGTGTTATATCCGGTCTTGTACACACCATGGGATACATCAATGAACCAACAGCAGAGGAGTAAGGAATATGAGACATACTTTCCATTTCTTTCTCGGTTGTAGGACAACAACGCTTGCTAAACGTGAAATGGGCTGCACGTGGTGTATTAACTGGCTTGACATTCTTCATATTGAACCTTTCAAGCACCCTTTTAATATACTTTTCTTGTGACAACCAAAGCTTACCAGCTTTTCTATCACGAGTAATTTCCATACCAAGAATTTGCTTCGCAGGACCCAAATCTTTCATATCAAAGGACTTTGACAAATCCTCTTTCAACCTGCAAATCATCTCAACATCTTGTCCCACAATCAACATATCATCAACATACAAGCAAAGGATAATGAAGTTACCTTCAGAGAATTTTCTAAAATACACACAAGGATCTGCAAGTAGTCCGCTTGTACTCATTACTACTCATGAAGGAATCAAACTTGTGATACCATTGCCTTGGTGCTTGCTTGAGTCCATAAAGACTCTTTTTCAACTTCAAACAAAATTCTCTTTTCCCTTAACTTCAAATCCTTCCGGCTGTTCCATGCAAATCACCATGTAAGAAAGCAGTTTTAACATCAAGTTGTTCAAGTTCAAGATTCAAACATGCAGCTAGTCCCAAAATCATACGAATGGAAGTCATCTTCACCACCGGTGCAAAAATCTCATCGAAGCCGATGCCCTTTTTCTGATGGCATCCCTTCACCACTAATCTTGCCTTCCGCTTCACTAGCTTGTTGTCATCTTTCTTGTTCTTAAACAACCACCTGTTCTTCAAGACTTTCTTCACTTCTGGAGGCTTCACCAAGTCATAGGTTTCATTCTTCTTCAAAGAATCCATCTCCTCTTGTATAGCCTTGAGCCAATGGTCTTTTTTTTGAATGTGACAAGACCTCTTGAAGGCTTTCAGGCTCCCCCTCATCAGTGATTAGGATGTATTCTGAACTTGGATAAAGTCTTGAAGGTTGACGAACTCTGGTCGATTTTCTAAGTGTTGGCTCTTCTACCTATGGGCTGGATTTCTCCCCTTGATTAAAAGACTCTCCATGTTGAACATCTACAGCTTCATCATCAGGTTGTGGTACAACAACATCAGGTTGTACCTCTTCAATATGGTCATGTTCATGAGCAATTTCATGACCATCCTCTGGAGCATCACCTGTTAATTGATCATCTGAAGCAGAAACATGAGGCATGGGCATATCAATAACATCATGAGAGAAATTAGAATAATAAGTCTTATCAGCACCAAAGAGATGAAAACCCATATCGTGCTCATAAAAGACAACATCTCTACTTCTCACAACTTTTTGCTTTGCTGGATCATAAAGTCTGTAACCAAACTCTTCATCACCATATCCAACAAACACACAAGGAGAAGTCTTGAAATCAAGCTTCAATCTATGTTCCTTCGGCACATGCATAAAAGCCTTGCATCCAAACACCCTCAAGTGAGAATAAGAGGGGTCTTTCCCAAACCAAACTCTCTCGGGAATCTCAAACTCCAAAGAAACTGATGGTGCTCTATTTATCAAATACACAACAGTTCCAACTGTTTCACCCTAAAATGACTTAGAAAGATTGGACATTCTAAGCATGCATCTCACTTTCTCAATAATGGTTCTGTTCATCCTCTCGGCAACGCCATTGTGTTGTGGGGTACCCAGTTCTGTTCTCTCATGTCGAATGCCATATCTTGAGCAATATGCTTTAAACTCATTTGAAGTGCATTCACCTCCATTATCAGTTCGAAGATGCTTCAGTTTGCAATCTGTCTCCCTTTCAACCATTGCATGAAACTTCTGGACGATACCGAACACCTCACTTTTGTGCTTCATCATATAAACCCAAGTTCTCCGAGTAGCATCATCAATAAAAGTAACAAAGTATTTGTTACCACCAAGTGATTCCACCTCTATGGGACCACACACATCAGAGTAAACCAACTCTAACTTCACTTTCTTTCTTGTAGATGTCCTCGGAAAAGAAACTCTGTGTTGCTTTCCTGCTAAACAATGATCACAAGGGTCAAGTGAAATAGTAACATCAGCAGGAATAAGAGACTTACCGGCCAACAACTTTATACCCTTCTCACTAACATGCCCCAATCTTGGGTGCCATAAGTTAGGAGAAGTTTTCTCCTCAATAGCATTCAACTCACCACTACACACTTTCAAATGTGTCTTATACAAGGTGCAACAAAGCTTGCCACGAGCAACAGTCAAGGAACCCTTAGACAATTTCCATTTACCCTCACCAAAAGTGTGCTTGTAACCCTCTTCATCAAGTACATTAGCAGACAAAAAATTAAGGCGTAAATCTGGAATGTGGCGAACATCTCTCAACGTCAAATAGCACCCAACATTGGTTTGGACTCGAATATCTCCAATGCCAACAATACTTGCTGAGCTTTGGTTCCCCATCTTCACACTACCAAAATCTCCAGCTCGGTAGTCAATAAAGTACTCCTTATTAGGAACACAATGATAGGAAGCTCCTGTATCAATAAGCCATTCAGTGTCAGAACTATCAACATGACAACACTCTCCAATAGCACATATCAAAGAAATAGGATTATCAGAACTAGAAGTTGTAGCAGCTGTATTCTTGTCATCACCCTCTTTATGATGGTCATTTTTCTTATTTTGCTGGTCTCTTTTCAACTTGTAGCAAAACTTTTGAATGTGGCCAGGCTTGCTACAATAGTGGCATATCGTAGGTTCTCTCCCATCCTTGGACTTTGACCTATACTTTGACTTGCCACGCCCTTTGGGACCTCTTCTCTTGCTTCTTCCTCTATTCTCTACCACAAGTGCCTGCGAAATATCAACACCCATCTCCTTTCTTCTAAGCTCTTCATTGAACATGCTCTCTTTGATGACATCCAATGAAAGCGTACCATCTGGAGCTGAGTTGCTGATAGACAAAACCAAAGTTTCCCAACTGTCTGGCAAAGAACTCAAGAGGAATAAAGCCTGCAACTCATCATCAAGAACAATTTTCATAACAGTCAACTTGTTAATAATATCTTGAAAGTCACTAAGATGCTCAGAAACAGACTTCCCTGGCTTCAACTTGAGATTAACAAGCCTCTTAATCAACGAGGCCTTGTTATGAGTGGTCTTCCTCTCACAAAGACCCTCCAATTTTCTCTATAGTTCAAGCGGCTCAGTCTCCTGGGATACATGATTGAATATGCTAATATCAATCCACTGTATGATTGTCTCCAAGGTCTTTCTCTTCAGCTTTTCCCATTCTTTATCTGTCATCTTCTCTGGCTTAGTGGGCTGGTCATCTTTCTTTGTTTTATCCACATCAATTGGATCAAACAAATCCTTGCAATATAGCAAATCTTCCATCATCGGACGCCAAATGGAATAATTGGTTGATGGCAGTTTAACCATAGAGTTATTTCCATGCTCCATGTCTATGGTTTAACACTCCGCTCTGATACCAAATGTAGGGGGAGGTGCAAAACAACACAAGTAGGATACAACACCTACAAGGATCGACTTCAAGACAATCAACCAAATATACTTTACCCAATTTACCAAAAGAAATTCACCACTTGATTAACCAAGCTCAAATCAGCAACACATAAAAAAATCACAAGAAAATATGAATAATAAATATGCAAGTGACACACGAGATTTATACGTGGAAAACCCCTTCGGTGTGAAGGATAAAAACCACGGGACTTGTAGGAGTCCACCCTTCTTCTTCTTCTCTTATTATGCAAATTGAGGGTAAAAACACCCAAATCAGTCTACAAGGATGTCACAGCCCACCACCACCAACATACATAAGAGCCAACACAAAAGATAAGAGAAATTGGAAAATATCACCCAAAAAACGCAGGTTACACCAGCTGCAATAACAGACGATCAAGAGCTCTGATTGACGATCTGAACCATCAAGATAAAGTGCTATATGTTGTGAACCATCTGTGAAAATTTCAGAACGATCCAACGGTCGAATCTCCGGAAAACTGAAATTTTGTCAAGGCTGTCCAGAAAATCCGCTCTCAAACCCTCTCTCAAAAAAATCTGCTTCTCTCTCTATCTCACACTATCTCTATTTTTTTCTTCACGTCAAAAACCCAGCAGAAAACAGCAGCTACCAAAGACTTCTAGAAGAAGTCAACAAATCCCAAAACATATGGGCCACACATCAATAAGTGATTGGGCTTTCACTTATAAAAAAAATATAACAAATGGACTGGATCCTTAACAATAAATTGATTATTATGATGTCTTCACTCATGAATTGAGAGAATGAGCCAAAGCTGTCATGATATGAGCTTCATTTGAGATAATTTATGTAGTTGAAGGAATTTGTCCCAAAACAATAGAATAACCATCATCATAATTCTCCATTCCATGTGCCATTAGTTGCCATACTGAACTTCCTCCCATTGTTCCACCTTCTTTTGCCAAATTATACACATTTCTATACACACTACTCATAAATATATCTCTTGATCCTTCACCTGATCTACTAGATTTTCCAAATTCAGCAAGCACTAAAGGTTTTTTTAATATATTTCTTGTATCTTTTCAGTGACTTGTTATCCACTTTTCCATCCAAACCAATTGTGCTTCATTACTTTGTCCAGAATGATTCAGTCTAATGATCGAGAGATTATTTTTTGGACAAAGATTGTTTTATTTATTTATTTAATTAATTAAATTAAATTAAGGTACCAACACTCAACTTTTTAGTTGATTATCACGACCCGACTCGGATCCGTACGACCCGATTTGTTTAAAATCTTTGCCGAATTTATTTAAAATTTTCCACCATTTGAAAGTGACTTTTCTGAAAGGTTGCAACTTTCAGGTACAACCAAGTCCGTTTGAAAGGTTGCAAATTTTCATTAACGATCGTGTGGATTCTTAAAAGGTTGCAACCTTTCGGAACATGTTCCTCTTGCTTATAAATACCATTTATTCTTCAGAATTTTTTCTTATGATTTTTTTTATTTCTTCTTCTTCTTCTGCACAAAGTTTCGTCGTGTATTTTACTGCTGTTGAGTTGTTCGCTGACAGAAGAGTTTTGAGTATCAATACGCTGGTGATTGAGATCATTCTATCCTGGGAGGACATATTCCAAATCAAACCTCGGATATTAGAGGAGAATAATTTTCTTAAGGGGACACTGTGCATTCAGTGGAATTGATCTTATTCTGTTCTTATTTTCATATTCTGGTACGTTTACATATTTTAATTTTTTTTGAATTAATTTTTGTTCATCTCTCTTACTGGTTCATTAAACTTTGGTTATTCTGTGTTTCTACAAAGTTCTGTTGAAATCAATAATTCTGTTTTTAAAACACATATTGGAAACAATTCTCAAATGTTTAATATTTGCTTCTGAATTTGCCTATATAGAGAAACAGATCCACAATATAGAGAGATTGTGTGTGCTTCAATTTCTGCTGTATTGTTTGTTCATAGTCCCTTGAAACCTGGTGGACGATTCACGACTCAAACCTTGACTGGTTTAACAACATGAGATGGGATTCATTGTCGTACCTAAACCTTTCACATAATGTTAGAATTCTGACCCCCAAATTCGCCTTAGGAACAGGTTTATTCTATATGTTCCTTTGAGAAATTACAGCAGTTACGTTTTGTGAAGTAAATAAAATAATAACACAATATTTTACCGCGGAAAACCCCAACTCACAAGGGTAAAAACCACGACCTACACTTAACTCCACTTAATTAAATTTCAAGTCTCAACAAAAGATTACAAAGCTATGTAAAAAGGAATTATAAACTCTAATTTCTAGAGGAATTATAAACTCTAATTCCTAGCTAAGAAATTATAAACTCTAATTTCTAGCAACCCAAAGACACAAAACCCCCGGTTTTATATCTTCCGATGTTCTTCAAGTTCTACAACTTGTCGAACAACTCCTACTTACAAAACTCAGATTGTAAACAAAACCCTTGGATACAATCTTATAATTTTTCCTCACAAATTGCTACACTCCCAATAAATCTCAAAACTCTTTCAAACTTCTTGATCGTGTTTGATGCAAATAGCTCCCTATTTATAGATTTGAACTTCAACAAATCCTTGTATAATTCAACTTGTATTTGCCTTCTACAAATCCTTGTTGACTTTGTTTTATCGAAGAATGCTTTTCGAAAAGAGTTTGTTTTATTTTAAGGTATTTTCGACTTTTAGGAGTCGCCACTTAATTTTTTAAGAAAAAATCAAGAAAACTTATTTCCAAAATAACTTAAACAGAAAAATTATTTTAGAAATATTTTAGGGGGTTCGGGATTCTTATTAGTGTCTTAGGAAGGTGTTGAAAGCACCTAAGACACTCCGTTAAATACGATTTTTCGACGATTAACTCTACTTGACTATCTTACTTAACTTTTGCGAATCTTTAAGTTGATCTTATTAAAGTTTCATTTAGACAAATCTACAAATTTCGAAATGTTTATCTTGCAATTTATGAATATATTTCAAAGCTTAACTTCCTTGAAGTTTTTATCTAAACAAACTTTATGAATTTTGAAATATTATCGCTTCTAAGACTTAGTTTTAAATTGACAAGATAGAAAGGCGTCTCGAAAGAGGGTTTGGAGTTCCCTAATCCTAAGCTAACGACATTCAAAACAAAACAGGAAAAGCAACTAAAGTAGAGAGAGAGAGAGAGGGAGAGAGATTTGGGTCCAAATTCGGGTTCTGTTCGCCTTGACCGAATTTTGGACCCACCTGTCGTTGGGTTTTTAACCCATTTTTACCTGTCCTATCTAACCATACAAAAGTAATATACGAGAAAATAAAGCAACAAGGGCTTATGCCCATTACATAATAAAAATACAATAAAATAGGCGTGAATAGAATTTCTTCCAATTCGCCTCCTTCAATTTTCCTCACACTTCGCGATTCCGAATTTGCGACTCGAATGCAAAGGGTTTTGAGCCTTTGCGGCTCCCAAGAGGTGGAAAATAGGATGAAGTCCGTGAGGACTCGAGCGGTTTTTACATGCAACAAAATATATAAACGGAATTAATATATAATCCAACTAACATAACTAAAGAGAATAAAATAAACAAGACAGACTTTGTAGTCACTTAAGATTAATAATATATTAATTTATAACCAATCGTGGAAATAGCAAAAATGGAGAAAAATAATACAATTTGAGGACGAACTATCAATCAAGCGTATACACTACAAACAACACATTAAGACCCAAGTAAATTATTTGAACAAAGGACAGCCACAACCACAACGAGGACTGCCTATGAAATCAAATTGCTATATTTTGACACCTAACTTAATCTTCAAAGCAAAGCATATATTGCTATTTTAACTGGAAAAGACACAAGATTAAAAGACAGATTGTTTTCTTTTTAGCATTTCCCCAACTTCACACAGAACAGGGAGCCAACCGAGACAACAAAAAGCACAACGATAAAATTTAACAGAACATTCAGACAACAAAGATGCATTTAAAACCGAAACAAAAAATGGATAAAGATCGACTTTCTAAAGTCGAAAACTTTTCGAGATAAGATTAAACCACAAACCCAACCTAAAACCCACAACGTATTTTGCTAGAAATCGAATTTGAGTCGTCTTTGAATCACAGAATCATCAAGACGAGCCACAAATATGATACATACTCTGATTAATCAAAACGACATAGGCCAAATCTCAGACTTCGACGTCTCGATTCATTCTTTCAACTTGGGGTGAAAGAATGAGGGATAAGATGTCGAACGTTCAGCATTTACTTCCAATACAACTCTATAAAGTGCTCAAATAAGAAGAAGAACACAAAACCCATCTTCATTAGAGTCTACGAACCTCTAAACTACCACCAAACAACATATTCATTTGAGTAAATTTAGACAAGAACACTTGAAGTTGTAGAAACGAATAAAACAAACAAGTAAACTCCAGCACGCATACGCAGTGAGGTTAGCCTAACAATAACAGACGAAACCAAAAGACATACAACAGACGTTCTCCGCCCTCGAACCATCCAATCAAGACCAAGAACAGAAGAAAATCACGTAAAAAAATGAGTTTACCTGTTGAGGAGCAGCGAACGGGGGCAACGAGCAGGCCGAACAACGACAGCAGCGGCTTCCACCAACTGAAACCACACCCCGCTTCACACGTTTGAACTAGAACGTCACACCGACCCTCGACGAAATGATTTCCTCTTGTCCGGATCGCCCTAAGAACCTCTCTGTTACTCCCTTTGCGAAACAGAAAATCTTATTAAAGGGAACAAGTGTGAATTCTTTGTGGGATTCCGCTTTCTTCTCCAAAAATTTAAATATCTTTATACTCTATATCGATGGGATTTCGACCAAAAACCACAACCTAAACGACAACAGCCAACCCCCTTTCTGAAGGCGGAAGGGGGGTTTTTATAGAAGATTTTAGGGTTTCGATTTTTTTTGGGGGTGGGTGATACGATTTTCCGCCCATTTTGAATTTAAATCCGAAGCCTTATCCGAATCTGGGGAATATGCCTTTCTTGATGCCAAAATCTCCAACGGATTGAGGTGAGGTGGAGGGTCGAGATGATTTCGTAGTACTTGCGAGCGTCGTGGCGTAAATCCGCGCCATAAGGACGGAGTTTGGCAGCCTTCCTTGTGCTCACTGCGCTGATGCGTACGAAACAGCAGGACTGCAGTGTCCGTTGTGCTGCATCGTCCATGCGCGAGGGAAGAGAGGACGAGAGAGAGGGAGAGAGAGCGTGGGGGAGAGACGCGGGAGAGGAGTAAGAAAGGGGAGGCTGTGCGTCTGAGAATCGCGCCTGGGGGTTGTTTTCTGGGTTCTGTCGTGGCTGGAAGTCGCGTGAGGGAGAGTGTGGGGAGAGACGAGAACGCGCGATGGAGGGAGTTTGGGAGAGAGGGAGAGAGCGTGGGGGAGACGCGGGTGGGAGAGGGGTTTTCCGCTTTTGGGTTTTGCTGGCTTTTTCTGCGTTTTCTGGGTTCTTGGCATGCCTTCCTTTGTGGGAAGAGCGTGAAGAAGGAGGAGGATGGGTTGGGTTATGGGTTTTTGGGTCGGGTATTTTGAGTTTGGTGTTGGGTCGGGTTATGGGTTTTAGTGAGTTGGGTTGAGGAGGATGGGCCGGACTGAGGATTGTTTGGGCTGGCAATCTAGTCAAACTAAGTTAAGGGTGGGTTGGTTTAATGAATATCCAAGTTTGGCCAATCCTAAAAAAAAATGAATTCGTATCGATTAATTAACGAGCTTCTTTATCTAATAATTACAAAATCGTAAAAGTGATTTAAAATATAATTATAAATTGATTGAACTAATTTAATAAAATACTTAGGTGTATATTTTGATGAGTTTTTTTTTTTAGATAATCATAAGATATACTACTTATATACATAATTATGTAATATATATATACTATCTAAATATTATTATATTTTCGCAAATTTGTAACACTAATTGATTTAAATAATTTGGAAAACTCACGAAGCTCGATAATTAATTTATACCGACGTGGGTCAAAATTGGGTGTCAACAGACTTCTACTTAGACTTCTTTTCTACACGATTTCCTTAAATAAATAAGAAAGCACAATTTCCTTAAATAGGAATTAGTTTTCCATCTTTCACTTGTCTATGAACTCCTTTATAAAAGGAAACTTTTTGTACTTGTTGCTTGTCGAAAAAATAATAATTCCACAGCTTTATAACTTCTAATTCATGTGATTGACGTTCTTCTTATCCAAGTCGGATTCTGTAACGACCTGTTTAGTCGTTATGGGTAAAAATTTTTATTTTGGGAAATCTGGCTGCATGCGACGGACACCACGACGGACCGTCGTGGGCACGGCGGACCGTCGAGGGTGTCCCGTTCCAAAACACTTGGCATTATCAAATTGAGTGTTGAAATTGAGTCTCTGAACTCTGTGACGGACGTGCAGGACGGACCGTCACAGTCACGACGGACCGTCGTGAGCTCCGTTGCAAAACACTTAGACTTTTGAGAATTTGGGGCTGGGAACAACTCTCTGAAAGTCGTGACGGAAGTGCAGGACGGACCGTCGTGGGCACGACGGACCGTCACAGACTCTTCGAGGAAAATGGAGTCTCAGACCGTCACGACGGACCTGCAGGACGGACCGTCTCAGACACGACGGACCGTCACAGGTTCCGTCATAACAGTCGGGGTCAGAATTCTGGATATTTTTAAAGGGGTGTTTTGGACCATTCCGGCTTTAATTTATAAAGTTAGTGGGTTATTGTTATTAGTTCAATTCCTTGGGGGTTGAAAGACTAACTTTGAGTAACTTGGTGGGTTGGTTTCATTATTTTTAAGACTTGAAGTCTTGTGATTTAGGGTAAGAAGAGGAAGAGATTGGAGGAAGAAAGAGAAAGAGAAAGAGAAGAGAAAGAGGCGATTGAGAGAGAAAGAGCAAGGATTTCTTGAAGATTTCTTGCTTGAACACAAATCCTTGGTGAAGGTAGGTTATGGTTTATGCTATTTGTAGCAAACTCTCAATAGCAAATGATATGTATTGGGTATTCTTGTAAACTCTTCTATATGCTTAATTTTATGATTGTATGAGTATGATTATGTGTTTGTGATGAAATAAACATGATGAAGCTTGTGAACCCTAAATCTTGATGAAACCCTAATTTACTTGTTATGGAAATTGTGATGCCTTAGTATAAATGAAGGCTTGATGAACTTGTTATGTGATTTGAGATGCCTTAGTATAATAGAAGGCTTGGTGAACTTGTTATGTGATTTGTGATGCCTTAGTGTAAAGAAGGCTTGATGGACTTTGTATTGCTATTATAATGCCTTAGTATAAAGAAGGCTAGATGAACTATGTGTTGTTAGTGATAATGCCTTGGTATAAGGAAGGCTCGATGAATATGAGGATCGGAGTGCCACGTTCCGGTACCAGGATAGAAATGAGGATCGGAGTGCCACGTTCCGGCACCAGGATAGAAATGAGGATCGGAGTGCCACGTTCCGACACCAGGATAGTATATGGATCGGGTACCACGTTCCGGTACCAGGATAGAAATGAGGATCGGAGTGCCACGTTCCGGCACCAGGATAGTATATGGATCGGGTGCCACGTTCCGGTACCAGGATAGAAATGAGGATCGGAGTGCCACATTCCGGCACCAGGATAGAATATGGATCGGAGTGTCACGTACCGACACAAGAGGAAGAAAGATAATGAATCTTGAAAGATGTTAATATGATAAATCTAATGAACTTGTTGTCCTTAATGATTATGATGTTGAGGCTTGAGTCCTCCTGGATGAACTTGGTGATAATTATTGATGATTGTAGTATTTGTTGTTACTACATGTTGAGTATTATAGTTGATTTGTGAGATTAACTGATATATACTGTTTTCTATTCTGAGTTGGCCGATGATACCTACTCAGTACGTGTGGTTGTACTGACTCCTACTTGTTTGTTTCTTTCTTGTATTTGTGGAGTGCAGCAACCGTGCCGTCGTCTTCAACTCGACCGCGATTCTAGCCAGTCTTCACTGTACCGGATTTTCAGGGTGAGCTATGCTTCTAGCTTGGACTGGATCTTCTTCTTCTCGTCTTGATGCCTTGAAGTTCCGGCATGGACTAGCTTGTAGTTTGTTTAGTTTCTTAGAATACTCTTAGTTTCGAAATTGACTTTAGATGTTCTTGTGATGATGACTTCCGGATTTTGGGGGATATTTATTGTATTTCGTTTTTCGTTATTGAGTTAAGTCTTCCGCGTTGTATTTGGTTTATTTTGTTTGGGTTTAGATTGGTTGGTTCGCTCACACAGGAGGGTAGTGTGGGTGCCAGTCGCGTCCCCGTTTTGGGTCGTGACAGATTCGTTCTGTAAGGAACACGTCTTTACAACCCTTTTCTTTCATCTGTTTCTGTATTTGTCAATTATCAAAATCTGTATCATTCTAACACATAAATCACTTACTGGACACGTAATATAGATCTTGTATAATATGTTAGAACCTTGTTATTTTTTAGTATTTGCTTCGACTACTTATTTAGTTATTTCCCATCTCATCATCTTTGTCCTCTTTTTCCCCTGTAGTTTTTTGTGGAAATTGGCTTAAAGACTTGAAGTTTTTTAAACATCTATTTCTATTACAACTACATGGATGTGAAAAGTCTTGTGGAAAATTGTAGAGTGACTCACAAATTTGAAAAATTCCACACGGTATCATTGATGTTACATTACATACTCTTTAAGTAGATGTACGAGTTAAATCATGTCTTTAATTATTTTAATTTTTTACTTTTAGGAAAACTTAAGCAGATGTAGAAGTTAAATCATGTCATTAATTATTGTTATATTCTATTTTTGGGAAAAGGGTCTGAAAGATATTTCTACTTTGGCTGAAATTTATGTTATAATATCAAATTGCATTATTAAATAGTGTAGGAGATAAAAGGTTCTTTCCAAAGTTCAGTATTGTTACAACAATCTCGATCAAAGTTCGGATATATTTCAAATCTTTTTTCCTTTTGTTTTCTCACTCGACTAAGTGAAGCAATAGTATCTCTCATTGGAAATTTGTTACAAGTTCTGCAACAAATTTTTCTACCGTGTGTGTTGCGTAAGGGGACCAATTCACATTGTCTTAGGTAACGCACTGCAAAGATAGCCGACGACCTCGAAATGAACACAATATCTAAAGAAAAATTAAAACATAGCTGAGTATTAACTATTTTGTTAAATCTTTTGTCTTCCAAATAGTCTTGTGGAACACTACAAAATATGAGTAATAGGTTGTTAGAATTGAGACTATTGTGGAGAATAGGAGAAAAAAGGTATAATCGGGGAACCTTCTGCAATCTCAAGATCGTGTTAGTGTTTTGTCCTGATTTTTTTAAATCATAATTGAGTTTTATTTTTGGCTTAAAGAAAAATTAAAGTATTATCATAATTGCTTTTATTTTTTTTGAAAGGAAAATATAATTCTCTTCATATTTAGTTGATTCTTTCCTTTTAGAAAAATGTTTTGGAGTGACGAGGTTTTTGGAGTAGCTAGTTTTTTCCACAATGTAGTCGTTTATAGACCTTTGTTTATGGAAGATTTATTCTCTCTACCGTTTCAAACGTTTTTCTTTATAATAGTTTTGATATAATAATATTTTGATTTTTAGTATTAGTTTTTGTTCTAATTTATTAACCATATGATTTGCAATTTGTAAGCTTCTACATGACACCTAATCACCCCTCCACATAACGCAACAGATCGTTAACTAAGATCGAAAGATTCAAATAAAGAAAAGGAAGCAAGAAAGGAGAAAGAGTACTATTTTGAATAAAAGAACTTTGTTATATAAGAAGACTATTTGATTTTTGTTGGTGTTGAGTTGTTTACAAATGCCTTATACCACTCCTATTTATAGTCGTGTAAGGATGATTTAGATACTAATATAATAATCTAGACTATTCTAACCTCTTCCTACAAATATCTAAAACTTGGGACTATCTAGATTTTTTCTAACTATAAATATTTAATTATCTAGAATATTAATATTTTTCTTAGATACAACAAATATTAAAAATATCTCTATAAACTTAAATTTTTTTTTACTAAATATCTAAAATTATTTGTTCCTTTGAAAAATCATCTTTATTTTTCACAACTATTACTCATCCATGGACCACAATTTGTGTATTTAGTGATGCCAAAGTTGTATTATTTTATCTCAATTTATGCCAAAGTTAAGCAAAAAAAATATTGTATAATTGTTACTATCAACAAAAGACTGAAAAACTAGGTCAGTCTTTTTGGAAATAGACGTACGAGGGGTAAAGCAACCACTTTTATTTGTATGGATATTTTTCTTTATTTAATCCAAATAAATTGGGGCGCATGGCTTGTGTGCAGGAGGTTGTGAGTTTGATCCTTAGCAGAGCAGACCCTTTTTTATGAATTTAATTTCATAAAAACGTTTCGTTAAGAGTTTGACTAGTTTACATAATCATGTTTATTAACACGTCTTGAGTAATTTTTATTAATATAATATCGTTATATTATTTATTTTAAATATCGATACAGTTTACATAAAATACTGCGTACGCTACTGCTTGGTAGCGTTGTAGTTCGACGTTCTTTGTCTCTTTTATAACGTTTGATGTTGTTCTTTATAACTTTTTGGAATTTAAAAAATTTCTTTACATCTGATGAACTATTTCTAGAGAGATTTTCTTAGACTTTTTTTATACTTAAAATCATCTTCTATGACTCATAATTTTTGTATAGCAAACACAAAAATTAAAAAAATATAGCACTTTAAGATTTTGAAGAAACATGTTACCTTAGGATAAAATGTTCTTGACAATTTAGTGTATGTATCGAAAAGACGAACATTATCGAATGATCATATGTAAGCTTAATAAAATAGTTCAAATCTCGTGCGAAGCATGAATAATTTATCTAAATTAAAATAAAAGTAAAGAAAAAAGATTCCCCCTTTATATGTAATAAGTGAGAATTATATTTTATTTTTGCTATTTTATTTTTTAATTTTTATTTTATTTATTTCTAACTCAAACGAACACTAAAAAATAATTTCTTGATTTATCGAAACCACAAATAAATTCTAACGAAAACTACAACCCTCCAGTTTCCATTGAAGCACCACTGCCACCATCTCTTGAAGAGCAATCACTGTAGTGGCTACCTATTTAATATTTTCTGCAACTTTTGAAAATTAAAAATATCCAATTTTGCTATGCTAGAAATCAATATTTGTTCTCAACAATAAGAAAAATAAATTAATAGGGGTAAATTTGTAATTTATTATTTCAATACATGTTTAATTAATATCCACATAACTTATTCTACATTCTAACATCATAACTTATACATAAATTTCCTCATTTCTTATGTTGATATTAATTATGTAGGACTACAAAAAACACAACCAAATGCTGTATAAAATTTATACATAAATAACTTTTAGATAATTTTTAAAATCCAATCAACCAAACACGGTATAAGTTAGATTGATTTCTCTACCAAAAACAAAACTTCTATCAAATATAATAAAACTAATATATTTTTTTATATATGAATAAAATGTAAGTTATACAATAACCAAACAGCCCCTTTGTGATGCCAACACTGTATTATTTTCTCTCAATTTATGCCGAAGTTGAGCAAAACAAATATTTGGTATAGTTGGTACTATATCAACCAAGACTAAAAACTTGGTCAGTCGTTTTGAAATAGAATTATTAGGGGGAAAGTACCCCATTTTATTTGTCTAGACATTTTGTCTCTCTTTAATTTGAATCTCTGACTTTTATGAGTTGTGTTAATTATAAGCCACCAATCAGGCTTCAATCTTTAGATTTCCTTTTGATATTTCTACAATAAACTAGATATAAAATGGCCCTTTAACGGGCTCAGTATTTCATCTTAAATTTATTATTTCGTGATTAAATATTAAAATGCATATCTCTGTCGTGGACTTACTCTCATATAGTGTTTTCTTGACCGTTCATCATGATTAACTATCTAAAAACTCATTTAATCAAAACGATATCTTTCCTACCACAAATAATAACCTTTAATTTATAATTCAAATTCAAGGTAGAGCTAAGAGTTAAGTCTTGAGAGTTCATTCGAATCTTTTTTAGAAAGTCCCTTTGAGTCTTTTGAGGAGTCTTCTTTAATTTCTAATAACTTGTTTCAAGACTTGACTAAGTGATTATGAGAATGATGAAAATGTATTAATGAGTCTACATTGTCATCGAGATCCTTCTATCGTGAATCATAACTCTGTAATTCATAGTTCAAATTCAAATCCAAGAAAGAGCTAAGAATAGAGTTCAAAAAAATCTTTGAGTCCAATTAGAAAATATTTCGAGATCAACTATTGATTTGGCCTAAGTTTTGATGAAGTAAGTATGAAGATCATAAAAATCATGTACATGAATTCCATATTGTTATTAGACCCTCAAGTGAAGCCGTTCATGCCCATAAATTTGGCATGAACTTCATAAGTTGAGTATCTTTAAGAGGATTAGTATCTTCAAGGTCTAAATCTTGAGTATTGAGTTCTTAATCATTAGGGATTATATTCCTAATCATGGGGCTACTACATGTTACCACGAATGTCCTTGAATTGAGAAATTCATGTCTACACACTACAAAAATTTGATTATCGAGAACAAATAATTTCGTCATTTATAAATCATATTTCGTCACTAAAAATCTTGTGCGACGAAAAATAATTCGTCACTAAAAGTATACAAAGACGATTTAGTGCTTCATCGCTGAAAATATTATATTAACTACAAAAAGAAAACTCGTCTCCAAATCCTTAAACAATTGTGACAAATTTATTTGTCGTAAAAACTACGTATTTTTTTGTAGTTAGTAGTATGTTTTGTCACTAAAAAGGTTATTACTATCGACAAAATTATATTTTCGCTAGTTATTTTACTTCAACCAGTGACAAATCCATTGTCTCTATGCTTAAATGTACTTCATAGTTGAAGAAATCTTATTTCGTCACTAATGACTATACTTTAATTTCATTTAGTTTATCTATCTATCTATTTTATTATTTTAATGCTTCCTAATTAAAATATTTTTACCGTCATTTTATACATTTCAAATCATATTTTTTTAGTGCAAATAGAAAAGGTGTTAATGAAACATAGTAAAATAATACATACTCTTCTAAAAAAAATGGGTCCCACACTTTTAGATAGACACATGGTCATTATAATTACAATTTTATATTACCCTAGAAAATGAGATTATTTACAATTTTGACATTGGTCGTCCGTCACTTCACTCTTCTATATATACTAGATAATTGAAGGCCCCTTCACGGGCCCAATATAATCAATTATTTTTTCAATTTTAATTATTACCTAAATTCACATCTTATTTTATTACAGTTTCTAAAGTTTCTTATAACTTTTTTAAAAAATATAAAAATTCCCTCTCAGCTATATTCCTATCCTCTGTATACATCACTATCTCCTCTCGGATACATTTGTGTCTTCTCTCGAATGCATCTTTATCCCCTCTTTAATACATCTCTATCCTCTCTTGAATACATCTCTCTCCTTTCAGCTACACCTATATTTCCTCTTGGATTCATACACCAGATGTGTCTGCAAGTTTTTTGAGTAGTATCGCGACTGATCTTTCCGTATTTCTGCTGATGATTCTATGAACTTTTTGTAATTAAAAAAATAGTAGGGATATAATGTAATTAACTTTTAACACTATGAAAATTTATGTGGCATATTTTTCTTTTGTAGTCAATTTCAAAAGAATGATGTATCAATATACTTAATAACATTTTGACTTCAAAAATATTCATTTTATTCTTAGTAAGATGATTTATGGTTTGTTTTAAACTACGAGTTCTAAAAGTATTTTTTAAAAAATATTTCATGTTAAGTCAAATAAACATTAAATAAATCAAAATGGAGTGAGTAGAAACTTTAGATCAATTTTATATTTATGAAATTTAAGTTTTTGTAACTATTGCCTTTTAACAAAATTTAAAATGAAAATACTAAAGTTTTTTCACAATTATTTTCATAGCATTTTTGTTTTATTTTAAAAAATACTATGCTATTATTATTGTTTTAAAAATGGCGAGAAATTGACTAAGTTTCGAAAAATCAATTAATCTTATTATTTAAGAAAAATTGACCTTTCAAATTACGGAGTCGCCACTTGATTTTTGATAAAATCAAGAAAAAATTTTCAAAAGATTTAAAACAGATTAAAAATCAATTGAAAAGGGTTCGAAGTTCAATATACATTCCGAGAAGGTGTTAGGCACTCGAAATGTCCGCTAACTTGCGGTTGACCGGCGATTTGACTGAATGACTTTTTAAAATTTAATTTTTACTTAAGTAAAGAGAAATTCATTTTAATATTTTTTATTTCATTTTTTTTATTTATTTATTCCTAAAGGGAGATATTTAGAGGGAATTAATTTAAGGAAAACTGAATGGTGATAAAATACATCAATTAAAAATAAGTAAATAAAATAGTAAAGTTTAAAATAATGAGAAATGGCTATCCTTTATGAGATTACTTAAATTCTATCAAAATACTAATTAATCCAAACAAGTAATAAATAAAGAGAGAAAGTATTTGAACTTGGGCTTAATTGCCCAAATTCATTCAATTGGGCTCTTTCAACAAATTAAATCCTGCAAAAAACATTTGGCCCCTTGGGCCTAAAAAATCTGCTGAAGGGCCCTGTCCCATTTCCTGAAAAAGAGTTATAAGGAGTATACACAAAATGTATACATGCTGTATACATCATATATTGGACCCATTTGGACTTCTCAAGCCCTGAACCTATTTGAATATACATTTCCGCCACTTTTCCCTATATTGCCCTACGTATTTGTACTTGTATCATTTTTAAAACTTACTTAACAAGTGTATATCATCGCCCGATAATGTATATTAATGTATACGGGCTGCACCCTACGTCCGCATTGTTTGCCTAATTCCGAATTTTAATTAGAATAGGCGTCCCTCTTACGTTCCCCTACCAATCATATTTTTTAAGCATATATATAGTATAACGTCTATGTATATCAGTGTATATAAGCCTACTTTTTAACTTTCGAAAGTTGAAACTCCCTTTTTAGCAGCGTGTTTTCACTGCCATCAACCCAGATTTTGATTTCGAATTTCCTGTGCACTTTCGGTCTGTATATCAGTGTATATACTGTGGATATATCTGGTATACAGCTTACTGCAACACCTGCAATTTTAATTTTTCAACATTGAAGCTGCTGGTTTCGAGACCTGTACGTCAGTTTTGAGGAATCTACGACTCGAGGAGAATGTTTTGAGCCTTCATGGCTCAGCGAGGAATGCGAGAATGGAATCCAAAATGGACTCGAATCGATGCCACACACAAAAAAAAAACAAAAAAAATTAGCAAGGTTGAATGACAAACATCTAAAAAGAAGAAGAAAAAAAATAAAGGATTTCACCTTCTTCGGGGCAGCGAGCTGGACAGTGCGAGCAGGGGAACGACCTTTCACTACACAACTTCGAATTCGAATAATAATAATAAAAACTCCGCAATTTCTCTGTTTTGAATTCGACTTCAATAGATATATATGTGTGCTTAAACTATTGTAAAATCTTCCTATGAATAAACTCTTTCAATAGATTTTTTCTTTTTTTTTATAACAAGACGTAAAAAAATTATCTTTTTTTTTTTAGTTCTTCCAACCAAAAAACAACCTAAAAAAAAAACCAACCCCAAAAACCCACACCCCTTTTGCATCTCATCTTCCTCCTCTTTTATAAACCAAAATATGGCCAAAAGAGGGGGAAAAATTATTTAAAATTTGAAATTTTGAATTTTGAAATTTGAATTTGAATTTTAAAAATGGGTAAGGTTGGGGGGAAAGGGGAATGGGTTGGATTAAAATTAAATGGGGATGTTGGGCTGTTCAGGTTGGGCAACGATGTTGGGCTGACTGATGTGGGGAATTTGGGCCTAGGTGTTGGGAATTATTTTGGGGCTGGTAATTGGGTTGAAGAGTTGGGATGATTTCGAATATACACAAGATATACCGGCTATATACACAACTAAGTAAGCATTAAATCGTTATATTTTCGCAAAATTATAAAACTAATTGATTTAAATTGTTTGGAAAATCTAGGAAGCTCGATAATTAATTTATACCGACGTTGGTCAAAAATTGGGTGTCAACAGCTGTCCCTCATTTTACTCGGGTTGATGCAAGCAACTCGAGGAAAATGAAATTGACCGAACCAATTTTGACCAATCCCAATCATTTCCCAAAGGAAGGATTTGACAAAGGGTTTAGGAATTATGGCCGAACCCTGGAAATGGGTTTCCTACATATCTCAGGCTATATGAGAATTCAGGCCACTTGTAGTTCGATAAGCTTGATTTATCGCACGATTTTGAAAGAATCAAAAGCCACCTCGACACCGAATTATGAAGGTATCGAAATGCTCGAGAATAGAATTCGAGAGCGAATGTTGGAATACAGCCGAGTTTTCAACATTGAATCCGCCTACATATCCTTAGACCTTCGGAATCAGGCTGTGTGTAGTTCAACTCGATCGATTGAAAAAGGAAATCTATTATGCTAGATAACCTTCAGTTTCGGACAAGTGACAAATTAAACGAGTATGAAAAAGAGGCTTGTAACCTCTTAGCCATGAATGTGGAGCTCTTCACATCCATAGGTAAGAACTTGCACGGACATAATTTCCAAAGCTCTTGGCGCATTGTCACTCAGATTGGAAACTTGCTTCCGATAAAACGAAATTTTCGGATGCGAGACTGAAACTGACAAAACTAAAAAAAAACCCACATGCCTTAAGATAGGGGTGTGGTTTGATTGTGGTGGAAGTCGCTCCTCTGCTCGCGTCCTAAGAGTTTGACATTCCTCTTTGGACTGTGTCCCAGTTCGCTGCTAAGAAAAAGTTCCACGCTGTGCTGCATCCTTTTTGATGTCGTCCGCACCTGTGGTTTGGTTTGAGAATTCATCCTCTTGGATGCTCTCGACAAAGATTGAGATAAAAACTTGTCAGCTTAAAAAATGCAATCAGGATGGGAGATAGTGTCTTTTTACCATGTCGACACTTCATTGTTCTCCTCAATATTTGACGCTGACTCGATCGGTCTGACGTCATGCAAATAAAGCTTATGCCTTGTGTTTTTGCAAATAAAATCTTCAATATACTCCTCATTTAAATATGAATGGCCCTCTTGGCAGTTTGAATATGAATGGCCCTCTTGGCAGTTTGAATATGAATGGCCCTCTTGGCGGTATGAATATGAATGGCCCTCTTGGCGGTATGAATATGAATGGCCCTCTTGGCGGTATGAATATGAATGGCCCTCTTGGCGGTATGAATATGAATGGCCCTCTTGGCGGTATGAATATGAATGGCCCTCTTGGCGGTATGAATATGAATGGCCCTCTTGGCGGTATGAATATGAATGGCCCTCTTGGCGGTATGAATATGAATGGCCCTCTTGGCGGTATGAATATGAATGGCCCTCTTGGCGGTATGAATATGAATGGCCCTCTTGGCAGTTTGAATATGAATGGCCCTCTTGGCGGTTTGAATATGAATGGCCTTCTCGGCAATATATAAATCTGACGAGGCATGAAATCTTCTCGTCGTGCATAAATTCCAGCGAGGTATAAATCCTTCTCGCGGTATATAAATTTGACGAGGCATGAAATCTTCTCGTCGTGCATAAATTCAAGCGATGCATGATTTCTGCGAGGTCTGGATGGCTCGATGATGTTCCAACTGTAACGAGGTGGATGGCTCGACAATGTTCCAACTGTAATGAGGTGGACGGCTCGATGATGTTCCAACTGTAACGAGGTGGATGGCTCGATGATGTTCCAACTGTAACGAGGTGGATGGCTCGACAATAGTCCAACTGTAACGAGGTGGACGGCTCGATGATGTTCCAACTGTAACGAGGTGGATGGCTCGATGATATTCCAACTGTAACGAGGTGGATGGCTCGATGATAGTCCAACTGTAACGAGGTGGACGGCTCGATGATGTTCCAACTGTAACGAGGTGGATGGCTCGATGATAGTCCTGCAAGATAAAAAGAAACTTGTTTATAAATCACTTGAGGCAATATAAAGAAATAGAGATAAAATGAAATGGAAGATTTCTAGGTTTTTTTGTTGAGGAATCCACGATGGGTGCAAGTGACGCCTTTTGTCATTCTTGACAACTTTATATAGTCATTTTTGTGACTTCAATGTTCCTGCATCCAAAGAAAAATTCTTAGTTTGAAAGACTGATTTGTGTTGGTTTTGTCTTCATGCTCCTTCTTGCAGTTGGCTTGCACGCTCCCCCGTTCTTTATATGAGATATTTGGTGGAATTTTTGAGGACCCTCCTCAAAAATTTGTCCCGGTCTACAATATAGAAGAACTCTTATAACTTGCTCTGTTAACTCTGAGGTTGCTCATTCTGGAATTTTGAGGCCCCTCCTCAAAAAAAAATTTACCAGTTTACTTCAATAAGTAACATATGACATTTGTGGAATTTTTGAGATCATCTCAAAAATTCTGTCCCAGCTGCAAGCTAGATTGTCGTAATTTTTTAGATCCACCCAAGGCTAACTCTATAGAATTTTGATCTTCTGTTTTGACTTGTTAAAGAAGTCCAACTTCAAATGAATTTTTGAGATCCTTTCAAAAATTCTGTCCCAGTTTCCATTATAAAGAGAGATGGAAATTTTACTGGGAATATGACCGAGCCGTTGTGGCGCCTACGTATCCCATTGGAGCAGGAATCAGGTCAAACGTAGTTCCCCTACCTCAAGGATCAACCAAATAGGAAGTTTTGATAAAGAAATGACCGAGGCCGACATAGGCCGCCTACGTATCTCATTTTTGAGAATTCAGGTCGAACGTAGTTCAATCCGTAGAATTTTGCGATACATTTTCAAAAGAAAGGTAACAAAACTTCATATGCGAAATTTGACCAGTGTTGGGCATTCTTCTTCTCGACCTTTGATGATGAATATCTTCAAATGACGCAGTTTAGAAATGTCTTGTACTCACTCTTGAGCATCCAATATGTCATCCATTCAGGTGGTTTCCTCAATATTGATCAAGTTGTTGTTGATCATGTTTTGTATCTTGTGCTTCAGAGTTGAACAATTCTCTGTGTCATGTCCAACGGCTCCTGAATGATAAGCACATCTGTGGTCAGCTCTGTAAAATTTTCCCAAAGGATTGGCTGGTCTTCATTCTATAGGATAGAGCATACCCATTGCTTTCAACCTTTCATAAAGTTGAGTTTGAGATTCCCTTGATGGTGTAAATACTTTTGGAGCCTTCCTAAATTTTGGGTGAGGAAATTTTTTCTGGTTGGCATTATGGTTTTGATATTTCCTTTGAGAAGCTGACCTCATACGAGTAGCCATGATCATACTTACCTCCTCCACTTTTCCTTTTGATTTATCCATATCGCCAATTCTAGAAGATTTTCCATTAGATCGCAATGCGGTAAATTTGGTGAGCTTTCCAGTCTTGAAACCATCTTCCAAAGCTTCTCCCACTTTGACAATCTCGACAAACTTTTATCCCATCATACACAACATTCTTTCATAGTACTCGGGCTCTTGAGTACGAATGAACATTTCAGTGATCTCACGTTCGGACATTGGAGGTTGAACTCTCGCGGCCTCTTTTCTCCAACGAAAAACGTACTCTCGATAATTTTCTGTAGACTTCTGTTTGATCTTCTCCAAATAGTAGCGATCTGGGGCATCTTTTATGTTATGTCCAAATCTTTCCATGAAATCCTTTGCGAGTGCATTCCAACTTTTCCATTGTTTCAGCTCTTGTGATGTAAGCCACTCCAGAGCTTCTCCACTTAGACTTCGACCGAAGAGACGCATCAATAATGCTTCATTTTTGCCAACTCCCACGAGTTGATCACAATAAACTTTCAGATGTGCTAGAGGATTTCCTGTTCCGTTAAAAGTGACAAACTTTGGCACTTTGAACCCTTCTGGGAGGTCGAGATTCGGATGGATGCATAAATCCTCATAGCTCAATCCATCGACTTCGAAAAAATAGTGCACCTCCTTCATGGCTTTCCTGATCTCTTCTTTCATATTCATCTTGGCTACCTCTTCTTTTGACCTCCACTCTCTTTCCTGTTCCTTATAGTGATCAAGCTCGGAACAGTCGGCATAAGGTTCATTTGGAGTTGAGATTTGGAAAGTAGTCTTTTGAGGTATGGGTGGAACAATGGAGGGATTCTGGGTATTTTGAGTGGCTTGATAATTTTGGGGGAAAGTTTGAGGATCAGTATTTTGGTTTTGAAGATGGGGAAAGGTTTGAGCATCGTTCATATTTTGGTTTTGATGGAGATGGAGGATTTGAAAGTTGGTATTTTGAAGATGATATGGGGCTTGACATGATGTGGTGGTGTGACGGGGATTGGGGGTAGTTAAGTCAATAGTTGGAGGATTTTGAGTGGGGTTAGAGAAAAGGTTTTGAACCTGTTCCGTGCTTGGGGGAGGAAAGTCGAGTGGAGGTCTTTCATCTCTTGGAGGTTTGAAGGATGAAATTGGATTAGGAAAATCTTGCATTCTTTGCATTTCGACCCTCATTTCGGCAATTTGTCGCATCAACTGCATAATCAATTCATTTTTATCAGCGGCGGCGGGTTGAGCCACGACAACATCATTCATGTCAATCTCCTCATTGTTATCCCCCATTGCTGTCTTTTCCTTTTGCAAATTTGCGGGGAAGGAATCTTTAGGGGCCTTAGACCTTGTGAAATACGGCCGATCAACCAACACAGATCAGTTTTAAATACCTGACAAATGAAAAAAAAACTCAAAAGGCCAATACGTTAGTGCCTGGAGGTGGTAAATAATACAAGATATCACATATAAGTGTAAACACATAAGAGTTGCTTTATTCGGAGATAAACTTGCTCACCAATATAAAGAAATGGTTAAATAGACAGGAATTTGTCTACTTGACTTTGGGATTAGTGAATAAAAATGTTGACTTGAGTCGAAATAAAGTTGACGGTATTTTTTCATTACCGTACTTTGTAACTCTAATTTCTTTGTAAGAGTCGAAGAAGATAAAATTTCTCAAGATTCTTTTGATTTGAAATGCGGAATCTTTTTCAGATATTAGAGTAGTACTAAAAAATGAAGTTCAATTTTTTTTTTATTTTTTTTTTATTTTTTTTTTTAGGAAACTAAAGACTCGAAGAGTATTTGGACGAACTTTTGAAATTGACTTGATATTTGTGCTTAGGGGTTCTAAAAGTATTTGAAGAAGAGTGAGCTAGAATATCTCCAGATAAAACAACATATTCACATAAGCAGGTATAACACATAAACAAATATTGCGCGTTTTAAACAGATATGTGACCCTTTTGTGCCAAGGGTGGGCCTAGCGATTTGAGGGATGTATACGTCATTTGAAATAGTTCATTGCCCCAAAACTCAAATTTATACAAATTTAATGAATAAAACTTAATGGGGATACATAATAGGGGAAAGGTATACAAAATAATCAGTCCCACGCAGGGGTACGACCCTAAACTATGCCTCCACGGAAGATCCTTCTTCTTTTTTTTTACTTTTGCAATCTTCAGGTGCCAACGTCTTTGGATGGAGCAGTAGCTTTTAAAACTCTTTGTTTAACTTATATAAACTATAATCTAATCCTTACCCTGTTAGACAATGATTTTCTCAAACAACGTATACATCCTTCAAATTTAAACACATAAATATGAACGTTCATTTAGGCCATGGGCCGTTTTGGACTCAAGGTGGTCTTCTAATGGGCCCAACACACCTTGGGCATTGGGTCATCTTAGTTCGAATGCTCCTAAATTCGGGATTTGGTTCAGCTCTATCCTAGGCTTACTAGAATAGTTTTCAATTTGACGGTTACCCGAGTCGGACAAACATCGGGGTGAAGCTACCAAACAACGTCGGATGACCGCATTCCAACTAATTGTTTGATACTTCCAAATGAATTCTTGGGTATTTCTGAAGAAAGCCGTGGAAAGCCACGTAACTTTCGTTTTCCTAATGCATACTATTTGCCATTTGGCGGAAGAATGCCATGAAAATGCAACAGTTTATGAAAAATTAAACACATTCAGCACAAATAATATTTTAACAATAAAAACAAATAATCAAACAGTCAAATCTTATGGTTAGAACTTAATTAGTCCCCAGCGGAGTCGCCATTTCTGTTTTATTTTAAAAAATACTATGCTATTATTATTGTTTTAAAAATGGCGAGAAATTGACTAAGTTTCGAAAAATCAATTAATCTTATTATTTAAGAAAAATTGACCTTTCAAATTACGGAGTCGCCACTTGATTTTTGATAAAATCAAGAAAAAATTTTCAAAAGATTTAAAACAGATTAAAAATCAATTGAAAAGGGTTCGAAGTTCAATATACATTCCGAGAAGGTGTTAGGCACTCGAAATGTCCGCTAACTTGCGGTTGACCGGCGATTTGACTGAATGACTTTTTAAAATTTAATTTTTACTTAAGTAAAGAGAAATTCATTTTAATATTTTTTATTTCATTTTTTTTATTTATTTATTCCTAAAGGGAGATATTTAGAGAGAATTAATTTAAGGAAAACTGAATGGTGATAAAATACATCAATTAAAAATAAGTAAATAAAATAGTAAAGTTTAAAATAATGAGAAATGGCTATCCTTTATGAGATTACTTAAATTCTATCAAAATACTAATTAATCCAAACAAGTAATAAATAAAGAGAGAAAATATTTGAACTTGGTCTTAATTGCCCAAATTCATTCAATTGGGCTCTTTCAACAAATTAAATCCTGCAAAAAACATTTGGCCCCTTGGGCCTAAAAAATCTGCTAAAGGGCCCTGACCCATTTCCTGAAAAAGAGTTATAAGGAGTATACACAAAATGTATACATGCTGTATACAGCATATATTGGACCCATTTGGACCTCTCAAGCCCTGAACCTATTTGAATATACATTTCCGCCACTTTTCCCTATATTGCCCTACGTATTTGTACTTGTATCATTTTTAAAACTTACTTAACAAGTGTATATCATCGCCCGATAATGTATATTAATGTATACGGGCTGCACCCTACGTCCGCATTGTTTGCCTAATTCCGAATTTTAATTAGAATAGGTGTCCCTCTTACGTTCCCCTACCAATCATATTTTTTAAGCATATATATAGTATAACGTCTATGTATATCAGTGTATATAAGCCTACTTTTTAACTTTCGAAAGTTGAAACTCCCTTTTTAGCAGCGTGTTTTCACTGCCATCAACCCAGATTTTGATTTCGAATTTCCTGTGCACTTTTGGTCTGTATATCAGTGTATATACTGTGGATATATCTGGTATACAGCTTACTGCAACACCTGCAATTTTAATTTTTCAACATTGAAGCTGCTGGTTTCGAGACCTGTACGTCAGTTTTGAGGAATCTACGACTCGAGGAGAATGTTTTGAGCCTTCATGGCTCAGCGAGGAATGCGAGAATGGAATCCAAAATGGACTCGAATCGATGCCACACACAAAAAAAAAACAAAAAAAATTAGCAAGGTTGAATGACAAACATCTAAAAAGAAGAAGAAAAAAAATAAAGGATTTCACCTTCTTCGGGGCAGCGAGCTGGACAGTGCGAGCAGGGGAACGACCTTTCACTACACAACTTCGAATTCGAATAATAATAATAAAAACTCCGCAATTTCTCTGTTTTGAATTCGACTTCAATAGATATATAGGTGTGCTTAAACTATTGTAAAATCTTCCTATGAATAAACTCTTTCAATAGATTTTTTCTTTTTTTTTTATAACAAGACGTAAAAAAATTATCTTTTTTTTTTTAGTTCTTCCAACCAAAAAACAACCTAAAAAAAAAAACCAACCCAAAAAACCCACACCCCTTTTGCATCTCCTCTTCCTCCTCTTTTATAAACCAAAATATGGCCAAAAGAGGGGGAAAATTATTTAAAATTTAAAATTTTGAATTTTGAAATTTGAATTTGAATTTTAAAAATGGGTAAGGTTGGGGGGAAAGGGGAATGGGTTGGATTAAAATTAAATGGGGATGTTGGGCTGTTCAGGTTGGGCAACGATGTTGGGCTGACTGATGTGGGGAATTTGGGCCTAGGTGTTGGGAATTATTTTGGGGCTGGTAATTGGGTTGAAGAGTTGAGATGATTTCGAATATACACAAGATATACCGGATATATACACAACTAAGTAAACATTAAATCGTTATATTTTCGCAAAATTATAAAACTAATTGATTTAAATTGTTTGGAAAATCTAGGAAGCTCGATAATTAATTTATACCGACGTTGGTCAAAAATTGGGTGTCAACAATTTTTAATCAATATTTTGTCGATAATGTCAAAATTGTAATAAAAATAAGGTAATAAAGTAATTTAATTTTGAAATTCAACTACTGATTCAAATGAGAAAACACTTATTTTTAAGTTGTAAAGCATTCATAATCTAATATCTAATATGCTCTTTACTCTTGACGGATGACACTAATTTATCATAATTTAAACTTATAAGAAGTTTAAAACAAAATAGAAAAAGTATAACTCACTATTATATGTAGGTCATTATGAGTTAATTGTCACTTGTTACTGATATGTCATATGTTAATTGTCATAATGAAACAACATGAAAATTATAAGAGATAATTTATTTATAGTTAAAAATTATTTATGAAAAATGGAGTACAAATTATATATTATACATATTAGTGCAAAGAAAATTCACACAGTAAATCTATTTACTTATTTTAATATGTAATTTATTTTATTATGAAAATTTACAAATATGATATTTTATAAAAAAAAATTGGTATGGAGATTTTTATATGTCCTCATAGTAAGTAGTTCTTTACTTTATAACATAGTGAAATATTACTTAAAATAAGTTATCACGTCAATTAACTATATTAGTTGTAATATATTAATATAATATTTTTAGAAAAACACCACGTAAATCAATTTTCTAGGTCTTAACAAATCATTAATTTTTAATTACCTTTAGACCTATAAAAATGATTAGTATGTTGTAAAAAAAAAATTATTCTACATTTGCTTCGTAGATATTTTTGGTTTAATGAAAATTTTATACTATATAGAAAATGAATCTATAAGAAGTGTAAGATCTCATTAAAATAGACTAAACTTTAAGAAAAAAGTGTGATTGAAAATGTGGGTCTATATTAAATGTCACATCATTAGAGTTAACATGACATTTAGAATATATATATATATATATATATATATATATATATATATATATATATATATATATATATATATATATATATATATATATATATATATATATATATATATATATATATATATATATATATACTGTAATGCTCAATCTTTCAATTTTTTTTCTAAAAAATAATAATCCTGTTAAATAAAGATCAAATAAATATAGTTAAAATAACAAACATATTTCTATATCATAACGTTATTTAGGGTCCATTTGCTTAGGAAAATTTATCATTTTTTTCTAGAGTTAGAACTTCACGAAAACATATTTGGCCATAAAATTCTAGAATTTGAATTTCCGAAAACATCTTAGTTTATATTCATAGCAAAACATACTTTAATTATTAAATATGATTTATTGAATCAAAAATGTATATGACTCTTTTCATTTCAAAAGGATTGACCTGCTTTTCTTTTAGAGGGTGTTTGAATTGGTTTAAAAGTTAATCAAGCCTACTTTTAAGTCGGTTTTTCACTTATGTAAATATTTGCAAATATAAAAATAACTTGTAAGAAGTAAAAGAAATGATTTAAAATAAGTTGATAAGTATTTGGCAAGGTCAAGAATGACTTAAAATAAATTTAAAATAACTTAAAATAAGTCAATAACCAAAAGTAAGTTTTCCCTGCTTTTTTTTATTTTATTTAAAAGTTATTACAATTTAAATATTTATTTTTTATTTAAAAGCTACTTTTTCAAAGCCAATCTAAACGGACCCTTAGTCTATTTTTAAAAAAAATGACTCGTTTTTTTTCACAATACGCTAATTTCAATTTTTCATGCGACATATTTAAGGTGACGAGATTAAAATATATTCTAAAACATTTGATACAACTTTATTTTATGATACAAAAATAAAAAAAAAAACTTTTTTATTTTCTTTGATTACTTGTCAAGTCAGATTAAATTATTCTTCTTAAATGGTGAAATTTTTTTCTAAAAATAATTCACAAAAACTCTTTTAATTCAAAAAAATTGGAGATATTTGGCTCTTTACCCAAGGCAATCCTCTTATATTTAGTCATGGGCTTCATCATGGGAAATCTACTAGTGACAGGGACGGGATAAAAGGGCAGTTAAATTAAACTCCATTGTCACATGGAGTAGTACTTACTATTCAAAAGAATTTTAAGTTAATATTTCAAAAAATTTCATTTAATGTTTTTAAGTCACTTTATAAATAAATGTAAGGATAGAACATAAAATATTTAAATAATATGTTTTTTTGATTTAATAAAATGAACAGTTGATATATAATAACTATTTTTACTAAGATAATCAACTAATATATTACAAAGGAGTACAACTTTCTAGTAGAGGGTGTCTCTTGATACTGAGTGGGAAAACTAAATAAGCCACAAAAGTGTAAAAATGACCAAAATAAGCCACTATTTTAGTTAGTAACTAAAATAAGCTTATTGGAAAAAAAAGTCCACTTTATCTAATTTTTTAAACGTTTTCCGTTAGTGTCATAACGTTTATTTTTAATATATAACGGAATTTTTTCTTACACTTTATAAAGTGTAAGTAAAAATTATACTTTATAAAATGGAGCTTTTTCTTTCCACTTCATAAAGAAGAACTTTTTCTTCCACTTTATAAAGTTGAACTTTTTCTTCCACTTTCTAAAATGGAACTTTTTATTACACTTTATAAGAGAAATATTTTTCACGTTTCGAAAAAGCTTTTTCAGTGTTGTCATACAATTATGTTGATTTGACATGTCATAAAACGGAAAAAAATATTACACTATGTATTTTTTTTTTTAATTCTGAAAAAAAATTTCAATCTCTATTTAAGGTCGTTTAAAATGATTGAAATCACCTACAACAAAAAATCTTCTATATTTTGTTCATTCAATCTAAAAAAAAAAATGTCTTCTACGCCTAAAGTTAAAGTTTCAATTTATTGGGATGGCGAAATTATACATGACGGAAATACCGTTTATTATAATTGTCCTCCCAAACACAATGCTAAATATCCAATTAATGTTCGATATCATAAATTCATTTCATCAATTTATAAAAGAATGGGTATAAACAGTGCTGATTATAATTTGATTATAGTCGGAAAATACCCTACTTCATTTTTATCACAAGGACAAGTTAATTTTGGAGAATGGATTATCTATAATGACGAATCGTTGACCGACTTTTTGAGGGTTCCAAATGACTACATAGATCAAATCAAGTTAACAATACTTGAAATCTATGTTAGGAAGGAGCCTAAGATTAGTCAACAACGTTCTCATTTATCAGTCGATGTCAATCCCCAATTAGAAAATCGTAATAGCGTTGATGAATTTCCAATAACTCAATCTGCTGATTTTCCTAACATGACTCATTATCAAAATATTCTTACCGGTTGATATGATTTTGATTTAAATGAGACTATCAATGAAAGTGATCGGTAATGCTCAATAATTATATTTTAATCATTATTTGTTGATTTTGTCGATTATTTATTAGTTTATATGATTTATTTTTCTTATTATTATATATTTTGTAGCGGTTTACCTCAGCAAGATATGAATATTGCTCCAAGTTATGGATTAGATAATTATTTTGGTCAGTCATCACACTTTGAAATGACGGAAAATGTTGGGACATCCTCAAATTTTCATGTCTCGCCTACTTTTGGTGCAGATGATTTTCAGTATGTTCAACGTTTGATTTTTTTTATTTAAGTAAGTAAATTGCATGTGCGAAATATTTATACTTTTTTACATATATAGGGAAAACATTACACAAGATGAACCCATTGATCCTGTGAATATCGATGATCGTGACCTTCCTAATTATGGCTCACCTTCAGCAAGTGATAGTGATGATTTGCCTAATGCTGAGGAATCAGGAGATAATGTTCCATTTGAGGCATCATCTAGTGATGATGATTTTTCGACTCTCAATCGATCGCCAAGACCAATGTCCATGAGCCCGTTTATAATCATGAAATTCCTTATCTTCATCATCTCCCGGATAGTTCAGATATCTTTGGTGATACATATGATGAGTATACATCACAACGTACGTGGCATGAACCAGAAGATTTCATGAATGGTGTTATTTATATTGAAAAAAGGCATGTTATTCAATTCAAAGAAGCAGTTGCAAAGAGCATTTAAACTTCTACATTTGAAAGTAGCAAGGGAGTACTTTGTTATTAAATCGACAAAGAAATCATGGCGACTTGTTTGCAGGCGTGTAGAACAAGGATGCCGATTTAGGTTGACTTCTTTTATTGATAAACATACTAATATGTGAAAAGTTGGAAGATACATTGAAAAACATACATGTGATATGGGTACATGTCGCGAAGGACATTTCAACTTGGATGTTGAGATGATTGCTAACGTCCTCCGTGTTGATATAGAAAGAACGCCAAGGTACTATTTTATCCTTAGATGATTCTTATTTAACAAGAAAATATTGATTTTTATTTGTTAATTAATATTATTATTACTTTTCAGGTCTCCCATCAAAGACTGTCAAACAGCCGTTCTTAAAGCATATGACATTCGATAAGTAGAAGAAAAGCCTATCTTGGTCGCAAGCGGGCTTTTGAAAAAGTCTATGGTACTTGGGAGGGTTCTTTTGCCGAGTTACCGAGGTTCATGGAAGCTTTGAAACACTTCAATCGTGGAACAATAGTAGAATGGAAAACTGAGCGACGTGTCGATGTCATTGAACATGTATTCAACTATGTGTTTTCGGCTTTTAAACCATGCATTGATGGGTTTGTGCATTGTCGTCCTGTTATATCGATCGATGGAACACATGTCTATGGAAAATATGATATCAAGTTGTTGATTGCGATTACAATAGATGGTAACAGCTCTATATTACCTTTGGCATTTGCAATAGTTGCAAATGAGAGCATAGAGACATGGACTTTATTTTTGGATCATTTGCACTTGCACCTTGTCAAGGGTCGTAGAGGGATCACATTGATATCAGATAGGCATCACGGAATACTCTCATCCTTGTATAATTCTCCGAATTGGCAGGCTCCATTTGGGTTTCATCGTTTTTGTTTAAGACATTTGAAGGCCAATTTTCAAAAAAAAATCAAAAATATCACTTTAAACAACCTATTATGGGCAGCTGCAAATCACTGTCAGGAGAAAAATTTTTGGGAAAAAATGGAAATGATCAAGGAGATTAATGCGGAAGCATATGTGTGGCTAATGAAGAACGATCTTGACAAATGGACATTGCACAGGGATGGAGGTAAGAGATGGGGCATGCTGACAACAAACAGTTCTGAATCATTCAATGGTCTTCTCAAATCAGCAAGGGGTCTGCCAGTTACTGCAATGGTAAGACTCACTTACAATCAAGTTGTGAATCGATTTGTTACAAGATCAAAATTTGTTAATCATCTAGTACAGGAAAAGCAACAATGGATGCCTAAACCATTCAAGATTTTTGAGGATCATCGAAAAAAGTCACAACGTCACACACTGATCAACTATCACCAACAAAGGGAAAACATATTTGAGGTGCAAACACATATGCATCATGGTCGTGGTGGTAATAAGCACATTGTAAATGCATCACAAGGAAAATGTCAATGTGGTAAATGGCAATCATACCATATTTCAAGTTCTCATGCAATAAAGGGATTTGATCAAATTGGGTATCAAGCATGGGAGCATATGGCACCAGAATTCACTGTGCGTAGCTACAAAAATGCCTACTTTGGACAATTCAATTCACTCGGCGGTGAAAAATATTGGCCTGATAGTCCCTTCCTTATGATAGCAAATAAAAATTATTTACGAAAAGTGGGCGTAAATAAAACCACCCGTATACAAAATGAAATGGATGTTTCTACAAGTACACTCACTCGCAAGTGCTCAACGTGCAAACAAATAGGCCATGATAGGCGCAACTGTCATTCACGAACTCGAAACGCCTCATATGGTGGTAGTAGCTAGAGAAAGATGTTTAATTGTGTTAATTTATTCTTGTATCAATTTTTATGCAACTTTTTATTCGAACTTTTGATCATCTTCAAGTCATGTTTAAATTTTAAAATTTTTTTATTCACTTTTTAAAAGAAAAAAATACATACACAAAATAATAATAATATATATAACTAAACCAATAATACTATACACCACAAAAAAAAGATACATACACCAAAATAAAACTATATATGATTAGAATAATTTACTATCACCCTCAAAAAAAGATTCATACACAAATATAATAATATTATGTTCCACAACCCTTTTTTGAAATCCGTAAAACATCTCGCGGTCTAAGTCCCATATATCCATCTTCATCTTCATTGTTCCTCTTCCTCTTTTTGGCCGGAAGATCCTTTACGTTCACATTCTTTACAATTCTTTTAACAAGTTTTTTTCTTCCGGGTGTTTGCGGCATATCATCCACTGGCATAATGAACGTAACATCTGGAGACGAGAGTGGTGATAAGGTGGTCTGCAAATACAAAGTTAGATAGTAGACATTAAAAAATAAAAGTATAAATGATAGGAATATGCAATGTGGTGCAAAAAATAAAAGTCTACAAAATAACTAATATAAATATTTCAAAAGAAAAATAAATAACATAAACCTGTGTAACATCAGGATCCTCATTAACTGTCGGAACAACATCCTCTATGATCGTCGTGGGGCTCTCCTCCACTGTAGATGAAGGTCCCGTAGTATGAATCTAAAATTATTAAAACTCAATTTAATATAAAATCAAAGTTTTAATAATTAATATAAATATTTCAAAAATAAATAAATAACATAAACCTCTGTAACATCGGGATCCTCATTAACTGTTGGAACAACATCCTCTATGATCGTCGTGGGACTCTCTTCCACTGTAGATGAAGGTCCCGTAGTATGAATCTAAAATTATTAAAACTTAATTTAATATAAAATCAAAGTTTTAATAATTAATATAAATATTTCAAAAATAAATAAATAACATAAACCTGTGTAACATTGGGATCCTCATTAACTGTCGGAACAACATCCTCTATGATCGTCGTGGGACTCTCTTCCACTGTAGATGAAGGTCCCGTAGTATGAATCTAAAATTGTTAAAACTTAATTTAATATAAAATCAAAGTTTTAATAATTAATATAAATATTTCAAAAATAAATAACTAACATAAACCTGTGTAACATCGGGACCCTCATTAACTGTCGAAACAATATCCTCTATGATTGTTGTGGGACTCTCCTCCACTGTAGATGAAGGGCCCGTAGTATGAATCTAAAAAATAATTAAAACATAATTTAATAAAAAATCAAAGTGTTAATAACTACTGTATTAAATAGATAAATAACACGAACCTGCGACTCAATTGGATCATCAAACAATCCTTCAATAAAATCTTGAGTGTTATAAATAGTAGTATCTTCGGTGTCACAACGGACAGTACCTAATGTGCCCTACAAAAATATATAAATAGTTTTATTTTTTTATTTTGAAATTCACTTACATGACACGTAATATAGATCTTGTATAATATGTTAGAACCTTGTTATTTTTTAGTATTTGCTTCGACTACTTATTTAGTCATTTCCCATCTCATCATATTTGTCCTTTTTTTCCTCTGTAGTTTTTTGTGGAAATTGGCTTAAAGACTTCGATGTGAAAAGTCTTGTGGAAAATTGTAGAGTGACTCACAAGTTTGAAAAATTCCACACGGTATCATTGATGTTACATTACATACTATTAAGTAGATGTAGGAGTTAAATCATGTCTTTAAATATTGTTTTTTTTTTTTTTACTTTTAGGAAAACTTAAGCATGTAGGAGTTAAATCATGTCTTTAATTATTGTTATTTTTTACTTTTAGGTAAACTTAAGCAGATGTAGGAGTTAAATCATGTCATTAATTATTGTTATTTTCTATTTTTGGGAAAAGAGACTGAAAGATATTTTTACTTTGGCTGAAATTTATGTTATGATATTAAATTTTATGGAGGATCTTTACTTCTACACTATTTAATAATATATTTTAAAGGTATATATGTGTCCACGTAGACATATTATTATTTATAATAATGCAATATTTATGATGATCACGTGAGAACATATATAACTTTAAAATGCACTATTAAATAGTGTAGGAGATAAAAAGTTCTTTCCAAAGTTCAGTATTGTTACAATAATTTCAATCAAAATTCGAATATGATTCAAATCTTTTTCCCTTTATTTTTCTCACTCGACTAAGTGAAGCAATAGTATCTCTCATTGGAAATTTGTTACAAGTTCTGCACCAAATTTTTCTATCGTGTGTGTTGCGTAAGGTGACCAATTCACATTGTCTTAGGTAACGCACTGCAGAGATAGTCGATGACCTCGAAATGAACACAATATCTAAAGAAAAATTAGAACATAGCTGAGTATTAACTATTTTGTTAAATCTTTTGTCTTCCAAATAGTCTTGTGGAACACTACAATATATGAGTAACAGGTTGTTGGAATTGAGACTATTGTAGAGAATAGGAGAAAAAAAGTATAATCGTGAACCTTATGCAATCTCAAGATCGTGTTAGTGTTTTGCCCTGATTTTTTTTTACCATAATTGAGTTTTATTTTTGCCTTAAACGAAAATTAAAGTATTACCATAATTGCTTTTACTTTTTTTATGAAAGGAAAATATAATTCTCTTCATATTTAGTTGATTCTTTCCTTTTAGAAAAATGTTATGGAGTGACCTCAAACTTTCACAGTGCACAAATAGACACTTTAACTATCCTATTTTTTTATAAATACACACGCGATTTTTGGACCCAAAGAGCGTGAAATACAATCGCGCCCACGTGTATTAGTGAGCCACTCAATAACTGTCAACTAATTAAATATTTGGCATAATACATAAATTTGCCCTTAAACTTGGCTTCAAATTTTAAGTATGACCTCAAACTTTCACAGTGCCCAAATAGGCACTTTAACTATCCTATTTTTTTTTATAAATACACACGCGATTTTTGGACCCAAAGAGCGTGAAATACAATCGCGCCCACGTGTATTAGTGAGCCACTCAATAAATGCCAACTAATTAAATATTTTACACGTCATTATTTTTTTAAAAAGTTACACGTCATTTAAGAAGTAAAAAAAATTAAAATTAATTGTTTGCAGACCAAGAAATCTTCATTATAGCTCTTTTTCCACAATGACAAAAAAAAATTAGAAGCCATTTACACAAAATATGAGCACAAATCGTTCTAAAGAGGAAAAAAATAGATTTGAAAGAGGAGGAAAGAGAAATTAGATTTTAGGTAAATTTTAATTTGGAAATATAAAGATATATATAAAAGGAATTCATTAAGGGTATATTTGTCATTTATGCTTTTTTTTTTTGCCGTTGTGGGCCTTTAAAATAGTCATAACTCGCGCAGAAAACGTGCATAACACGCGTTTTGCCATGTAGGATTCGCGTGTGTATTTATAATAAAAAAAAAGGATAGTTAAAGTGTCTATTTGTGCACTGTGAAAGTTTGAGGTCATACTTAAAATTTGAATCCAAGTTTAAGGGCAAATCTATGTATTATGCCGTAAAAAATAGATTGATGGAGGTTCATACGAAAGGAGTCCAAAGTCATCAATTTGAATTTAATTAATGATGATCTTGTATCAACGTGATGTTCCACTTTACTCGGGAGCAGGGGCGGACCCACCTTATAGCAAGGTATGTCACCCGACACTCTTCTTCGATTTTTTTTTTTTTTATATTTATGTTCATATAAAACCTAAAAAACAAAATATGTTACTAGTAAAATGAATTGTAGTAGATGGTCACATAAGAGATCTTGGCCTATTGGTTGGCGCATGGCTTGTTGCAGGAGGTTGTGAGTTTGATCCTTAGCAGAGCAGACCCTTTTTTATGAATTTAATTTCATAAAAACGTTTCGTTAAGAGTTATAATAGTTTACATAATCATGTTTATTAACACGTCTTGAGTAATTTTTATTAATATAATATCGTTATATTATTTATTTTAAATATCGACATCGTTTACACAAAATAATGCGTACGCTACTGCTTGGTAGTGTTGTAGTTCGACGTTCTTTGTCTCTTTTATAACGTTTGATGTTGTTCTTTATAACTTTTTGGAATTAAAAAAAATTCTTTACATCTGACCAACTATTTCTAGGGAGATTTTCTTAGACTTTTTTTATATTTAAAATCATCTTCTATGACTCATAATTTTTGTATAACAAACACAAAAATTAAAAAATATAGCACTTTAAGATTTCAAAGAAACATGTTACCTTAGGATAAAATGTTCTTGACAATTTAGTGTATGTATCGAAAAGACGAACATTATCGAATGATCATATGTAAGCTTAATAAAATAGTTCAAATCTCGTGCGAAGCATGAATAATTTATCTAATTTAAAATAAAAGTAAAGATAAAGATTACCCCTTTATATGTAATAAGTGAGAATTATATTTTATTTTTGCTATTTTATTTTATTTATTTCTAACTCAAACGAACACTAAAAAACAATTTGTTGATTTATCGAAACCACAAATAAATTCTAATGAAAACTACAACCCTCCAGTTTCCATTGAAGCACCACTGCCACCATCTCTTGAAGAGCAATCACTGTAGTGGCTACCTATTTAATTTTTTCTGCAACTTTTGAAAATATAAAATTTCCAATTTTGCTATGCTAGTAATTAATATTTTTAGGTAATGTTCTCAACACACACAAAAATAAATTAATATGGGTAAATGTGTAATTTATTATTTCAATACATGTTTAATTAATATTTCCATAACTTATTCTACATTCTAACAACATAATTTATAAATAAATTTCCTCATTACTTATGTTGATATTAATTATGTAGGACTACAAAAAACACAACCAAATGCAGTATCAAATTTATACATGAATAACTTTTAGATAATGTTTAAAATCCTACCAACCAAACATGATATAAGTTAGATTAATTTTTCTACGAAAAACAAAACTTCTATCAAACATAATAAAACTAATATATTTTCTTATACATGAATAAAATGTAAGTTATACAATAACCAAACATCGCCTTTGTGATGCCAACGCTGTATTATTTTCTCTCAATTTATGCCGAAGTTGAGCAAAACAAATATTTGGTATAGTTGGTACTATATCAACCAAGACTAAAAACTTGGTCAGTCGTTTTGGAAATAGAATTATTAGGGGGAAAGTACCCCATTTTATTTGTCTAGACATTTTTCTTGTCTCTCTTTAATTTAAATCTCTGACTTTTATATATCCAGTGTAATTTCTTAATTCGGGGTCTAAAAATGGTAGAGTGAATGGAGACTTTATCTCTTTCGAGAATAAAATAGAAGTTGTGAGCAACCAATTATGTCCGTCATCAAAAATATCAAACAATATCAAATGTTACTGCTCCGTTTCAATTTGTCTGTATGATTTTGATTTAACATAAAATTTACAAAATTTTTTATTAGAAAAAATTATGATCTCAAATTAAAATATGTAGAATGTACTATTAACCACTAATTGGTTTAATGACTTCAAAATTTCACTGGAACATTGTCTTGTTAAATCATGTGTATTCAATTATTGTTCTTTTTATTTTTCTCACTTTACTTAGTCAAGCAATAATATCTCTCATTGGAATTTGTTACAATTCACATTGTTTTGTGTAACACAAGATAGTGGATGACCTCGAAATGAAAACAACATTTAGAGAAAACAGATTGGTACTAGCAACCAAGACTTAAAGAGTCTTAATGGAAATTGACTCCACATTTTGGACAACTTTTTTCATTTGTGGTAGATGGGGGGCAAGTACCCCATTTTATTTGTCCGGATGTTTTACCTAACAGTCTGATAAGACAAGTCAATAACAACAATAAATATATTCAATATAATCTTATAAGTGGATTTAGAGAAAAGTAGAGTATGCGACTATCTTATCTCTATGAAAGGCTTTCGATAGACATTCGATTCAAAATAAAACATCGCATAACATTTTGAAAAAGGAAATACAAGTATATGAATATACAAAAATCAGAAAAAAATAAGATTTACCTATTCTAGGCTCATTAGATGCAAATTATTTGTTGTAATTTTATATGGAATATGATAATACTCACATATTTTCAAACAATATAATTGTTAATTTAAAAGATATATATTTAATGTTGGAATATATCTATCTTTTATGGTGGGTCTTAGGGTAATACTCTCTCTGTCCCTATTTACTTGTTCATTTTGACGAATCAAGAAATTAAAGGACAAAAAAAAAATTCTTATTATACCCTCATTTAAACTTCTTGAAAATTTCTAAGTTTTAATTCATCCTTTTTGAAATCATATTTAATAAGGGTAGAATTAACTTCACTGTTTTAATTATTGTTATCTTAATATGTGTGTCTTTTCTAAAACGGACAACTAAATAGAAACAGAGGGAGTCAGTAGTATCATTTATGTTTTCTTTAGATTTGTTCATTTATTCTACTTTATATAAATTAACAATAATAATTATAGATTATGAATTGATTTTGTATCTTTTTTGTTTCTTCTAATTCTTGCCATAAGGATATATATATATATATATATATACTAAAAGTAAGAAGTTCCATAGTTGAAAGTTGAATTACAAAAATATCCCTAATCATATTTAAGATAATCACTTTGTCCTGATCATTTAACTAATTTATCAAACTTTTCCTATTACAACATTTATATCTTTTGTCTTTTAAACTTCCATCTGTTATATAATCTATACTCTTTTCATAATCTTTGCACTTTATAAAGTTACTACCCCTTCAAATTTCTTTATCATTTTATTCTTACTCCTATTATGTTAGATTACACAAAAAACTATTATTATCGCCCTCTTATTTGTTGAGTTTACCCTAGCATAAGGTAATACTGATTTTTTTTTTCCTTTGAACAAGTTTAATTTTTGTTTACTGCTTAAATTTGGCTTGTGTTTATGAAATAATGTATAGATAATATTTTTTATTTTATTTATTTCACACACTCAATATTTTTATTTTGCTCTAAAAAGTATCACTCTAGGAGTAGTTGTTGAATTAAATTCGTAATTATGGAGTATATATTTCATGAGTCTGATTTTAAATCCAACTTTATTAGTTTCATTTAGTGTCATTTTTGTACGCTTTGTGGCCTCTCAATTCTTATTTAGTATGTATATTTATTTTAAAAACATTATTAGTATCATACCTAAAGTTGCTATCTTCTTGAAGAAATAGAATAACTCTCAAGCATGTATCTCATTTTGTTACATGACAGATGAATAATATTACATTACAAATATATGTTGCATTTGAATCTATTTTTTTCAACTAAATGACTGTTCAATTGCTAAATAGAGTATTATATACTTCATTTTAGGAAGTCTATATTAATATATTAGGATGAGACACGTGTCTAGGAATTAATTATATTAAAATTGAGAAGAATCTAAGTTAAAAGTTGAATTACAAAATTATATCGTAACTATTAATTTATTATCTTAAATAATTTAATATTTATTTTGGGATTCATGAATTTTGACTCTTCGTATTATGATAATAATACTCCTATGTCTAACTAGATTTACAATCCAATACTCATTATTAAATTATAAATTATTATTAACAAGAAAACAAAAAAAAATCACAATCTTTACAACTTTCACGTACTAATAGTGATGGCTTTTCATATTGACAGTTGTTACAAATTTCTTAATAATTAGTCATAATGATTTTTCATTATACATTTAATATATACATTTTTTTTTACATATTTTATCCTTAGATTTTAACTCATACATTACATTTAAATGTTATAAATTATTTAATTAATTAAATAGTAAATAACAAATCATCATATTGATACGCATAAATTTTATTATCACTAATTCGTCATTGTAAATATATGTAACTCCCTGATTATATTTATTATGGTTTTTACTCCTATCTCTCACCATAATCTCAAATGGATTAATTTCATATTCACGACAACTCTTTGTGTTCTTCAATACTATCATATCGTTAGTGACATTTGACACAATAATGTACACACTTAAACCAATTACAAAAAGAAAAATATCTATACTCTCTTCTCTCATCTCTTTTTATTTGTTTTTAATATTTATGTTTTTTGTTTGTTGTTATTGTAAAAATTTTATAATGTTGTGTTGTTATTATTATTGATATTTACCATGATTTGTTGCTGAAAGAGTTGGTTTTGGTTCTTGTGGAATCAAACTAAATGGAAGATGAATAAATATGAATATTTGGTAGGAAGATAATTAGTACAAAATACAAGTCAAAGATTGTATCTTGGTAGGTGAAAGTTAGGCAAACCATAAAATGGTTTGCTATCTTAACCTTGACAATTTTACACATAGTGATGTCATGGATGACATCAATAGGATGAATTTATTCCTATAAATAGGTAGCTCTTAATTCATTTTCAAATCATCATTTCACTTGCCTTCTCACCTTCTAAGGCATTGTGTTCTCTCTCTTGTAGTATTTCACTTATATTCTTTGTATAGTGAAATAAATATTGGTGCAGTTGTTCTTTGGTGGACGTAGGATCATTTTGATCCGAACCACGTTAAATATTGTTGTTCTTCCTTGTTCTTTAGTTTCACGTTTCCGCTAACAATTGGTATCAGAGCAAGGTTCTGTCTGAGTATGCTCTGTGGTTGCAGCACAGTCTGAGCTTCCACATCAGAAAAGGATTACTTTGGTTTTCTGTAGTTCCAAATACATTGTAGTAGAAAAGGAAGAACAAGTAAAAAAAAAAGAGTTCCATGAAGTTTGAAATTGATAGATTTAGTGGGCGCAACAACTTCAATATCTGGAAAATCCAGATGATAGCGTTACTGCGGAGGGAAGGTTCAATCCATGCTATTGACGGAAAGTACCCCGATAAGATATCGGATTCCGACAAGGAAAAGATTGAAGGAGATGCATTGAGTGCAATCCAACTGTCCCTTGCACCTAACGTACTTTGTGAAGTGAGTACAAGTACCGAAGAGACGGCCAAAGAGTTATGGGAAAAGCTGGAAGGGCTTTACCAGGACCAGTCAGTGACAACAAGGATGTTGTTACAATGACGTCTTCATACATTTAAGATGGATTCAGATACTTTGTTGCAAGACCATCTAGATGCGTTCAATAAACTTGTGATGGACTTACAAACTGCTGGAATTAAAAAGGACGAGGAGACACTTGCATGTTCTTTACTATTTTCATTGACTTCAAAATATCGTGATATTGAGAATTCAATGACGTATAGCAAACAACCTATTAAACTTGAGCAAGTGCGGCAAGCACTAAACTCTTGTGATGTGCGAATGCATTTTGAAGGAGACAAAAGTGACGAAGCTAGTGGACTCTTTGTAAGAGGTCGTACTAGCCAAAAGGGAAGGAGCAAATCGAAGTACAGATCAAAATCTCGTGTGAACAAAAAGAATGCGGAGTGTTGGGGCTGTCACATGAAGGGGCACTTTGAACGAGATTGCCCTATGTCGAAGTCCAAAGAAAAGGCGAGTGCATCCATTGTTGAGAAAGTACATGATAATGATGATGATTATGTACTAACAACATCATGCAATAATGGAGTCTATGACAACAAATGGATCTTAGACTCTGGTTGTACTCTGCATATGACACTTCGAAAAGATTGGTTCAGCAGCTATGAAACAAGCAGAGGAACTGTATTAATGGGCAATAATGCAACTTGTAAAATAGTTGGCATTGGTTCAGTTCATGTTCGCTGCCATGATGGAATCATGAGGACTATTACAGAAGTCCGTCATGTTCCTGATCTAAAGAAGAATTTGATCTCTCTGGGTACTTTAGATAAACAAGGCTATAAGTACATGAGTGAAGGAGGAACTATGAAAGTGACTAAAGGGTCTTTAGTCATGTTGAAGGCCAAGCTGGAGGATGGCCTCTACACACTTGCGGGAAGCACCATTATTGGCTCTGTAAATGCATCTACAGTGCAGTCATCTAATGATGACAAGGCAAAATTATGGCACATGAGACTAGGCCATATGAGTGCACGAGGATTGGAGATGTTGAGCAACCGCAACCTTTTGAATGGTGAGAAGATCAGCACACTTGAATTTTGTGAGCACTGCGTCTTAGGGAAGCAGAAAAAGGTCAGCTTCAGCACTGGCAAGCACAAGACGGGAGGGGTGTTAGACTACATCCATTCAGATTTATGGGGTCCCTCTAAGCTTCCATCAAAGGGAGGAAAGAGGTATCTTCTCACATTCATTGATGATTTTTCATGAAAGGTTTGGGTGCGTTTCCTGAAGACAAAAGGTGATGCTTTTGAAGCATTTAAAGAGTGGAAGATTTTGGTTGAAAATCAAATTGAGAGGAAAATCAAGTATCTTCGCACGAACAATGGCTTGGAGTTTTGCAGTGAAGAGTTCAATGATTTCTGCAAGGTTCATGGGATCGCAAGGCATAAGACGGTCAGGCACACACCTCAGCAGAATGGAGTTGCCGAGAGAATGAACAGAACTCTTCTTGAGAAGGCTCATTGTATGCTCTTACAAGCTAAGATGTCCAAAGTATTTTGGGCTGAAGCAGTTCATACTGCTTCTCATATTGTCAATCGGTCTCCAGCATCAGCGATTGACTTTAAGACTCCGAATGAGGTCTGGTCAGGTGAACCCTCTAACTATTCATACTTGCAAATATTTGGGTGTCCAACTTATTATCATGTTAATGAAGGTAAGCTTAAACCAAGGGCTAAAAAGGCCATATTCGTAGGGTATGTTGATGGAGTAAAAGGGTACAAACTATGGTGTTTGTCATTACTCAAATTTGTAGTTAGTAGAGATGTTACCTTTGATGAATCCTCTATACTTGATCCTCGTAAAGTTTCTGTGGAGTTATCTAGAAACGAGAACAATGAGCAGATGGAGCTACCGATGGAGCTTACCAAGAAACGGGATCAAGAGACTCAAAGTGATGAGTCAAAAGATGCAGAAGAACTTGCTTCCAATGAACCATACACAATTGCAAAGGGAAGGGACAAAAGGCGGATACGGAAACCGGAACATTTTATAGAGCAAGAAAATCTGATTGCACAAGCGTTCGTAGCTGCAGAAGAAGAGATTAAGGATCTCGAGCCCTTTTCGTATATTGAAGCAACTTCTTGCAAAGATGCTGCACAATGGCAGTTGGCCATGATGGAAGAGATGGAGTCTCTTCACAGAAATGAGACATGGGTCTTAGTTAAAAGGCCAAAGGGGATGAGGACAGTTGGATGCAAATGGGTCTACAAAAAGAAAGAAGGTATTCCAGAAGTGGAAGCTGCTAGGTTCAAGGCGAGATTGGTTGCAAAGGGTTTCAGTCAGAAGGAGGGAATTGACTACAATGAGATCTTTTCTCCAGTCGTAAAACATAGCTCAATTCGCGTGCTGCTAGCATTGGTTGCACAATTTGATTTAGAGCTTCAACAGCTTGATGTCAAAACTGCTTTTTTACATGGTGATCTAGAAGAGACAATCTATATGGATCAGCCTGAAGGTTTCATAGCTGAAGGAAAAGAAGACCATGTATGCCAACTGAAGAAGTCTTTGTATGGTTTGAAGCAATCCCCTAGACAGTGGTACAAGAGGTTTGATGCATTCATGACTACACATGGATTTTTGAGGAGTGTATTTGATAGTTGTGTGTATCACAAGAAGATGTCTGGTAACTCTATGATTTATCTGTTGTATGTTGATGATATGTTTATTGCTGCTAACAACATCACAGAGATAAATATTTTGAAGAAACTGTTGAGCAAGGAATTTGACATGAAGGATCTAGGAGTTGCAAAGAAAATCCTTGGAATGGAAATTTCAAGAGAAAATGGTGTTGTACATCTTTCTCAGAAAAGAGTTACAAATGCCTCAATCTATGGATGAGGTGGAGCATATGTCAAAGGTTCCTTATGCGAGTGCAGTTGGTAGCATTATGTATGCTATGGTATGCACACGTCCAGATATTGCCCAATCTGTAAGTGTAGTAAGCAAGTACATGGCAAATCCAGGAAAAAGGCATTGGGAAGCTGTCAAATGGATATTGAGATATCTCAAAGGAGCTCCTGATGTTGGCCTAACCTTTCGGAAAAGTGAAGGTATTTCAATTCTCGGTTATGTTGATTCTGACTATGCAGGGGATCTTGATCGAAGGAGGTCCACAACTGGATACATCTTTACTCTCGTTGGCAGTGCCGTTAGTTGGAAATCGACTTTACAGTCGATTGTCGCTTTGTCTACAACAGAGACAGAATATATGGCAGCAACGGAGGCAGTGAAAGAAGCTATCTGGTTGAAATGTTTGGTGGCAGAATTGAGTTCAGCTCAGCTTAAATCAATTCTAAAATGTGATAGTCAAAGTGCTATTCATTTGATTAAAAATCAAAGATTTCATGAGCGCACCAAACACATTGATGTCAGATTTCATTTTATTCGAGATGTCGTAGAAAAGGGAGCTATCAAGGTTGAGAAGGTTATCACAGACGATAACGCTGCAGACATGTTGACCAAAATAGTCCCGCTTGCCAAGTTTGCACACTGCAAGGACTTGGCGGGAGTATACATCAATTGATGCAACTCTAAGAGAACAACTGCTAGGTGGAGCTGGTATGTTCAACAAAGGTTTGATTCTTCTTGTTTCTTACAATGGGATTGCCCAGTAAGCTTAGAAGTTTTGGCCGGAGTTGTTTATACGCATGCTTGGAACACAAACCAAGGTGGAGATTGAAAGAGTTGGTTTTGGTTCTTGTGGAATCAAACTAAATGGAAGATGAATTAATATGAATATTTGGTAGGAAGATAATTAGTACAAAATACAAGTCAAAGATTGTATCTTGGTAGATGAAAGTTAGGCAAACCATAAAATGGTTTGCTATCTTAACCTTGACAATTTTGACACATAGTGATGTCATGGATGACATCAATAGGATGAATTTATTCCTATAAATAGGTAGCTCTTAATTCATTTTCAAATCATCATTTCACTTGCCTTCTCACCTTCTAAGGCATTGTGTTCTCTCTCTTGTAGTATTTCACTTATATTCTTTGTATAGTGAAATAAATATTGGTGCAGTTGTTCTTTGGTGGACGTAGGATCATTTTGATCCGAACCACGTTAAATATTGTTGTTCTTCCTTGTTCTTTAGTTTCACGTTTCCGCTAACAGTTGCTTTGTATACATTAACCTAGCATGTGGTATTTTAGCATCCTCATGAATATTGAATTTGTGCAATAGTTAGTTATTTTACTTGTACACTTTTTAATCAATTTAGTAGTCAAATATATATTCTTTTCTTAGAAATATATAATTTTTCAATATATTTTATGTCTGAAGTTCAAATGAGTTGTTTGTGTGATATAGTTGTTGTGAACAACTATGAAACAGTAAAGTTGGTTGTTATGTGTTACACATGTTTCTGTCTTTATATATTACGATTATGATGATTGATTTAACAACATCATCTTATTATTTGCTGAAAATAAGCAATAAGAAGATGGGAATTCTGTTTTTCTTTTTATATTCACTTGTTTGTATATTGTTGGTAATTAGTGAAAGTTTTACTTCTTCCATGCGTCATCTTTGCTCTCCCAATGAAGCTTTTGCTTTGCTTCACTTCAAAAAATCTTTTCAAATCTCTGACTTCCGTAAATGTTATGATGTGACTGATCTGTATGTTGATATCCCAAAAACAAAGTCTTGGAATGAGAGTAGCGATTGCTGCAGTTGGGACGGGGTTACTTGTGACTTGTTTACCGGTCATGTTATCGGATTGGACCTTAGTTGTAGTCTTCTTAATGGAACTATTCATCCCAATAGCAGCCTCTTCCAACTCCATCATCTCCACACACTAAATCTTGCTTACAATGACTTCAATATTTCTTCAATCCCCCATAACATTGGCCGATTGACGAATTTGAGGCATCTCAACCTTTCTCGGTCTTACTTTAGTGGAAAAATCCCAACAGAAATCTCACACCTTTTCAATTTGGTTTCACTTGATCTTTCTCGTAATTTCGATGGATTACAACTTGATGAGACAACATTTGAAACAATACTTCAGAACCTGACAAATCTGGAGGTACTATCTCTCAATGCTATCAACATCTCATCTCCGATACCTATGAATATTTCTTCTTCCTCCTTAAGGTACCTGGATCTTGATTCTACTAATCTGCAAGGTGTTATCACAGAGAGTTTTTTCCTTGTGCCAGAATTGGAAAATGTCAAATTGGCTGCAAATAATCTTCTCAAAGGAGTTTTACCAAAGATCCACCCGAGCAACAATACTCTGTTGGAGTTGGATATTTCTAACACAGGAATCTCCGGTGAGCTGCCTGATTCAATTGGCACCTTCAGTTCCTTGAATATCTTGGACATGTATGGATGTCAATTCTCTGGTTCCATTCCTGATTCCATTGGCAATCTTACACAAATTAGGTATTTGGGTTTCAGTGATAATCATTTCACCGGCCATATTCCTTCCACAATCTCTCAATTGAAGCACCTCACGTATCTAGGTCTTTCGTCCAATTCCTTATCAGGTGAAATTCCTGATATTTTTTCTAACCTCCAAGAGTTGAGTTTTTTAGATCTTTCTCACAACAGCTTCATCGGTTCGTTTCCTTCTACAATTGTAAGCTTGACACTTCTTCAAGAGTTACACTTGTCAAGTAATTCCTTATCTGGCCCACTGCCTAATAATTTTAGCATGCTTCAAAAGCTAACCGAACTGGGTTTGTGGAACAACTCACTGAATGGTATCATACCATCTTCGCTGTTTAGCCTCCCTTTGCTAGGTCAGTTGTGGCTCGATAATAATCGGTTTAGTGGACTACCCAATGAGCTCAAAATAAACCCAAATTTTGAACGTCTGAGTTTAAGCCATAATCAACTCAGTGATGTTTTTCCTCAATCACTTGTAAATCTCACAAATCTTTCTATCCTTGACCTTTCGTCAAATAACATCACCATCGATGAGGGAATACAAATCACTTCTCCTAGCCTAGAAATTTTGAAGTTATCATCATGTGAACTGAAGGATTTTCCACACTTCTTGACAAATGTAAAGAGACTTTGGTTCTTGGATATTTCTAACAATAAGATTCGTGGAAAAATCCCAAACTGGTTTAAGGGCATAAGGTGGGACAATTTGAGGTACCTAAATCTTTCGCATAATTCTTTAACAGGCCACCTACATCAATTTCATTTCCATAAAATGGAGTTTCTTGATCTTAAATTTAACTCCCTTCAGGGTCCACTACCATCATCCCTTTGTAACATGAACGATCTTGAATTTCTAGATTTATCACGCAACAACTTCAGTAACTCGATTCCAAGTTGCTTGGGAAGCATGTCTAGTCTAAAAGTGTTGGACTTAAGAAGGAACAATTTCACAGGGAGTATTCCCCCATTATGTGCGAAGAGCACTTCTTTGAGTACCATTGTCTTGAATGACAATCAATTTGAAGGAACTCTGCCTTTCTCGTTGCTCAATTGTAGTAATTTAGAAGTTGCTGATATGGGGAATAATGCAATAAATGACACATTTCCAGCTTGGCTAGGAGCACTTGAAGTACTGCAGGTCCTAATATTGAAGTCTAATTTGTTCCATGGACCAATTAGTTCTTGTCAGAGTACACTTTGCTTTCCCGAGTTGCGAATTTTTGATCTTTCGCATAACCAATTCAGTGGCTCACTTCCAGTAAAATTCTTTGGAAACTTCAAGGCAATGATTAAATTAGATGGTGAAGACACTGGAGAGATTGAGTATATGGAACCAGATATGATTCCATCGTACACATCATATGAGGATTCTGTGAGTTTGGTGATCAAAGGCCAGGACATTGAGCTAGAAAGAATCAGCACAATTATGACAACCATAGACCTCTCGAGCAACCATTTTGAAGGTGTCATTCCAAAAACACTAAAGGATCTCAGCTCACTTTGGCTACTCAATTTATCCCATAACAATCTCATAGGTCACATTCCAATGGAATTGGGGCAATTGAATAAGCTTGAAGCGTTAGATCTCTCCTGGAATCGTCTCACAGGAAAAATTCCAAAGGAATTGACAACAATGAAGTTTCTAGCAGTCTTAAACCTCTCTCAGAATCTTCTTATTGGATCGATTCCTCAAGGTCTACAATTCAACACATTTGAAAATGACTCGTATGGCGGTAACCTTGATCTATGTGGTCCTCCTTTATCAAAGCAATGCGGAACAAGTGATTCATCCCATGTTCCTCAACCATTGGAGTCTGAAGACGAGTCATATTTTTTTAGTGGATTTACTTGGGAATCAGTAGTCATAGGCTACAGCTTTGGACTAGTTGTTGGAACTGTTGTGTGGAGCCTCGTGTTTAAATACCGTAAGCCAGAATGGTTTGTTGAATTTTTTGAAGGCATTTATCCCAAGAAAATGAGAAGGTCAATGAAGAGAGCTCAGAGACGACGCACTTAATGGAAGAATGCAAGAGTGAACTTTTCTGTTTTTTAGTTATCTTTTTGTTGTTTGTATATATGCTTGATAACAATATAATTGCATGTCTTATTTTGTGAATTTCCACTGGATTAAAATAAGTGTTCTTGATCTTTGCTTTCATACTAAAAAATTAAACTCAAAATAAAACATAACTTTCCTTTTTACTAAAACAATTTTTTTAATTACATTCTTGAGTTGAAGGATTTAGTCCCAAAACAATAGAATAACCATCATCATAATTCTCCATTCCATGATCCATTAGTTGCCATACTAATTAAACTTCCTCCCATTGTTCCACCTTCTTTTGCCAAATTATACACATTTCTATACACACTACTCATAAATATATCTCTTGATCCTTCACCTGATCTACTAGACTTTCCAAATTCAACAAGCGCTAAAGGTTTCTTTAATATATTTCTTGCATCTTCCCAATGACTTGTTATCCACTTTTCCATCCACACCAATTGTGCTTCATCACTTTGTCCAGATAACCTATAACCATCGATATAAATAAATATTTTAACTTATGAAAATGTACGTACAGATTCGAAAGATCATATAAATACTACGTACCATTGATCAGTGTATGCATGGATTGTAGCAAAATCAATTTATTGATAAGATGATTACTAATGAAATCTGTTCCAACTTGATAACCAGGATTGACTAATTTCCTTTCAGGAATTGAATCACCATAAAATCCTTCCATTCCAACTTCCAACAAGTGTTTGTTGTCTAATGACTTCACAAAACTCGCCATTTCTTGAACCCAACCCACCCTATAACAATATTCATCAAAAACGTCAATCATAGATTTGATATTTCTAAAATAATAACAGCTTTTCCTGAATAGTCAGCTTGATCACGAGGCTCATTCATAAGTTCCCATGCCATAATTGTTGGATCGTCTTTGTAAGCAACTTTAGTGATACTATTCAACCTTGTAACAACTTTATGTAACAATTTCATAATATTATTAATAAAAAAAATTGTTTATATGTATTAAATAATAAATACCGGCCCCATAAATACCTCAATGTGATTCTTCAAGTATTTTTTGAGTATTGGATGAGTATAGAAGTCATCGTCATTACTAATCTGAGCTCCTGCATTTCGCGCCCACCAAACATATTCAGCTTTTCCTCCGAAATCATTCCATTGATTTACAAAGCTCAATATTAAACGAACACCATATTTCTTAGCTTCCCCGATCACAAAATCCGAACCCTAGAAACAAGTAAGGAACTCACATGCATTACAACGCGATAATGCAAAATAAAAAAAAATCATTGATACTATAATAACAAACGTCCTTTACTTGAAAAACACGTTCATCATAAACACCAGGTGATATTTGTAATGCTCTATCACCTACATCACTTAAAGCCTAAGTACGACAAACAGAAAGACCAGCGGTAGAAGCATCTTTAAGAACCTCATTAACTTTGTACCTTTCAGTAGGTTCAGCAGCAACATGCATCAACCAATATGAGTTCAAAATGAGAAATCTTTAACTCCTATAAACCCCAAATTCGCTTCACAAGCAAGAGCTAACAACAAGAGAAAGAGCCCAGAAACACAACTTCTTCTATGTGTAGAAGACATTTTGTATAATGAATAATAGATGTTATATGTGTGATATGTTAGATGTCACCTTTCATAGTGTGTTGAAGATAAGGAAATTTACTAAAAATAGCAAAACTTGCAAAAACTGGGGAAAAAAAATCCTAGTGGATATAATTGGACATTGAGATTTGATGGAAAAACTATACTTTTAAGGCTGTTATTTGGTTAAGATAGAAATAGAGTTCTGTTGAAAAAATTGTATGGGAAAAAAGAAGAAAAATATGGAAACAATTAATTGGTTAGTTTTTTTCAAGGCTTGTTCTGTACTAGATTTGATGATGAAATAATATTGAAACGTGTACTCATAGAATATTTAATGCAAATACATGAAGAAATCTTGCATAAATTTTAATTTCTATATGGATGTGTTATGTGTGTAGTTTAATCTTATTTTATTGCAAGAAATTGAACCAAAATAATAACAAAAATATTTTTTGAAAAAAAAAGTTAAAGATAAATGAATAGTGCATAATATTATTTGGGGTTATTCGAATTAAGATCTTTTGACCACTTATAAAATGAATATAAAAAAAATGACATTTTAAATTTCTTATATCTAAAAATTAAGAACCTACTATAAAATTATAAAACTAAAATAAAATAAAATTGCAATGGCCTACAATTTACAAAAACTCAGGTTATATACTACTTGATAAGAATATGAGGACATTAGTTCATATGAATAAGTAGATTTTTTATTTATTTTCTGGCGTGAATTAGTGAATTTTTTACTTATGTTGTAGTGTTATATTTGGGATCTTTGATAGTCCATATGAGCGCGGCAACTATCGTATTTTTTATGAGGACTGTACGTCCCAAGTATCGTTTTGGATGAAGTCGAATTTAAACTTAGAATATGCGAATTTAAAATAAGTATTATCTTATATACATGGAGACGGGGTGCAATAGTTTAACTATGAGTTCAATCAAACTCAATTTTTTGTCATATAACATATGTGTAGAAGTCAAAATAACAAAAACAAATAGATATTCTATATCCGTAATTAAAATGTACAATTAATTCACTTTAAATTCTAAATTCGATTCAAATTATTATGTATATAGAGTTATAAGTTGAAAACAATAGGTTCACTTCAACTTAGAACTCGCCCTGAATCCGCCTCTGGAAGTAACCACCTATTCCACGGCTACGGAAGAAAAGTTGTAAAGATCGTCTCCAAAATGCTATTATAAACCAATATAAAGTAAGATTTGACCTATACAGTATAATTTTCCGACGAAGAGTGTTCAGCTGACCACCAGAAACCACGTAGCTCCGCCCATGATCCCTAGAAATAACCACCTACTCTAGGAGTTTAGAGGAAAAGTCGAAAACATCGTCCCCGAAGCCAGGATCAGTAATAGTGAAATCACACTGCTGCTGCTGTTGCTGCAAATCATCATCAGTACAAATAGTGTGATTCCCAAATGGAGTAGATTGAAGTACATTCTTCCACATATCACTATTTTCTTGTTGTATATTATTAGTATATTTTGTTGTCGATTCATAAAAATCGCTCCCATCAAACATCTTTATTTGAGAAGTCTCGTGCACTAAACTCTCGTTATGCACAGAGTCCTGGGAAGGGTCATACCACAAGGGTTTATTGTATGCGGCCTTATCCTGCATCATTATTTCTTTGTCAAAAACAGAGGTACTCTGTTCCACAGCTGAAGGTACTCTTTTTTTGTTCCGACATTGCCTGATGAACCGTTTATTGTGTTGGATTTGAAAAGGATTTTTCGCGAATGAAGTAGTACTTGACGATGCTGAATTAGTCACGTTTATGTTATTGTCAGACGGGGCCAGGTCTCCGAGGAACAGATGTGGGAAATTAAGACGTGCATCTGTTCCTCTGAGTCTAAAGGCCTCGACGTCATAAGCAAAAGCAGCTTCTTCAGCACTTTCAAACGTGCCTAACCAAAGTCTAGTTCTTTTACGAGGAAGGCGAATCTCTGCTACCCATTTTCCCCAATGGCGTTGTCTAACTCCCCTGTATCGTTTAGATGCAGGGGAGGAGACAGTGCCATAAACATTCATCATTGTAGTCGTCCTCGTTCCATTATCAATGATTCGACACTGATTAAAGCAACTTTGAGGTGCAAAAGAAATCATAGTTTGATTTTGAGTAAGTGATTGCCAATTAATGTGACAACTGCTTAATGGAGGATCATCTAGAGCAAAAGGAAAACGAAACTGTGGTTCGTAGCCACGTGCTCTAATCCTCTGAGCTACAGGCTCCACCCCGTCTCCACTTGATCTAAGACTATTATGTTGTGATGATGAGCTAATTTTGAGCTTTTTCAAAGGTCTATACATTGACATTATGGATTGAACATTATCAATCGATTCGATATTTTCCATTTTTTGTACGTTTAAAGCGGAGGGAAAACCAATCTCAGAAGGGACGGATGAAAGGAAAATTTTTTGTGATTCTTGGTTAGCTGACTAAGAGCGGTGCTAGTCCGAGGTAATTTTTTTTGAAGTATTTGTGATCGAAAATTTGAAAAAACATCAATATGAGGAGGGAAGAAAAGGGCATTGAAGCAAAAAAATGATAGAAATATGATGACGAGTGAGCTTAGGTTATATTTGGATGTTGACATTTTATTGAAGCCTTCTTTATCAACTACTTTCTTGGCTTATTTGTTAACTTAACGTGAAGTTTAAGAAAGTAAAAAAAAAAACAAATCTTATAATATTAAAGTAAAGATGCGTATAATATAAATGTTTTTAATCATGTGATCGTGTCCTTGAAACATATCATATGAGATATTAAAATTAAAGAGTCGTCAAATTCAGAATGACGCATTCTTTTTTTTAGACAGACTTGAAAGGAAAGTAAAACAAATAAATTGAAAGCGAGTATTAAATTAACAATATAACAACAATGAAAAAGTCATTTGTGTGTGTATGTTTTCATTAACTTAGAAAGGCATGGCTCTTGCAATTTAGTAGAAGCCAACCCAATATTGCTTGTAGGTTAAGAGATAGATTTGTTTTACCTCACTACTTGCTTTTATGATTAGTAATGAATTATTATTTTTTTAATTTCAAAGGTCAAATACATTAATCTAGAAGTTTTAATTCAAGAATGAATTTTTTTTTTTTAAAAAAAAAAGAAGGAAATTTACGGCTCAAACACTTTGCCTTACTAATTTATAAAATATATACCCAAAAAAAATGCTTTAGATAATATATATTTTATACAAAGTATATTATATAAATTAGTAAGAAGTCAAAAGTCAAAAACACTAAAATGGTGAAGTCAGACAAAAGCAAGCGTGCTTTTTAGCTTTGTTTGGTAGGGAAGAAACATGTTTTCTATTTTAAAAAAAAGGGAAAAATGATATAGATATACCCTCCGTCATATTTTTGGGACGTATATGTTATCGTGTTAGAGCATATATGCCTTTCAGTCTAACAGAAACCTAAATTGGGATACATGGTGCAATCTTCTCCGTCGATCTGATATTTAATAAATGTTCGGTTAATGTAAGATTATGACACGTGTATATCCTTAGTATAAAAGGTATATATATGCTTTAGTTTTTTACGGCAGGGGCACTAAATGTCCCAAAAGTATGACGGAGGTATCTGCATATCATTTATAACAGTTCGGAATTATATATAACTTTTTTCCCTAAATAAATCATGGTTAGTTGATGAAAATTTTAAAGAATATATTTTTTTATAATCAAGAAATCAAATTTCTTTAATAATAAGAAAAATAAAATAAATTTTACAAGTAACATTTTAAACTCGTTATATCTTTCGTATGATCGCACCCCTACTACCCTCCACGCTCCACCCCTGCTCCTGATCCCATCCCACCTATCTATAGTATTTTTTAAGATTATATATATATAATTAACGATAGATAAATTTTGTAGCTAAACAATATATCGAAGCATGCTCAGAATAGTAATGCAGTTTTTCTTTCCAAATGACGCCGGAGTACTATGTCAATTGTCAATTGACATTATAAATTATTATATAGATTTATATGAATTTACATATTGACAAAATCCATTCAAATAACGTCTACATTACTACAAGAACACCATTGGTCAGGAATTAATGACACTTTTTATATTTTAATTTATTTGTCTTTTATTATTTATTTATATTTTTAAAAAAGAATATCTAATTTCTTGAAAGTTAATCATTCTGTTGTTGGGGGTGTTCATAGAACAGAACGTCTTTAAGAATGATTTGATCCGTCAAAATTTGTCATAAATCTTTCTGCGTGTTAGATGCGTATCAGATATTTTTAAAATAGTGTACTTTTAGAGAATTTGATATAGGTGCAGAAATAATGTAAAAGAGTCTGAGCAACTTAGATGTTAAGTACCTAATATTGGTAGATATTTCATATTTAGATGACCCTTTTTTTATTTCTCGTGCAACTTATGAACAATTTAGATCATAGTATAAATGTTTTTTTTTAAAAGTTAATTGAAAATCTTATGAAAAAAATGTGAAATAATGATTTCAAATATTATAAATACTAATTGCGAGCGTTAACTGATAATATTTAATTATTTTCTTTGTAAGGTAGGATAATATATGAACAAAATATTAGACATAAGTTTAATGTTGTCTGGAAGAGTAATATTACAAAGGTTATATTTGCAAAAAAAAAATTAAAAATAGGAACAAAATCTAAATAAATAGATAATTTTGCATAAATTAGCTTAAACACTCATTGAAGGATATATACTACCCTTTATCCAAAAGCTAGCTAATGAAACTATCCCTAAGTGTTCACTATGTATTTATTATTAGCACTAATAATCTAATTATATAAGTGAACATAATTAAGGACCTTAATTAGGGATTAGTTGAATCTAACCATTTAGCTTCAATCACATTTTGAAGCTTAATCTGCTGAAACAACCTCTTGCAAAAATATAGGAGAAATCTACTATAATAGATCTTTGTGGTTCGATTCTTCTCTACACCCCGTACATGACGAAAAGTTTTAATGGGGGTGTTCATACAATAGAATGTCTCATCCTGGATTGAAAGATTTGGATGGAGTCTCACATTTTTAGTATGATTTGATCCATCAAATCTTGTCATAAATCCTATGGTAGCGATTCTTTATTTTATAAAGGTACTCTTTCCCATATTTAACGTGAGTAGTGACAACTGCTATCAGAGTCCGTCTTAAAGCATCGACTCTCTAACAAAGAGATTTCCTAGGGTTTTTCATATAGGTAGAGGAGGTGGCCTTCTACTACTTCATAGATGTTACTACTCTCTTCCTGCTTGCCACGAACAAATGATTGATTTACCTATTCAAAACGATTTGCGCGAAGGACTCTCTTTTCAAAAATATATCATATAAACAACAATACCAAAAATTAAAAAAGGATTTTGCAAAGGACTAAAAACATTTTGGCACAAACATAAAAGAATCAAACACCTATAGTGACAAAAACATTCTCCAAAAAAAAAAAAAGTACCAAATTATGAAGTCAAGTACAACTAAAAACTGAAAAATTATTATACATATAGAACTTCATGATTGATCATATTCATTTGTAGGCTGCCATTCCCACACCAGCTTCTCCACCATATGGTCCAGCTCCACTCTTAGCGTTGGAGTAACTGATAAAGTAAAACTTATTGATTATGCTAGTAAAGAAAATAAACGCGGCTCCAGCAGCAAAAACGCCTTTTCTCACAGTCTCACAAGATACAGGTCGATCATTAAACAAGAGTGATGATCTATACTTGGTATGATACGCGTTCCTAACTGAACCAGCCAATAAACACACCTCCGCGATGAAAAATGTAACCCTAAAACATAGGTTAACAACTTAATTATTATCACATTATGTATCGAGTCTGAAAAAAAAATATTGTGGTAAGTCATATACCAACACATGACGAATAACAGAACAGCACAACCCCTTGAACCACCGGGGCTCAAAGGTTTTCCAAAACAGAAGCAACGACTCGCCACCATTATAAGGATTTGTCCGGCCATGAGAAATAAGAAGGCGCCGACGCCAAATCCAGTTGAAATATCGGAGTCATAGACACAATAACTATACACTTGTTCATTGTCCGTTTGAATTGTGGCCTATTGATTAATGAAACGACGAGTTGTTAGATCAAAATGTAGTACATGTACTAGTAAATTTTGAATGTAAAACGAAGTGTGTGAAACGATCACAATTAAAGAAATATCACTTTCGAAATAACAAATATTGATCATAGAGGTTGCTATTCAAATAAATGTTAAGAGTTGGCATAATAATAGATATTTTTGTAGTTATAAACAGGGCGAAGTTAATGAAATTTTGCTTTAAACAATATATTAAAGAGGAAAAAAGGATAAATATACCCTGAACTATCATAGATGGTATGCAGATACCATTCATTACACTTTTGGGACATTGGTGCCCTGACATTAAAAAACTAGAGCATATATGTCATTCACTCTAACGGAAGACTAAATAGGGACATGTGGTGTAATCTTATGTGTCGATTTGATATTTAATAAATATCGAGTCAGTAATTAAGATTATGACATGTGTATGTCTATTAGTATAAAGAGTATATATGATCTAGTTTTTGGACGGTAGGAGTACCAATGTCCCAAAAAGTATGACAGTGGATATCTGTGTATCATTTACGATAGTTCGAGTATATTTTTCCTTTTTTTTTCTATTAAAAAAATCATCAAATATGTAATTGTGAATTCAGTAATAACTAAAATAAGCTACGAATTCAATCATTAGTTCCAAACTCATAAATTTCAAATTATGATTTTACCTCACGACAAAACAAAGCTCTCTAACAAGATCATTCTTTTCGAGAATCGAACAGATTAAAGACCAAAACCACAAGTAATTTTTATGTTATGTGATCTTAATGCATCAAAACAAGGAGCGGAGTTCTATCGAACTCATAAATTTCAAATTCTGAATCCGCCTCCCATCTAAAACAGACAAAAATACGAATAATATAAAAATGAAGCAAAAAAATTAATAGATACATACAGTGCTCCGTCTCTGTTCAGCAGCAATAGCCAAAGCAAAAGCAATTAAATCGAAAACAAAGACAATTATCATTAACAACTTTGAAGCCATTGATAATGAAATTTTGAAACACTTTTTTTTCACACACAATTTTTTTTTCTATGTTGTTTCAAGTTTCAATGTGTGTCTATATACAATGTAATAATAAAAGTCTTTTTTGAGTAATGAAGAAGAAGAGTAAGTAACAATAAAGAAGAAGTATATTATTTATTCGAAAAAAAATAAAAAGTGAAAGGACACACCAACAAAATGTAACGACATTTCAACTTTCACCACACAGTATATATACCTAAAGTTGATGTTACTACTCTAACCTTCCATTTTCTCGTAATTTATGTTGCTCGGATTCTTAAAAAATGTTATTAAATGCGTGTCAGATAATTTAAAAGTAGTGTATTTTTGAAGGATCTGCCACGGGTGCTAAAATAATTTTAAAGAGTCTGAGCAACATAGATGTTCAGTACCAAATATTGATAGATATTTCATATTTAGATTTGCCCTTTTTTATTTCTCGTGCAACTTATGAACAATTTAGATCATAGTATAAATATTTTCTTTTAAGTTAATTGAAAAACCTTATGAAAAAAAAAAGTGAAATCATCATCTGAAATATTATAAATACTAATCACAAACGTTAACTGATAATATTTAATTATTTTCTTGTAAGGTAGGATAATATATGATCAAATATTAGAGTAAGTTTAATGTTGTCTTGAAGAGTACTTTTTTTTATAAAGGTAATATTTGCTTTAAAAAAAAATAGGAACAAAATCTAAATGAATTGGAGTATTTTGCATAAATTAGCTTAAACACTCATTAAAGGATATATACTACCCTTAATTATCCAAAATCTAGCTAATGAAACTATCCCCAAGTGTTCACTATGAATTTATTAGCACTAATCTAATTACATAAGTGAACATAATTAAGGACCTTAATTAGGAATTAGTTGAATCTAACCATTTAGCTTCAAATTATATTTTGAAGCTTAATGTGCGGAAACAACTTCTTGCAGAAATATAGGAGAACTCTGCGTATAATAGATCTTTATGATTCAACTTTTCTCTGAAACATCGCACATAACAGAAAGTTTTAGTGCATTGAACGGCTTTTTTTTTTTAAGCCCTTGATTGCTTGAAGTACTCAAATTATTAATAAATGTTCTTAATAACAAAATATTCTTAAGAACAAAAAAAGCAAAGGAATATGGTAACTAAAATTCCAAAGGAAAATTGCCCAACAAAGCAATAAAAAAGGGGATTTGGTGGGGGTTAAATTCAGCTGTTGATATGAAACCTAACGACTTTAAATTCTAACCACTAAATACTTCTCCGATTTCAATTTATTGATCTTACTTTTCTTTTCCAGTTAGTTTCAAAGAAAAATATGTTGTTTTTTTTATAATTCTTTGATTTTGACTTTTCACTTAACATGTTTAAAATCACAATATTAGAAGACATTTGATATATTCTACGTATCTTTTATTTAAGACAACAAAGTTGAAAAACCTTAGTATTCTTAAATTGTATACCAAATTAATATCAAATAAACAAATTAAAATAAAGAAAAATTTTATCGATAGAAAAAATAAAAAATAAAAAGAAATCAAATTAATTCCTTATACTATAAGTTAAACTCAACACGTAGTTATTTTTGTCTAACGGTTGGTGTCGTTGTTATTATGAAGATAACGATAGGAAAAGAATAGAATAAGATTCATAGAATAAAAATAATGCATTTTTGGTCCACCATTCACCTTTTCCAATTTTCTATTTTACAATTGTTTGCAACAATTTTAAACATATGGAAAATAAATAAATTATACAAATAAAATATGAAAAAAAATAAATTTTATTGATCAAGATAGATTGCGAGTACAATTCTGTTGATCCCGTGATTCTACTCTCTTAAGATTTATTCATGATTCGAGTGCCGTTAGTGGCGAATTTCTCGAACTAGGATGATTTAGATTTGACCTCTCTATGTGAATAATCCATCATTTTGTGGAGTATTCGAGATCTTGATCTCTTTATGGAATTTTCGAGATATCTTTTAAGAGAATTTAATACCCTTTATATAGGCATAAATTAGGATTTAAGGTTGAATAGCCTCCAAGAATCCTAATATGAATTGACCACAATTTGTAGAATCTCAACTCAAATTTAACACATCTTGTAGAGTACCACAAAATTTCAATGTCTACAGTAATATTAAAAAATTTCGATTTTGATATAATAATTTGATCGTACCATGATTTTAAGATCAAATTTTCTTTTATATTGCGATAAAAACTTTCAATTTTAAATTATTTTTTATATAATAATTCAATCTACCATAATTTTGTTACTATTATTATATTCGAGCTTTTACGAATTGAATTTACTTGACTGTCTGCGATTTCATTGCTTGTGCTCGGATAAAAGTTTTGTGAAAATATGTTGTTAAAGTTAGAAGTCAGGATATGTTTATTGGAAAAGAAAATATTTAAGTTTGCATCAAAAGAATCCAAAATATAATGTTGTCATATTGTGTTTGAGTCAAAAAGAGTGTATGGTTAGTTTTTAGTATGTATTTCTATAGGTCATCACAATAGAGGCAATATCAAATTTTACACCTTGAAACTAACAAAATATTTGCATTTAATTTTAGGAAAAATCTTTTTGGACAGAAAATTTTGATCAGAATAGTGCATTCACATTATAAACATATTTACTTTTTGACATTTTTACTCTTATTTAAATTTAAATTTATTAATTATTTTTTAATACATAATAAGTTTCCCAACGCATGGGGATTAGACTTGTTCCCACATTCTCATAATTTTATAATTACGTGTTACTTTCAATTTCTTTTAAAAATACTACAAAATGGTAGCCTTAATAATTTCTTCTGCAGCTACGAATGCTTGTGCAATCAGATTTTCTTGCTCTATAAGACGTTCCAGTTTCCGTATCCGCCTTTTGTCCCTTCCCTTCGCAATTGTGTATGGTTCATTGGAAGCAAGTTCTTCTGCATCTTTTGATTCATCACTTTGAGTCTCTTGATCCCGTTTCTTGGTAAGCTCTACCGGTAGCTCCACCTGCTCGTTGTTCTCGTTTCTAGATAACTCCACAGAAACTTTACGAGGATCAAGTATAGAGGATTCATCAAAGGTAACATCTCTACTAACTACAAATTTGAGTAAAGACAAACACCATAGTTTGTACCCTTTTACTCCATCAACATACCCTACGAATATGGCCTTTTTAGCCCTTGGTTCAAGCTTACCTTCATTAACATAATAATAAGTTGGACACCCAAATATTCGCAAGTATGAATAGTTAGAGGGTTCACCTGACCAGACCTCATTCGGAGTCTTAAAGTCAATAGCTGATGCTGGAGACCGATTGACAATATGAGAAGCAGTATGAACTGCTTCAGCCCAAAATACTTTGGACATCTTAGCTTGTAAGAGCATACAACGAGCCTTCTCAAGAAGAGTTCTGTTCATTCTTTCGGCAACTCCATTCTGCTGTGGTGTGTGCCTGACCGTCTTATGCCTTGCGATCCCATGAACCTTGCAGAAATCATTGAACTCTTCACTGCAAAACTCCAAGCCATTGTCCGTGCGAAGATACTTGATTTTCCTCTCCATTTGATTTTCAACCAAAATCTTCCACTCTTTAAATGCTTCAAAAGCATCACCTTTTGTCTTCAGGAAACGCACCCAAACCTTTCGTGAAAAATCATCAATGAATGTGAGAAGATACCTCTTTCCTCCCTTTGATGGAAGCTTAGAGGGACCCCATGAATCTGAATGGATGTAGTCTAGCACCCCTCCCGTCTTGTGCTTGTCAGTGCTGAAGCTGACCTTTTTCTGCTTCCCTAAGACGCAGTGTTCACAAAATTCAAGTGTGCTGATCTTCTCACCATTCAAAAGGTTGCGGTTGCTCAACATCTCCAATCCTCGTGCGCTCATATGGCCTAGTCTCATGTGCCATAATTTTGCCTTGTCATCATTAGATAACTGCACTGTAGATGCATTTACAGAGCCAATAATGGTGCTTCCCGCAAGTGTGTAGAGGCCATCCTCCAGCTTGGCCTTCAACATGACTAAAGACCCTTTAGTCACTTTCATAGTTCCTCCTTCACTCATGTACTTATAGCCTTGTTTATCTAAAGTACCCAGGGAGATCAAATTCTTCTTTAGATCAGGAACATGAAGGACTTCTGTAATAGTCCTCATGATTCCATCATGGCAGCGAACATGAACTGAACCAATGCCAACTATTTTACAAGTTGCATTATTGCCCATTAATACAGTTCCTCTGCTTGTTTCATAGCTGCTGAACCAATCTTTTCGGAATGTCATATGAAGAGTACAACCAGAGTCTAAGATCCATTTGTTGTCATAGACTCCATTATTGCATGATGTTGTTAGTACATAATCATCATCATTATCATGTACTTTCTCAACAATGGATGCACTCGCCTTTTCTTTGGACTTCGACATAGGGCAATCTCGTTCAAAGTGCCCCTTCTTGTGACAGCCCCAACACTCCGCATTCTTTTTGTTCACACGAGACTTTGATCTGTACTTCGATTTGCTCCTTCCCTTTTGGCTAGTACGACCTCTTACAAAGAGTCCACTAGCTTCGTCACTTTTGTCTCCTTCAAAATGCATCCGCACATCACAAGAGTTTAGTGCTTGCCGCACTTGCTCAAGTTTAATAGGTTGTTTGCTATACATCATTGAATTCTCAATATCACGATATTTTGAAGTCAATGAAAATAGTAAAGAACATGCAAGTGTCTCCTCGTCCTTTTTAATTCCAGCAGTTTGTAAGTCCATCACAAGTTTATTGAACGCATCTAGATGGTCTTGCAACAAAGTACCTGAATCCATCTTAAATGTATGAAGACGCCGTTGTAACAACATCCTTGTTGTCACTGACTGGTCCTGGTAAAGCCCTTCCAACTTTTCTCATAACTCTTTGGCCGTCTCTTCGGTACTTGTGCTCACTTCACAAAGTACGTTAGGTGCAAGGGACAGTTGAATTGCACTCAATGCATCTCCTTCAATCTTTTCCTTATCGGAATCCGATATCTTATCGGGGTACTTTCCGTCAATAGCATGGATTAAACCTTCCCTCCGCAGTAACGCTATCATCTGGATTTTCCAGATATTGAAGTTGTTGCGCCCACTAAATCTATCAATTTCAAACTTATGGAACTCATTTTTTTTTATTTACTTGTTCTTCCTTTTCTACTACAATGTATTTGAAACTACAGAAAACCAAAGTAATCCTTTTCTGATGTGGAAGTTCAGACTGTGCTGCAACCACAGAGCATACTCAGACAGAACCTTGCTCTGATACCAATTATTAGCGGAAACGTGAAACTAAAGAACAAGGAAGAACAACAATATTTAACGTGGTTCGGATCAAAATGATCCTACGTCCACCAAAGAACAACTGCACTGTTATTTATTTCACTATACAAAGAATATAAGTGAAATACTACAAGAGAGAGAACACAATGCCTTAGAAGATGAGAAGGCAAGTGAAATGATGATTTGAAAATGAATTAAGAGCTACCTATTTATAGGAATAAATTCATCCTATTGATGTCATCCATGACATCACTATGTGTCAAAATTGTCAAGGTTAAGATAGCAAACCATTTTATGGTTTGCCTAACTTTCACCTACCAAGATACAATCTTTGACTTGTATTTTGTACTAATTATCTTCCTACCAAATATTCATATTAATTCATCTTCCATTTAGTTTGATTCCACAAGAACCAACACCAACTCTTTCATTTCATTCATAGGATAAATTTAACCAATTTAAGTAATTAAATATAATTATTTATTTTTACCATATTCTAATTTTTTTATAAGAAGAGTAAAAAAAATATAAAAGTCAAAAAGGAGAAGTGAAATGACCAAAAAAAAAGAATTGAAAAAGGAATAAGGCATGGGACCCAGAAAATTCATTTTATCAAAATAATTAATACTCATACTATTTTGAAAATATTAAAAAGTATATTTTATTGTTGAAGGAAAGGCTATAATAGTTTTTTTTCACTATTCTGGCCATATTTTTCTGGTCATTTGCACTTCTCTTAATTTTACTCCCTTTCTTTATTTTTACTTGTTATTGTTTGACTTGACACGTTTATTTAGAAAATAATTATTGTTATAGATATTTTATTTCACTATCACTATTAAATAATTAGGTCTTGAAAAATGATTTGAAGAATAAGTATTTAATGTTGAGAGCAAAATATGAAAACAATTGTTTTGTTTTGTTTTGTGTTTTTCTTGGTGTTACTCTAGAAGTTCCACATTAAATGAAAATGCATGGCTCTTACTAGTTATGTTTGGGGAGCAAAGCGGGAATTACAATTTGAAATTGGTTTCTGGGGATGAAAATTATGTGTGAAAATGTGCACACTCTCACTTTTCTCTATGTATGGCTTGTGATTTGATTCTCTTATGTATCTAAAATAGGACCTAAAGAAGTCTTACATATGTACCGTATGGACAAGAGTGAGTTGATCTAAATTAGGCTTTTATTTATTAGATTTTGTAATAAGTATTCTTAGCAAATGTGTATGTAATAAGGATTTGTAACTACATGTTAGAATGGAGAGAGAGAGGCAAGTGAGATCTGGGAGAGAGGGAGGAGACGAGAGAAATACAATTGATTTGTATATTTGATCGATATTTGTATCATGACTATGTATCACAATTCATATTATTTTTTAATATGTAAATTTTTTGTTAACAATATAAAATAAATATAATCGAATTAATTTTAAATAATTAATTAAATTAACTTTCGAAAAGCACATGATAAATAAAAGTGAACAGAGGGAGAAAGGAGTATGTCTTTCTATAGGTAATGAACATAGAGGCAATACTAAATTTTACACCTTGAAACTAACAAATATATTTATTTAGTTTAATTTAATTTAGTTAATTTATCCTTTATTTTGACAATCCAAGAAAATGAAATGAAAGGTTTTGATAAATTTAAAATACATATTTTGCGGTTTGTAATTACTTTAATTTTGAGAAGTTGAAAAAATAGCTTAATTTGCTGGAAAATTATTTCTCAAATTGATAGTCAAACACATAAGGCGGAATGATTTGATAAACTCTTGTACTTATATAAGTTTGTACAACTAGTAAGTCAAGACTTAGTGTAGCCAGAGTAAAGGCGGAGGTCAATCTATTATCACCTCTTCCGGATTAGAATGCTTTTTAAAGAAGATACAAAAGTTATGTTACTTGGAACGCGGACGAGCAACTTGGTACAGTTGGAAGGGGTCTTCCGCTCCTATACATATTGATGTTGAGGCACAAAATAATGTAAATAATAACTCTAGGGAGTTGATCGTTACATCACAAGTCGCTACACGACAGTTATTGTCTAGATTTGTGAAAGATGGAGAGTTGGGTTCGCCTGCAAGTAAGACAAATGCATCTATGGCAGTCTTAGATACTTCATCTAATCTAAGTGCTACAAAAGAAAACTTGGATAATAGGGATTTCCTTCGTGACTTAGGCTGTGACATATCTGATGGGGATGATGAAGATGATATGTTGGATATATGCTTTGATAAGGTGGCTAAGGATGAGGATCTTTCACCTAGACAACAAAGAAGTAGAAGCACCAAATGCAAAAATAAAAACATATGGAAGACAACATTGTTGGGATGGTAAGGTGAGGAAGGAATTTGTTCCAAGGCACCTCCGATACGACTGACAAAGAAAAATCATATGACAGTGACAACAACTTTATCAAGATCCAACAAATACAACAAAAATGATGAACTATCAATCATTTTTAGACAAATTTGAAGAAGAAGATAAGAAGAATATACTTCGAATTACTTTAGACGGGCAAACTAACTTTTTTAGTTCATACATGTATCAGATGAAGTTTGAGTTGGACAACACATCTTTATCCCTGTCTTTTATATTCTTGCATTTCTTAAGAATCCTCATTTGTAATATCATCATAGTGATGATTATAAACTCGATGATAATCATAGAATACCTAGTTTTTCTAGTTCTTATTTTCTCCATGCTTGTTAATTTGTAGAGACTTGTTATCTCGTTAGGAATAGTAAGATAAGGTCTAGCCCCCCTTGCTTGTACTTATCTCTATTGATATCTTTATATTTTCAACAAAAAAATCGCTAGACGCTCTGACTAGTGGTAAATTTGTTTATTAAAAAAATGACACATCCCTTATTATTATTTTTCTTAAAATAATCTATTTTTTCTTTCTTTTTCACTTCATTACTCCATCTCTTCACCTCTCTCCATTTTTTTACATTAGAGATACCATCACAACCTTCCATTCTCACTATATCATTACATTCCCAAATAACTAATAATTATCATTCACTTTTTTTTCAAATTTCTTTCATTTCTAACTTTTAATTGTATTTCTTTTATCAACATTTGTATCTACCACTTGAACCACCATAAGTCTCTTTTCCCCATTAATATTAACGAATAGCCATTAAAGTACACAATATACTCTAATATTTGTACACAATTTTATGTAACATGTTTCATCTAATTTTACAAAGACATTCAACAATCACTTTTCATATTTCATGATTGTTGAACCTTTATCACTATATGGGTTATAAATTATCCCAAAAAAATTTTTAAAAAAATATAAATCTACAATAACGATACAATTTCGTTTCTATTCCCCGGAGGAAGAAAATGTGAAGAGAAACAAGAAATTGAAAAGGGCCGGAAAGGGGATAAAGCAGAGAAATGGGGGTTCGAGAGTAGAAAGAAAAAAAGAAATGGGGATGAGTGGGGTGATAAGACAAAAGAACTGGCAATAAAACAGTTGATTTTCTTAAAAATTTGATCTTTCACGCTTCTTCTATGCGTGACATCACACATTTGTGTTAACTCAATAATTAAGTTGTCACATAAGCTTGGTCAACAGTCAGAAGAGCTTGAAACATAGAGTTACATTGAATTTAAGGGTTCAGTTGACAAATAATCAGTAGAAAGGTTTAGAATACAAATACATACAAATAGAAGGGTTCATTAGACCATTTCGCCGACACATAATACTACTTTTAGTCTTTGCCATTATTTAAAAAAATGGTAAATTTGAGTCCTCCTTGATTTCTAACATTCAAACACATAAGAAATTGTTAAAATAAATTTATGTGTCCATCATTCTCTTTCTTTTTTTTAATCTTATGTGTCATTTGGAAGTAATATTTGTTACTCTATTTTAATTATGTGATATTTTTTAGTTTTCCAAATTACCAACCAAAATATGGTAGAATTGGACTAAAAAGGCATATAAATCATTCAAAGAATATTTTGGTCAACCAATATTATTATTCATACTTCTATAAAATTGTAATACAAAATTACAACTTATAGTATTACCTTTTATATAGTTTTTAAATATTAATTTTTTAAAAAAATAAGAAACTAATATAATTTAATATATTTTTTAAAAATTAGTCAAATTGACTCTTGGAAAAACAACTAAAAAAGAAACTGAAGGAATACAATGAATCTTTGACCATGACTCTCTAATTTTTTATTTCCTTGTAACGTTTGTAGCCTTTGTACATTAGTCTATATATATATATATATTCCCAAGAATTTATTATAGAAATGTGAAACTCATCACATTCATCTTCAATTGCTTCTTGATTTTGAAATATATCAGTATTAATATGGAACAAGAGATCATGGAGAATATAGAGAATCATATACACAATGAACATTCTAAAAGTGAAGTTATTTTTGACAACACTAATCGTCCTATCACTCTTAAGGTAATTAATTCTTTAAATATTTCATATGATTTTTTGCTTTGTTTTGTTTTGTGTTTTTCTTGGTGTTACTCTAGAAGTTCCACATTATTTTTATTTTATTTTTTTTAGACAAGATGATATATTGTAAATTAAGATGCATGGCTTTTACTGGTAACTAGTAACGATTGGGGAACAAAGCGGGAATCACAATTTGAAGTTGACTTCTTAGGGCTGAAAATTATGTGTGGAAATGTGCACTCTCTCACTTTTCTCTCTCTGTATCGCTGATGATTTGATTCTCTTGTGTATCTAAAATAGGACCTAAAAAGGTCTTGCATATGTTCAGTATGGACAAAAGTGAGACGATCCAAATAAGGCTTTTATTTATCAGAATTCGTTATAAGGATTCTTAGCTAATGTTTGTATAATAAGGATTCGTAGCTATATGTTAGAAGGGAGAGAGACCAGCGAGATCTAGGAGAGATATACAATTGATTTGTATATTTTATCATGACTACAAATATACAATGAATTTGTATAATAAATTAGCTACTAGAAGGAGTGTGTTACCCCATATTGGCAAAACACAAAAGGGATGTTGGGCTTTGAATTCCTTGGCCCGCGAGGCTTTGATCCAGGTGGGGCTAGGCCGGCCTGACAGCTCTATATATATAAGTAAGCAGATCTGACATACTAGTAAAACATTTTAAAATCATGCAGATATAGGTTCAAAGCGAACAATTCATTAGCGGGCTAGGCCGTTACAAATGGTATCAGAATCATTCCATTTTTTATGATTTGTACAAAGTTTAGATGATAGTGTAAAATTTATTGAATGTATACAAGTTAAGCTCTTCAGGTTATTTGCTAAAGATAATACATTGGGTGTTTTTGCAGTTTGAGAATGTTGCTTACAAGATTAAGCTTGTAAAAGAAGGGTGTTTGAAGAATTCATCAAAATCAGAGGAAGATAAAATAATCTTGAAGGGTGTCTCGGGGATCGTGTCACCGGGTGAAATGCTGGCGATATTAGGCCCATCAGGATGTGGAAAAACAACTCTGCTAACAGGACTCGGGGGCAGGCTCGTTAACGGCCACCTAGATGGCGCTATAACGTACAATAATAACCCCTTTTCTAGTTCCATGAAGCGTAGCATTGGTTTTGTTACTCAAGATGATGTTCTTTATCCTCACCTTACAGTCTACGAAACGCTTGTGTTCACTGCCCTCCTCCGTTTGCCTAAAACTTATTCAGTTGAGGAAAAAATCGCGCATGCTGATGCAATTATACCTCAACTTGGATTAACAAAGTGCAAGGATAGCATCATTGGAGATTCGCTTTTGAGAGGGATATCCGGTGGGGAGAGGAAAAGAGTAAGCATTGGGCAAGAAATGCTTATCAATCCGAGTTTATTGTTCTTGGATGAACCAACATCGGGGCTTGATTCTACTACAGCTTTAAGGATTGTGTCTACGTTAAAAGGTTTAGCAAACGGTGGCAGGACAGTTGCAATGACGATACATCAGCCTTCTAGTAGGTTATATTACATGTTCGACAAAGTGTTGCTGTTATCCGAAGGAAATCCTTTGTATTTTGGCAGAGGAGAAGATGCAATGGGATATTTTTCAGGCATCGGATTTCCCCCGTTAGTTGCTATGAATCCATCGGACTTCTTATTGGATCTATCAAGCGGTATGTTAATCTATCCTTCTTTGTTATAGATAGTAATTTCATGTAGTGGCTGAAACTCCGTGGATCATGTCAGCAAAGCCACTCTGCTATTTACAATACTCATCGTCATGTGTGGTTAATTATGTTCACGATTGTATATTTCTAAGTTCTAACTCATAATATACGTTCTCATTTAGGTAAATGGTATGAATGACTAGCTAGTAAACTTGTGTGATTTTAATTTCTTAGGTATACTATCCGATGATCCTCGTGTATTATCTGATGCTCCTAAAGAAGATCCAGCATCAATCAAGAAAACTTTGGTACTTGCTTTCCAAACCAATCTAGCGGAGAACTTGAACGAACAGTTGCAAGAATCTATTGATCAACAGGCTACTGAAAAATTACCTGACAAGAAATTCAGTCAATGGGCGAATACATGGTGGCAGCAATTCACAGTGTTATTGAGAAGAGGGATGAAAGAACGAAAACACGAGTCCTTCTCTACCCTCAAGGTTACAGAAGTCTTGGTGATGTCTTTCTTCGCTGGATTGTTATGGTGGAAATCTAACAACATTCAAGATCAGGTAATTATTAATTTTACATGAAATAAGCAGTTGAACTGATATAAAATTGGTATGTATATTGTATACTCTACCTTCACGAGATACTGGTAAGGTCTACTTACATTCACCGGTGTTTGTTGTTGTTATAATAAAATTGGTACTATAAAGAACTAAGCTAAACAGTGTAATTTAACTTGTTAACCAGGTTGTTATTAACGGCTACACATTATCTTATAATTAGGTGATCTGATAGTGTAAAAACTCCTTTTTACGATGTAATTGGTACATTTCATCGAAGTTATATTAATGTCATTTGTTAACTGTTGCAGACAGGCCTTCTGTTCTTCTACACTAGTTTCTGGGAGTTCTATTCTGTGTTCCAAGGTATTTTTACGTTCCCACAAGAAAGGATGATGTTGGAGAAAGAAAGGTCATCTGGCATGTATAGGCTCTCCGCGTACTTTATGGCTATGACAGTAGGTGATCTTCCGATGGAGCTAGTCCTTCCGACTATTTCCACTCTTATAACATACTGGATGGCTGGTCTAAAACCATCCGCGTGGAGGTTCTTTTCTACTTTATTCAGCCTCCTCTACAATGTATTAGTCTCCCAAAGCCTTGGACTTGCTATTGGTGCAATGGTCATGGACGAACAGTCAGCTACTGTATTCGCTTTAGTCATCTTGATATCGTTTACCTTAGCTGGAGGGTTCTATGTTCATCATGTCCCGAAGTTCATTGCCTGGATAAAGCACGTATCAATAACTCAGTACGCGTACAAGCTCTTGTTGGGGTCTCAATATAGTCCGGGGGAAACGTATTCATGTGGCATAAATGCGACGTGTCTGGTTGAAGATTTTCCTTCCATAAAAACTATAGGGCTTGGAGGTAAAGTCATCTCAATAGTTGCATTGGCTATTATGCTTTTGGGTTATAGGTTCTTGGCTTATATTGCCCTTAAGAGGATTGGTGTGACAAAGAAATAGATTTTGTAGGAAGTATTTCCATTTGTAATTTTAGTGGTGTGACTTTATTGCCACAAAAATATTTAGCGGCAATTGAGTTAATGTCATTGTACTCATAGTTGTTAAAGTCTTTAGTAACATTTATACAGAGTACTGGGTATAAATACTCATATTTATTATTACCGCTAAATATAATATATCGACAATTATATAATTGTGGCAAAATCCTTAATTTGTTTTAGCGTGTTAACTCTATCTGGTTTCTAGACTTCGTTTTTTTATAATAAGGGTATTCTCAATCGCTATCCTTTGCGCATGCACATAATAAAATCTTTGTTCCTATGCAATAGCTCGCAAACACAGGAAAGGTAACCCGCACTAGGCTTGGAACGAGCTACATTGTTTGTCTCTTTTGTTTTTAATTATCTAAAGTAAATGCAGACATTCCAATTGTGGTCTAATGATCAATGAAATGGTAAAATTTTGACAATTGAGATAATGGTGAAAACCCTGGAGGTCAAGGTTAGTATATATAGTTAATTTAAAAAAGATGTTATTTTTTTCTAAATTTAACTAAAAATAAAACAATATCACGTAAATTAGGACGAAGGAGGACATAAAATAAAAACTAACTCACTTGGATGCAGCAAGGTTTTTAACTCTTGTTTATATGAGTAAAAAATAGATATTATTCTACTAATAACCCTTTAAAATATTGTGCACACTTCTTTAATGTTTAACTTGAGTAGTTGAAAACAATTGTCATGAACTTTATTCTTGAAATTCTAAAGTAATAATTAATTTGTGACGATTTCTTTGTTCTTAAACGATATAAAATGAGATGAATGAAGTATTTATTAGGGGTTTGTTTAGCTAAATTATCTTTATAAATAATTATGCTTTTGCAAATGACCAAATTTTGACAACCTAATCAATAAAATTCATTACTCTCCGTTTCCTCATAAATTGTTTTTTTTGTTTGAAAATGTGAAATTTCAGATAATCAATCAACTGAATTACTTTCGATCGCCTCTACATATTAATCAGTCCATATGTATTTCCAAGAATTTAGGAGAGAAAAAAGAAGTCATCAAAGAAGTCTTGATTTTAAATTCTTTTAAATAGAGAGCCCCAAGAGTTTTTAAACATGGGATAATCAAAGATGGAAAATATATTGTCCCAACAACAAAATCAATACACTGATCATTCTAAAATTGAAGTTATTTTCAACAACATTAATCGTCCTGTCACTCTTAAGGTAATTCTTTAAATATATCATGTGATTTTTTGTTTTGTTTTTCGCTTCGTGTTGTTCGGAAAGTTTCACATTAGGAAGTAGAGTGCTTTATAACAAAAGTGACTTGTGCTCGATGAGACCTAAGAAATACTTATTACTTGAATTTTAAGATGTGACTAGCTCCGCCCTTATTCCTGTGTCCTTACTAGCTCCGACCCTTATCCCTGAATCCTTACTAGCTCCGCCCCTTATCCCTGTGTCCTCTATCTCCGCCCCTTATCTATGTATCCTTACTAGCTCCGCCCTTATCTATGAGTCCTTACTAGCTCCGCCCCTTATCCCTGTATCCTTGCTAGCTCCACCCGTTATCCCTATGTCCTTACTAGCTCCGTCCCTTATTTCTGAGTGCTTACTAGCTCCGCGCCTTATCCCTTAGTCCTTACTAGCTCAGCCCTTATGAATAGTTTCTCTCTTTTATGATGTTGCTAAAAGTGTAATGGCTTGAGTGATCTTGCAGTTTGAGAATGTTGTTTACAAGATCAATCTGGCGAAAGAAGGTTGTTTCAAGAATTCACCAAAATCAAATGAAGAGAAGATAATCTTGAAGGGTGTCTCGGGGATCGTTTCTCCAGGTGAAATGCTGGCGATATTAGGGCCTTCAGGAAGTGGAAAAACAACTCTGCTAACAGGACTCGGAGGCAGGCTCGTTAATGGACATCTCAAAGGCGTTATAACGTATAATAACAAGCCATTTACCAATGCCATGAATCGTAGCACCGGCTTTGTTACTCAAGATGATGTCCTTTACCCTCACCTTACAGTGTCCGAAACACTTGTGTTCACTGCTCTCCTTCGTTTGCCTAAAACGTTTACAGTTGAGGAGAAAACCGCACATGCTGAAGCGATTATGACTCAACTTGGATTGACAAAGTGCAAGGATATCATCGTTGGAGGTCCGTTTCTGAGAGGGATATCGGGTGGGGAGAGGAAAAGAGTAAGTATTGGACAAGAAATGCTTATTAACCCGAGTTTGTTGTTCTTGGATGAACCAACATCAGGGCTTGATTCTACTACAGCGTTAAGGATTGTGTCGTCTTTAAGGGATTTAGCAAAGGGTGGAAGGACGGTTGTGCTAACGATACATCAACCTTCGAGTAGGCTGTTTTACATGTTCAAGAAAGTGTTGTTGTTATCTGAAGGAAATCCCCTGTATTTTGGCAGAGGAGAAGAGGCTATGGGATATTTTTCAGGCATCGGATTTTCCCCGTTAGTTGCCATGAATCCCTCAGACTTCTTGTTGGATCTTTCAAATGGTATGTTCCATCTATATATATATAGTAATTTCATGTATGAAAACTCTTGCTTTTCTTTTACGAATCAGAGTGACAAAGACTGAATATCATGGATCGTAACAGCAAGGTCACTCTGCCACTAACAGTACCCCATCTCGTTGTGCTGAGACGTTATGATGACTAATAAACTAGTATGATTTAATATGTTAGGTATACTATCGGATGATCCTCGAGTATTAGTAGATAGTCCTATAGAAGATCCAGCTTCAATCAAGAAAACTTTGGTAACTGCTTTCAAAACCAATCTAGTGGAGAACATGAAGGAGCAATTGCAAGAATCTGACGTTCATCAGGTCGCGGAGAAACTACCTGAGAAGAAATTTACTCAATGGTCGAATACATGGTGGCAGCAATTCTCAGTGTTATTTAGAAGAGGGATGAAAGAACGAAAACACGAGTCCTTCTCTAGCCTCAAAGTTGGAGAGGTCTTGGTTGTGGCTTTCTTGTGTGGGTTTTTATGGTGGAAATCTAACAACATTCAAGATCAGGTAATCGATACTTCTCCTCGTTACACTACAAGAAAACTGTGAATTACATGAGGAAATTCGTATGAAAATTTGCAGGAAACCAAATTTTCATACTAATACCTACAAAATCTCCATGTAATTCACAGTTTTCTTGTAGCATTAGAGATGTAGTTATCTTTGATCAGATGATCTGATAGTATAAAAATTCTTTTAACGATGTAATTGTTAACTTGATGTAGGTTGGACTTATGTTCTTCTACACTGATTTCTGGTCATTTTTTCCTTTGTTACAAGCTATTTTTACCTTCCCACAAGAAAGGATGATGTTGGAGAAAGAAAGATCATCAGGCATGTATCGACTCTCCGCATACTTTATAGCTAGAACTATAGGTGACCTTCCAATGGAGCTAGTCCTTCCAACTATTTTCACCGTTATAACATACTGGATGACTGGCCTAAAACCATCCGCGTTCAACTTTTTCTCTACCTTATTCACCATCCTCTACAACGTATTAGTCTCCCAAAGCCTCGGGCTAGCTCTTGGTGCAATGATCATGGACCAAGAATCAGCTACTGTACTCGGTTCAGTCATCATTCTATCGTTCACCTTAGCTGGAGGGTACTTCGTTCAACATGTCCCGTGGTTCATTTCCTGGATAAAGTACATATCGATTAGTCAATACACGTATAAGCTCTTGTTGGGGTCACAGTATAGTCGTGGAGAAACGTATTCATGTGGCATAAACGCGACGTGTCTGGTTGAAGATTTTCCTACCATAAAGAGTATAGGGCTTGGAGGTAAAGGCATTTCAATGGTTGCATTGGCTGTTATGTTTTTTGGTTATAGGTTATTAGCTTATGTTGCTCTTATGAGAGTTGGTGTAACAAAGAAATAGATTTTTTTTTTGCTTTACTCAAAAAGAGTGTAGAAATGTCATATTTACAAGTCTTTGACTCTTTTGTCCTTAGTAATTGTAGACAAACAAGATATATTTAATATATCTGATCTAAGAAATTGCAATTCAAATCTCAATTTAAATAAGCTTGGATTCGATTGGATTTTTTAAATTTGGACATTTCTTATTTTTATTTTTTACTTTTGAGACTTTAAAAGTATGACCATGACAAATTAACCGGCTTAATTGACCTACAATCTCAAGCCACCCTATTGTTTATGTTGAGATTTCATATTACTTATAATGGATTGAGCCGTAAGAATTACTAGGGTTTGATATAACTTATAAGTCATAAAAATTGAATTGTATCACGAATTTTTTTATTCTATCGATAATTTTTTAGTCTATCCGTATTTTTTAATATTATTCTTTATGACACCGTTTAAGATTGTTTATCTCTTTTTTACATTTAATATAGATATAATTATTATTGTATAAATCCGTTCATTTGACATCTCGAAAAAATAAAAATTATTAGTTGACCTATTTATGAGTGTTTTGACATAGAATAGCGCCCCCACGAACACAATATTTTGTTTTCTTTTTTGTGAATGGCTATTATAAGTCATAACATAGACGAATGTCTGCGTTTTTATTTGAATTTGACTATAAATCCTTTGAATAATGCCATTTTTTTTAATTATTATCCATAGAAAAATATATTACACTCACATCATAGCTTTCACGTGTGAGAATTAAATAATGTCTTTGACAAAATTTGTTCTATTTTAATTTAATATATTGTCAACAGATGTGATGCAGCAGATGAAGTTATTTCTTTCTTAATTAGAATTTTCGTGTTCGATTTGATATAAAAAAATTCTTGGTAATATAGGGTCATATACAATATAAATTTAAAATAGTCGAGTTCCAATAGAAATATCTGACATCAAATAAAAAAGTTGATCGTTTATTATATCATTGTAATAAATAACTACCCATACGAGTTAGGTAAGAAAATAATTCTTCACGTTATCATGGTTTAAAGCGCGTTGTATACATAACAATATTAAATGTATTTTGTTTGTGTGTATGCCAAGAAAAGTTATGGACCAATAGATACTCAATATTAAATATGATGATAAGTATACAAGGTGTGTTGTATTTTGAACTAAGACCAAGTCAAGTTGGAATAACATTACAATGGACTAAAGTTTCTAATGAGCCTAACTTTAAAAGATAACTACGTACTTCCAATGATTAATTATAAGTTATGTGGTAGATAACGTATCAAATTAAAGGTCTTTGAATATAGTTTTTAACATGATAAGATATTTGTAATTATTTATACCAAAGTTATGATATTTTTTTTTGTTTTTACTAATAAGTAAAAGATAGGAAGGACAATACTAAAAATAGATCAAAAATCGAAGGTCAAAATATATTGACGAGCATTTGTTATTTATAAGTCAAAATTGAGAAAAAATAGTTGGATATGACAATGTTGGAAAATGGAGTCTCGATACTGAAAATCGACGAACTATTTCAACAGATTAAATCGAAGATCTGTCATTGATTGGATAAATATTTAAACATTGATATTTATTGAAAATAGGTATTAAAGTGAATTCTATAGAGTTAATAAAGTCTCTAGTTGAGTGATATGATTTTCGAGATGATAAGATGTGTTGCTAAGATAAATTTTCAATTTTAAATTTTAAGACTTTGAAAAGTTGAATCAAAGACAATATTTTAAATTGACGAGGCCAAATTTGAATTTGATAATTTCACTATGTCTGGATGATTATTTATGGACTGTTTGGATGATTTTGCCCTTAGTTTCTAAAATTGATATTTTCATATTTGAAGTTCGATTTGTGGTTGCATTTAGCTGATTTTTAACGCATAACACTATAAACTTTTATGTTAGGGGTAAAATAATTTTTTTACATCAATCTTCTCTTTTGATCTCAATAGTTCATAGTTGAAATCAAATAAGAGTTTATATATTATAACAATATGAATATCGATAGACTTGTATACTTATATAGAATAATTTTGATAGATTGAGAGCTTTTCGAAGTAATTCAAAAGGGCAGGTGACCTTATGATAAACCAGATAAATTAGAGAAAGAAGGTTAAGAGCTTGATTCTTGAGAGAATTTCACCCAAGATTATAGTTCATAAATATTAAGGGTGTTAAATGGGTGGGTTGAGTTGAAATTGGAGATATTAAAATGGGTTGAGATAGAAATTAGGTTGGGTCTTAACCCGCCCAAGTTTACTTTGGGTTGAAATGGGTAGGGTTCAAATGGGCTAAAAACAGGTTGGGTCTTGACCCGCCCAATTCGACTCGATTAATCTCAATAGTTTTAATATAGTGATATTTAACTTTTATAATCACAATTCAAATTTTCGTTCAAGATATTTATTGGAAAAAAAAATAAACAAATGGATAAACAAGTTCTAAAAATGTTAAATATATAATAATTCATACCTTTAATATAGGAAAATATCTTAGTAAGAAATTTTAAAACGGGTTGAGATTGGAGATTGAATTGGGCTCAATTGTGGATTCTCTTTAATTGGGTAATGCTTGAACAAGTTGAGATTGAACCTAATTCAAATTATAATGAGCCCAACAGTTAAATTTCTGAGCACATTGAGCGGGTTATCTATGTTTGGGTTCATTTTTGACACCTCTAATAAATAAAGTACTAACCCTAAAGATAAATTAAAAAAAGACCGAACCCATAATCAAATCCCTAAATTTGTTGGGTTTTTCCCCTCAGGTACCTGAACTACGTCATTTTCCTATTGAATCATTGAATTACCCATAATTTGTTGCTTTTTAACATCGTTGGTTGATTTTGGTAGACTTTTCTACTGTAAATGTATTCAATTGTGTTCATATTGTAATGATAGTGATTAAAAGAATGAAGACAAATTGTGTGTTAATCTCATTTGTTTTCTAATGTGTTCAAATGACTTGAAGTAATTTATTCTCGAACATTTTCAATATCAATTGGACCAATGAGTTCTAGAACAACATGTTTATCCTCTATTAATATCCACACAAAATCTAATTCCACATCAGCCAACAGTATTTAAAAGGAATAAATTATGAGTGATTTAATGATTCAATAGAAAAATAACATATTTGAAATACATGTAAAAGAAAAAGAACACAACAAGTTTGAAATTTTATTTATGTATTTGACCTTAAAAAAAATTATCAACATTTTATGAATCTTTCAACAATAAATCAATGAAAAATGAGATTATTAAATCAACATTACATAAGCCTTACTCAACTAGTGACAAATATGCTCATTTGGATCATCAAAAAAACATAAACATGGCATTAAATAAACAAAACAATTTTTTTTTTTTATAAAAAAAAGTAGGTTAATATATAGTATTAAATTTGCCCTACTAACAACTTTCTCCCTTGATGTTATCTAATATTTTTCTTGCCGCATTGGCAACTTCCTTTTCACTATACGTGGCTATACTTAGCTTACTCCATATTTTATTTTATTATATTTGGTTGTATTCTGATTTCCATATGTTTTTTTTCACAAAATAGAAAATGAAAATAATAACAAAACATAATATGTCATCCCATTTATATGGGAGTAATAATCATAAAATATAGAAATAGAAGTAACAACAAAATATGCTATGTCATTTTTTATATTATATAGGATACTCCATATTTTATTTTATATTTGGTTGTATTCTATATTTTTTTTCACAAAATAGAAAATGAAAGTAATAGCAAAACATAATATGTCATCCCATTTATATGGGAGTAATAATCATAAAATAGAAATGGAAGTAACAACAAAATATGCTATGTCAATTTTTATATTATATTGTATACTCAATTCCATAGTGTTCCTACATAAGGCAAAAAGCTTTTTTATATATAGAAAAAATATAGTGAGTGTGTGGGTAGGGTGTACATAATTAATTAGTTAAATTTTTTCACTCTATAATATCTTTTTACATTATTTAAAATTACTTTTGACATACTATTTTTTGTATTTTAGTTACCAAACATTAAGAAAATAAATAATAAACTTATTTATTTTTCAAGAAAACTTTTTTTAAAAAGAAACAATTTTCATTGAAAGCTTGAATATCTTAAAAACTAATGACACACTGGGATTATGTAAAGAATACATTGAATCAAAATAATAAATAATTTAAAAGATATTAAAGAGTATATAGTAAGAAAAAAATGGAGTTGTTTAACCTCAAAATTAGAATAAACCATATAAATTAAAACGAACAAAATCAAAATAATACATCCTTTTTCCTTTTTATTTTAGATGAGATAAAAAGATGATAAAATTATATTTTATTAGATGAGATAAAAAGATGATAAAATAATAGTGAAAAAGATATCTTGACTTTATGTGAATAGCACAAAAATACAATTAACTAAAAGACATGTGGCAAAATGAGAAGTTGAAAACACAACAAAATAAAACGTCATCAAAATACGAATCATTGAAAAGAAATCAACGTGGCTATTTAGACCTACCAAATAATATATATTGTCAATCTTAATCTAAAAATATAATAGCACAATCAATATACACTATGATTAATTTATTAGTGACACGTGAATTAGTGGTGAATTCAAAATTTTCGTTTAGGAGGTATGAAATATTTTTTAAAATGGGCTCTTTAAATATTTTTGGATTTAAAATTGTATTTTTGGCACGTTTTTAAAATAAAAAATGCTTAAAAAACAGAACTGAATTTTTTAAATAAAAATAAACTGAAACTATAAAGGAAAATAAATAAATGTACTGCAGGAATTTGAACCTGAAGCATGCAGCTTAATATTTAGGGACCTTTCCATTGAGCTATTTATTTTTATTTGTTATTGAGAGGATTCGAAATATATGTATTTACAAAAATATAAAAAATTTATCTTATATATATTATGTATTTTTTTTCCGAAGATATTCAAACATTCTGAACCCAACGTGAATCCGCCCCTAACATGAACTATATTATAAAAGGTATTTAATCAAAGAATAGTTTTATTAGCTTTCACCTTACTTTTTTTGGGGTGGTAGAGTACCTAAACTATTGGGAAAAGAATATATATATATATATATATATATATATAAGGAAAATACCATTTAACGTTATCGAAATTCTAAACACATTTGTTTTTTTTTTCTTAATCAACCAAAAAGTGGTTGAATTTTTACTATAATTTATTTAAAACAATTGAGGGTAGGGAAGGAAGAAAATAGGCAAGAATATTACAAGGTAAGATATCAAATGTTCGTTAAATAATAGAACTATCAAACTATATTTTATTTTTAAAAATATGGTAGATAAGTAGGGTAAAAAAATTATATTTATTCAGTATTTACTTCAAATCGATCAATTTGATATTAAAAAGGTTAAATTTAATATATAAAATATTTTACACTTATACGGTAATCGAAAAATCCATTTCAAGTAATGTAACACAAATAATTTGTTTTGATTCAAAGTATTATTAATTAATTATATAATTTGAACCGATGATCTATAGACTACGTGTGAAACTTTTTTTAACGAAGTGAAATATTAAAATGAACTTCTCATAATATTAAATAAAAAATAGTTATAGTTAGGGGTGTTTGTGGTTCGGTTTGAATTGGTTATTGATTAAATTAAAAATCGAATCAATTTTGTCAATTTTTTAAATTTCTAAAATCAAACCAAAAAAATAACCAATGGTTTGGTTATTGTCGATTTGATTATGTTTGGTTCAATTTTTATAGTTTATTCAGTTTGAAAATAATAATTTTTTGAGTACGTACGTATCTTGACAGACACAAACACCACATGACCAACCTACAAAAAAAGTTAATGTCGGTTCAATTAAACAATAATAGAGTGTGTGATTATTTCATATAAAGTACTGTAGTATGTAAAGACTAAAATTGATTTTGTTAGACTTGGATTTAAAATTATTATATTTGAGATAAAGTGTTGGGTTTGAGAAAATGATAAAGTTCAAAACTTAAGTTAATTAAAATTTAATAAAATATTTTTAATTTATTTTATAAATAATTATAAAATTTATGTATCTAATATATCAATTCGATTTAATTATTTTTACGATTATTTTTTAATAAAACTAAAACTAAACCAAATAGTATCAATTTTTAAAATTTAAAAATCAAATCTAATCAAACCGTACCAAATATCAAGTTTTCTTAATTAATTTAATTTAAAATGAGTTTTAATTTAGTTGTTGACTATAACCACGAACCGCCCTAGCTATAGTAATAATTATTAAAGATCTATATGTATGCACGAATAACTAAATAGTGCAATATAAGTATAATCTTTTTCATCAATTTCACTAATACCAAAATTTGAAAAAGATACACAAAAGACAAATTATTATTTTTACTTTTTTTAGGAAAAAGAATAAAAATGATAAAAGAATGACCAAAAACGTTTTTTTTAAAATATAAAAATGCATACGTGTCCTCCATAGATGATTTTTATGATTTATTCGGTTTAAAAATAATAATTTTTTTGAGTATGTACGTATCTTGACAGACACAAACACCACATGAGCAACCTACAAAAAAAGTTAATGTCGATTCAATTAAGCAATTAAGTAATAATAGAGTGTGTGATTATTTTATGTAAAGTACAATAGTATGTAAATAAGAAAATTGATTTTGATAGACTTGGATTTGAAATTATTATACTTGGGTTGAAGTGCTGGGCTTGAGAAAATGATAAAGTTAAAAACTTAAGTTAATTAAAATTTTAAAAAATATTTTTAATTTAATTTATGAATAATATATAAATAATTATAAAAAATTATATATCTAATTTATCGATTCAATTTGATTATTTTTACGTTATTTTTAGTAAAATCAAAATTAAACTAAATAGTATCAATTTTCAAAATTTAAAAACTGAACCTAACCAAACTATACTAAATATCAATATTTTTTAATTATTTAATTTAAAATACGATTTAATTTAATTATCGACTATAACCATGAACGGCCCTAGTTAAAGATCTATATGTATGCACGAATAACTAAATAGTGCAATATAAGTATAACTTTTTTATCAATTTCACTAATACCAAAATTAGAAAAAGATACACAAAAGACAAATATTTTTTTTTCTTTCTTTTAGAAAAAAGAATAAAAATGATAAAAGAATGACCAAAAACGTTTTTTTTTAAATATAAAAATTCATACGTGTCGTCCATAGATGAAATATTTATAAGATTTTTCTTTTGTAGTCCCTTTCACATCCCAATTATTATTATTTTATTATATATAAAAAAAATACCACTCAATTCCAAAAAACAGCTAAGTCCTTTTTTTTGTCCACGTATTTTCACGTGTCCCACACTCTATGAATCCTTAAAATACTTATCAATATCTAACAAAATATTTACATCGATCGATCGACTTATAACAAAGTAATAAATACGATATTATATTAATAAGCTAATGTAATTATTATTATTAAAAATAATTATAATGCAATAATAAAACTGTTTCATTCTCGATAAAATTGTCTCAAATTTTAGCTCTAATTTAATCATGATATGAGTAATAATATTATTAATTTATAATAATAATAATAATTATCTCAAGCTAAAATGATTGTCAATGAATAAAAAAAAAGAGAATATTACTTGAAGTTGGACATTCAATTGTCACATGTTAAAATTTCTTGTGATAATTGTAATAAAATTCCATAATCAAAATTCAAGCAGCCTTTAACTCTCTCTCTTCTTCCAAAATTTTTTTTTAATACAGATCACTCGGTTTCAATTTATTTATCATAATTTATAACATAAAATTTAATTCAAAAATATAATATTTTAATCTAATAATTTTTAAATATTTATATAAAAACAAATACTCCCTCCTTTTTTTAAAAAAGATTCAGTTTAATATGGAAAGAAGTTAAGTAAATAAACTTTTAAATCAAAGTTATGTCAATATACCAATTTTCTTTAATTTTATTTATTCGACATATTTTTTATTAAATAACAATTCAACAATAAAATATTTATTTTATCCTTAACAAATATTCTATTCATCCCTATTTAGTCTACTTGAGAAATAACACACATATTAAGGTAATAATAATTACATAGTAAAGTTACAATTTTATCCTTATTAATTATGATTTTTCAAAAAAATATATTAAAATTTAGATTTTTTCTAAATGAAGGTATAATAGGAAAATATATTTATTCTTTCTTGATCTGTCAAAATGAACAAGTAAATATAGATAGCTAAAAAATGAAATATAAACAAGTAAATAAGAAAAAAAATATTCGTATTTACTTTAGACCATATATCGATAATTTTATAAATTAATTCGTATAAAATGAAATAAAATCGAGTAATATTACTTTTAATCTAAGATAAAAAGTGGGCGGAGATTCAATCTTCTAGAAGTTACAGGAGAGAGTGCCACGTAATAGGGGACCTCAAAGACTTTTAAAAATTATATTTTTGGAACTTTATTTTATTTAGATTCATGTATTTGGTCCAAAACTTTACTGCTTGATAAGGTCGGCTATTAAAATGCCTAACTTTTTAATACGTGTCAAATTTTAGAACCATCAAGATTTTAAGAAAATGACAATAATACTTATCTCTTTTTCCAATTTCGTCCATATATAAATCCCCCTACTATCCCAGTTTTCAAAAAAAAAAACTTTAGAAATTTTGGAAAAAAAATATACATTTTTTTGAAAAAAAAAAGAAGTTTTTTATTAATTAAAAAAAAAATATGGGTGTTCAAGAAAAAGATCCACTTTTGCAATTAAGTTTACCACCAGGATTTAGATTTTATCCAACTGATGAAGAGCTTTTAGTTCAATATTTATGTAAGAAAGTTGCTGGACATGATTTTCCTCTACAAATTATTGGTGAAATTGATTTATACAAATTTGATCCTTGGGTTTTACCTAGTAAGTTTCTAGTTTTATACAATCTTTTGTTTTTATAATTTTTACAGTTCTTTCGAGTTTGAGACCTCTGACTAAGAATAAAGAAAATTATATTCATTTCATGTTTCTAGTTTAATTAAACCTATTGTTTTAGTTTTAATGGATGGATTCATGATTAAAGTCAATTTATATCTAAAATAGAGAATTGAGTTTTAGTTATGTTGAATTAATTAATAAGAAAAAATTGTTGTATGATAATAAAATGATGAGTTATGTGTTGGAATTTTGAATGAGGGAGGAAAACAAAAAAAAACAACTTTTGAAAATTATATAAGTTTTAAGTAGGATTTGGAAGTTTGTCATTTAGACTTTACAAGAAAATTTAATGTATTATTTTTGATTACTGAAATGACGTAGGTCAAATTTAAGTTAAATTTATTTTCAATTACTGAAATGATGCAGGTTAAATTTAAGTTTATAATTATTTTCAATCATTAAAATGATGCAGGTCAAATGATATTGTACTATTGGTACTTTTGAACTTGATAGGCTAAATTTAAGCTAAATTATTTTCTGACTACTGAAATGATGCAGGTTAAATTAAAGTTAAATTATTTTTTATTATTGAAATGTTGCATGTCAAATGATATTGTACTATTGATACTTTTGGATTTGATAGGTCAAATTAAGTTGAATTATTTTTCAATCACTGAAATGATGCGAATTAAATTTAAGTTAAATTATTTTCGATCACTGAAATGATGCAGGTCAAATGATATTGTACTATTGATACTTTGAATTCGATAAATGATGGATAATGTGTTACATTTTGCATAGGTAAGGCGACATTTGGTGAAAAAGAATGGTATTTCTTCAGTCCGAGGGATAGGAAATATCCGAATGGATCTAGACCGAATCGAGTAGCAGGTTCGGGTTATTGGAAAGCAACGGGGACGGATAAGGTGATAACTTCGCAAGGAAGAAAAGTTGGAATTAAGAAAGCTCTTGTGTTTTATGTGGGTAAAGCTCCAAAAGGATCTAAGACCAATTGGATTATGCATGAATATAGACTTTTTGAATCTTCAAGGAAAAATAATGGAAGTTCAAAGGTAATGTATTATTCTCTCTATATTTTTGTTTTTGGATGAATATTTGCACTTTTAGTCCCTCAATTTCCATAAATTTATGTATTAGGTCCTTGATTAATTGAAATGTGTATTTAATTACCAAGTCCTACCCGGATCCGATGAGAGTATTTCATCCTTAACAAAAAAAATTTATGTTTGAGCCCCGGGTACGGAGAAATTCTGTCAGGAATGGGCCTTGCAGTGCGCAATTGGGATATTGTGAATATCGGGGATTCAAAAATAATAAGCCCTACGTTTTTAAGCCTGTCAAAGATGTTCCACTACGAACTTTTTATCGTTCTATTAATGAATCGATTTAATTTTCCAGCTCAGTCAAGCAATGTTACATAAATTAGGAATTACTACTTATGTTTTGAAGATGTTCCACTACGAACTTTTTATCGTTCTATTAATGAATCGATTTAATTTTCCTGCTCAGTTGAGCAATGTCACATAAATTAGGAATTACTACTTATATTTTGTTGTAATAGTTATACTATATGATGAATTTGTATTTGGTGTGCTCCATATGTTGATGGTAATGTGCTTATCAATAGCCTGTTCTTTTGTATATAGAGAGAATAAAGAGTATACATTTTAGTGATTGGAGGTCAAAATGTGCTATAGTTAAATAGTATAAGGGCTAAAGTCTAAATTGTCAATAACTGGAGGAGTAAATGTGCAATTATATTCCATTTTCAAATGTGTAATTGTTGCATTTCTTAATGTCCATCTAATTTTTCATCATTTTTTTTACATTTCAGCTAGATGAATGGGTGCTTTGTCGAATTTATAAGAAGAATTCAAGTGGACCAAAACCTCTGATGTCTGGTTTACACAGCAGTAATGAATACAGCCATGGTTCGTCGAATTCGTCATCATCCCAATTCGATGATATGCTCGAATCATTGCCAGAAATGGACGATCGATTCTCCAATTTACCGAGGTTGAACTCTCTCAAGGCCGAGAAATTCAACCTCGATCGCCTGGATTCAGCCAATTTCGATTGGGCAATTCTCGCTGGGCTCAAACCAATGCCGGAATTGGGCCCAGCAAATCAAGCTCCAGGCGTTCAGGGTCCGGCTCAGGGGCATGTCAATAACCACATTCACAACAACAACAATATGAATTTTCTCAACGATGTTTACGTCCATCCTCCAAGTTTCCGAGGCAACGCGAAGGTTGAAAGTATTAATCTAGACGAAGAAGTTGAAAGCGGGAAAAGAAATCAACGGATTGACCAATCGAGTTACTTCCAACAGAGTCTCAATGGATTTTCCCAAGCGTATACAAACAATGTTGATCAATTCGGGATCCAATGTCCGAATCAGACGTTAAATCTCGGGTTCAGGCAGTAGAGGATACTGGAAAGTAAGAAAAGTTGTAGCTCGAAATCTGAATGCCAGTATACTGTGTATATATATACAGAAGGCCTGGATTTAGATTTCCTTGGCCCAACGGATTCGAAGAAAGAGCAAGTACAGTATCATGGCCAAGGAAATTAAGTCCTTCGAGGGCACGTTTGCGCAGACGTCGTGGACGGTTATTTGCAAGTTGTTGCAATTGTGTCTGAAGTCATTAGGCTGAGTGGCACTTCTTATTTGCAAGTTGTGTTTGAAGTCATTAGGCCGAGGGCACGTCTGCGTGGACGATAAAATAATGTACACAAACAGGAGATATATGCAGGGGCGTGTATATTCTTTTAGGAAACTGGGCTTTTAGTTTGTTTTATTTTATGATACATTTCCAGATTTGGATGTATTTTGTAATTTTTACATTTCTGTGTAGCAAAGTTAGAAGATATATAGAAGATACTTTTAAAGTAGTTTTTATAATTTGTCATTTTAATTAAGTCATAAATATTGTGTTGTGTGGGTAGAAATCATTTTTATCAAAGAATGGAATGAAAAATTCATAATTAATTGTTTTTTAAGATGAGATTAAAAATATATATATCCGTAGTCACACATTTAATTAGGCAAATCCCACATTTAATTAGGCAAATCCCACATACTAGAATATATTCAAATATTTTTAAATGTGTCCTTTTTAGACCAAAATTTGCATATTCTTTTGTTCACATTGTATAATGTATAGGTAAAATTGAAAATTAAATCAATCCTTGTAATATTCGACTAAGCACTAATATTCAATCAAGTAATATGAGTGTTTTTGATCCTTTGACTAACGGAAAATAAGCATTATACTTTGAAAATAAGCATGGTTTAAATGTTGGTGTTGATGTCAATGTGTTAAAAGTAAATATGAGTTGAAAATTGATATTAAAGTTCATGTGTTTGAAAATAAAATACAAGTTAAAATTGAGTTTAAAATAGGTATAAGTTAAAAGTGGTTGAAAGTTTGTTGTTCTTTCTTCATTTTCAATGAACTCACATATTCATTGAGTTTACTTTGATATCAACTTGTTACGATTCGATTTTTTGAGTCATGATGGCACCTACTGTGTAACCCACAAGTAGGCAAGTCAATCCCTAACCCGAAACATCAAGTAATGGGTCTGAGGGTAAAAACTAAATAAGAGTACGCAGAATTTGAGATATCAATTTAAACAGGCGGAAGCAAACCAATACATATATACAAATAAAGATTCCTCTCAGAACCGGAAGTCAGTAGTACAGAGCTATCAACAAAACGACTACAAATCTCAAAAGTGGACCACAGAAACTAGACTGTATCGAAAAGCAAAAGACAAGTCTATATATATATAGATGAAGATAGAAACTAGACTGTCTTGAAAAGCAAAAGACAAGTCTATATATATATACAAATTAAGACTGAAATAGTACCAAAATGTCGTGTGCTCACCGCGGTCTCTGAATCTGATTGCTCCAAACTATAGCTCGATCAATTCTGGCTATTGGTGCTCAAAGTTGCATCAAGTTTTTTTTTTTCTCATTCAACATAAGATATTCATAATGAAAGTCTAACTAATCTGAATTCTTCCAACATGATCCTTTTTCATTTTCGAAGTTTGAGCTTGAACCTGAAATCTTTTCCAAAGGTGAAGCAATCTCAATTATCCATCACAATTCATACCGATCATTATCAAGTAATTATCTAGATCATTTAATTTTAAGGATCACAACCTCCTTTTTATCACTATTTCTACTAGTTAGTGAATAGTTATTTTATTTTAAATTTAATGATAATAGTTATGTTAAAGTTAAATACATTTAATAAAGGAGCAGCTGTTCTTTGACTTATCAAATATTAACTTTACAAAAGTATCTAAAGCGTTACATATGCTTTTGAAATTAAGAAGAAAGTAAAAAGGTTGGTAGAAAAAGAAGTATACATTGTTGTGTGCATATGCACATTTGTTTATACAATTACCATTTTATAAGGTAGAACTCAAGGTTATTAATTGATTTATCGATTATGTTTATTGCTTTTGCGGTTTTCATAACGATTTTTTATTTTTTTTATATCGAGTTTTCGATTCTTAACTAACCGATAATTACCTGATAGTAAATTGAATAATTATATTTATATCATTTGGTACATAAAGTTCTTGACTTAGAGTTTAGTTTCATAATTTTCTTTTAGGTTCTCTCAAACTTTCGGTTATTCTATAATGTGACAATGTTTGCTTTTGAGCAAGATGCATTATGACAATCTCACGTGCATGGTTCATTTGGTTAGTAAACCTTGTTTTCTAAGTGACTTTCCATGACTTTTTTGGTGTCAAATCTTAACGGTTAAATCAATAATCGAACTGATAACAGTTGATAATTGACAAACCAATAACTAATATTTAAGTTAATATGTTAATAGTTCTGTAACGATTTCACATGTCTGCAAATCAATAATTAAAGTCAAATCTATCAACTTCAAAATCGAATCGAACTTAGCGGATACACTATAATTGTTTGGGATAAATTAATTAGTTTGTTTTCCAATGTCAGCAAGAGGGAAAAATCTCATCAACATTTACATGTAAAACAAAGCAGTATAGCCATTGATACCACATAAGTTGACAACAAGGGTTGGGGCTACCTCACAATTTCCTTAATTTCTCTGTTAACTTTAATTAATTAGGGTCATATCATTGTCAATAAAGAGAATCATTATTATCTTAAAATCACAAAGTTTTACTTATCACTCAATTATTTCCTTTCCAAAAGAACATGAGTACAAAAAACCTTAAAAGATATCTTTTTACTGTTTCAAATTTATGAAATCTATATATAATGCCAAAAGTTTGAAATGTATGAGGTCACATCATTTTGCAACTTGATGTATGAGTAAGCATATCAATTTTGATTGAGTTAATACACAGTTAGTTTCCTAAATTTGAAATAAATAAATAAAGGGAAGTTATATAAATCTCAATACTTTTAGGAGTTTATTACTTGGATATATTTTATTATGTAATATTATTTTTACCAGATTTTGGTGCCTCTAGATACTTATATCTCACATATATGAGGTCAAATTTAGGTGTAATTTGTTCTAGATACATTATATTTGAGTGACTTGCACGTATTTGAGAAACACAAATCTCGCTCGTCTCCCTCACCTTTCTCCCATTTCGCTCGTCAGTCTCTCATATATGTGGTATTCTAGATACATGCGAGTCACTCTATATACATACATATGCATGGCTCTAGTATGATTCGTATGTATTTGGGATACATATGAATTTCGCTCGCCTCCCTCCCCAATATCGCTCTCCTAGCTCCCTATTTATGTGTATATGTAGCAAAAATATATGTATGTAAGTGTAAGATACGTAGTAAACTCTTAAGCAGTAAATGTACAATAATATATAGAAAAAGGACAAATACAGTCCTGAACGTAAATGGTATGCAGATACCTCTGTCAAACTTTTGGGACACTGGTGCACCTGCCACCCAAAAATTAGAGTATATATGTCCTTCACCCTAACGAAAGACTAAATAGTGAAACGTATCGCATTCTCATTCATCGATCCGATATTTAATAAATATTGGGTCGGATAGAATAGATTATGACACGTATATATCTGTTAGTATAAAGGGATATATATACACTCTAGTTTTTAGATGACATGATTACCAATATCCCAAAAGTATAACAAAAATTATCTACATATTATTTATGATAGTTTATGGATATATTTGTCATTTCCCTAATATATATGCTAGTAAAGTACGTTTTTTCCCAAAAAAATTCTTATGAACTCTTTACAATTAAGTTAAAGCATAGTTCTTTCTAATAGTAATCAATAATGACACTTAAATATCTGATCGACGAATAAGAATGTAATACATGTCCCTATTATTCGCAACTTCTCTATCAAAATGAGTTCAGCGGTAATAACCTTAGAAATTAAACTCATCAAGTTCAAATCCTGCGGGCAAGCGAAATGTATAATATCAAAAAAATATACAATCAAACATGAAAATAATCATACTATATAAACTACTAACGAGGAGAAATATACATTGAAATTGTATCATCAAGACCATAACAACCATGCCAACTAAGAACACTTTGCTTATATGGTAAAAATGTTTTCTTCTTCATATCTTTCAACACCTCCTTCTTCATCTTATAATGCAATTCATGAGCCGAATTCGATCCCATCTTCCTTATCCTCAAGCTCGAGCTCGATCCCTCCTCTTCACGAACTTTCTTCACCAACGCATACTTACTCATCTCTATCGTATTACTACTAGCTCGACTCTCAGAAGCACTTCTAAACAACAATAAATCTTTCAATTTCCATCTTCTTTTCCATAACGACGAAACAGAGGACTCTGTTTTCTCCGCATTTTCATTGATTAACAAAACATCCGATACTCTCATAGAAGAATTCGATTCAGAATTTACACTATCTTTGTTGTTTTGTTTCATTTTCGGCGAATCAATAGGTACCATTACTTGCTTTAATTTGATTTTCCCGCCATCAAATAACTCGTCAGCTGCTATCGTACTTTTCTCCATCATTTCATATCCGCTAAATTCAAAAGCGAAATCATCATTATCATTATCATTATCGTTATCATGATCATGATCAGCAACGTTAGATTCGCTGTGAAGAGCGGAGATACGAGTAGGGCTAGTAGGAGCACTAAAAAAGAATGTTGTACCAAAATGTTGAGGACTTGAAGGTGCACTTATATATGGAGAAGTACAAGTACTGTCGAAGTTGAAATCTGTCATTTTTTTTTTATTTTTTGTAGTAATTTAATTTATGGGTAAGAAATTGGAAAATTTTAGTTTGAGAAAAAAAAATGGAGAAGTGAGAGTGATTAATATATAGGAGAAGGAAAATACAGAGAAATGGAGAATGGAAGTTGTAGGAAATAGGAAGGAAAGTGAATGATTTTTATTTGACTTTAATTAGAGATATTTAATTGGTTTTAATATTTTAATGTTTTGAATTTGGTGATTAATTAGAAAAAGAAAATATTCATTGAAGATTTGGCTTGTGGTTTCGTTCGGTTGCTGGTTAGAGTTATATAAGGATTAGTTATTTGTGTATTTTTTATTCGGCTTGATAATTTTAAATATGTATTAGTTATGTGGAATTCTTAATTGCTAACGATATATTGTATGTGATGTGTTAAATTTTAGGTATAATATATAAACGTGTTTTTTATTTGACTTTTAATATCATTTATGTCTTCCAATTTTGGATGTGTATAAGTAGGATTTTTTACTTCTATAAAGTTGAACGAATAGGCACGTGCTCTTTATGTGACATCCTACATGGTAATTTATTTTTTGTGTATTATTTCACGTCGGATGCGGATGTCTACTTGTTCAATTTTATACAAGTCCAAGTGTGTATGTGCGTCCTAAGTTAAAAGACATAGATGTCAGTTGAAGTCAAAGTAAATGACACATTTATAAATGGCATGACATAATACATAAAGGTATAACACATAAATACGTCATTTTAACTTGACTTCATTTAACATCTACACCCTCTAACTTTGGGTGTGTACAAGTAGATACGTAAACTTGCATAAACTGAACAATTAGGCACATCAGCGTCCTACATGACATAATACGTGTAGGACGTCATGTAAGAATAATGTGTCTATTTGTTCAATCTTATACAAGTTTAAGTGTCTACTGGTGCACACCAAAAGTTGAAAAACGTGGATGTCAGTTGAAGTAGAGTAGGACACATTTATGTATTATATCATACATAAACAAGTCTTTAACTTGGCTTCAACTAATATCTATGTCCTCCAACTTTGGGTGTGTACATATAAACACTTAAACTTGTATAAAATGAAATAAATAGACACACATATCCTACATGTCATAATACATGTAGAAAAATACTATATAGGACACAAAATTATCACGTGAACTCTCAAAATTGAAAGTAATAAATGTCAGTTAAAAGTTAAAACACACGTTTATATGTTATACCTTTTTCAAAAGTTTGCCCTAACAAAATAGTGGAAAAATCCAAAAACATTTTAGAAAAATGGTTCCTTCTTTCATTCAAAACACACCCTTAGATTATTATGTTTAGTTGGTTTAGTTAGGGTCAGAGATGTGGTGCTGCTATATACAATCACCAATTGCACCCAAAATATATATATTTTCTCACCAATAACCCTTAAGCTTTTTTTAATTAATAAAATAAAAAATATGGGATTATGGATGATTAGATAGACATTAATCTTTCTTTCTCAATTAAACAGCTAGCCAAACAAGACAATAAGGGAAATTAGAAAATAGAAATTTTAAAATTTTATTGTCACGTTTTCAACCAATTATACAACAACAAAAGTATATGAGGTAATGAAATATTAACATTTAAAAAACGAAAAAAATAATCTTCCTTTGTGTTTTCGTTCAACATAACACGTGAGATATTAACATTATAAAACAGATAAATCTATATTTTTTATTAATAATACATGTTCATGGTGGGTATTATATATCCTTTTTATAAATAATTTGGGACAGTTGACATAGAAAAATTGTGTTGTTGTTTATTTAGATTCTAGATGGCCGATCATTGTTGATTTTCATCACAATGCAAATACCAATATTATATCAAATGGATTGAACATTACGATAAAAATAATTTCAGCTTCAATAAAAATAAAATGAAAAGTGTGAAAGTATTTTAGTCATTAAAGAATTGCCAATAAGGTCATTCTTAAAATAGATTGAACATTACGATAAAAATAGTTTTCAGCGCCAATAAATATAAAATGAAAAGTGCGAAAGTCTTTGTTACTAAAGAATTGCCAATAAGATCATTTTTAATATAGTGAACATGATTTTATATATAATAAAAAAGTCATCGTTTCTAGGCATATATATATATATATATATATATATATATATATATATATATATATATATATATATATATATATATATATATATATATATATATTCAAAACAAGCAACAACAAAACAAAAAAGGCAAAATTATAGAAATACGAGCCAAAATCTCTTATTTCTTTAATGTATTCGAGCCAATATTTAATGTATCCGAGCTACACGAGCTAGTTTATGATGTCTCTGAAAAAGCATTTAATGTATTCAAGCTTCATCTATTATGATTTATGTACTAAAAATTTATTAGAGATAAATTGTAATTTTATATTAAAACTATAAAATTTATGTATTTTTTATTTTATAAAAAAAGTATCACAAGTATACATAAGAGTTTTATGATACTTCCAACTAGACTAGAACTAGGACTAGGCTACACATGCATTAGTCCTCTTTCCTAAGTACAATATATACTACAACTAAATGAATCTTAAGAATATATTATCTTGATATTACGATAAAACAATCTCTCGCAAATTATAAATTTTTTTGAGTAAACTGAATATCTTATGAGAAAATATTAGACCATATATAGATGACAAGCTAATGTTTTATCGGTGAGATTGAACAATATACAAGTAAAAACATTAGCAACCTAAAAAGGACATTTGAGTAAATCACAGCCCATATCATATTTATAACACACACACACAAAAAAAAAGAACATACAAGACAGTTCACTTCACCTTAATTCCTTGCATTCAAAGCAACAAGAATAATGCATACTCTATACTACTTTTTTCCTTTTCCCTTTCTAGATTTTTTGGACTTGGCCTTGGCCTTCCCCTTTGTCTGCTTCTTTTCAGTAGCCTTGTTACTACTGCTTTCAGAATAGGCCGCGATAGACGGTGACTCAATCTTTTCATCTTCAACACACACTGTATTACCACCTTGTTCCTCAAATGAATCCTTCAATGTTGTTGATACAATACATTGACTTAATAAAGCTTCAATCTTGGACTTTCTTGACAACAAGCTCTTCAATAGTTGTTCACCTTTTGCTACTTCCAAATTACTGTATAGCAACAATGCAACAATTCATCAAGAGTTTTTATACCAAAAAGAGAGAAAGCATGACGACGAGCTGAACTACCAAGAAGTATGTGCTATGCAAGAAGTAGTTGAAACAAAACATTTGTTAATAGGATAACAACAATGACATATCAATGTAATCACACAAGTGGGGTCTAGGGACGGTGGTACGTATGCAGTCTTACCCCTACCTTGTGGCGGTAGAGATGTTTCCAATGGGACGTTACTATAATAGAGAGGCTCAAGAAAGGATTAATTACATCAAGAATAGATAATATTTTGAACGTCCTAAACAATTTTGGGAGTGTACTGCTGAAAATATCACTAACTAATAAAAAGTGTGCTCTCTCTATTAGCTTAAGATTTTAGATGAGATGGTCACACACTACAACATGGTATCAGAGTATGCAGAGATCCTGAGATCGAATCACCGTGCCAACCAAACTAAAAAGAATTTCCACGTGCTTGACCCATGAAAAAGGAATCAGGCCCGCAAGTGAGGGGGCATTATGAGAATATCATTAACTAATAAAAAGTATGGTAAGAAAGCATCATACCTCGTATCCAAAAATGAATGGAGCTGTTGCAGCTCCTGAAGCATACTTTGCACTTCCTCAGCCATGTCCTCGCCAGCGTCAGGCTTCTTCAGCTCAGGCAGAGTAATGGCAGCAGTCAAAAACTTTATGTGCATATTTATTTCCTCCTAAAAGAACAATAAGTTTAGTGCCTTAATAATAATAATTCATAAGCAGACACTCAAACTTGACCTCTGCCACGTTTAGAGACCTTAACTCAGTCACAAGTCCAAACTAACAAGTTAACACTCCAACTCTTTCCCACTATCTCTCATGGACACCTAACACTGACGTGACACAAATTTTGGAGATGCATATGTACATTATCATTTTGTATGTTGAGTGTTCAACTGACAGTGGAATCAAGTTTGAGTTTAGGTGTTTAGATGTACACTGTCGAAGTTGGAGTTCTTTATTCCTAATAGTACTGTAATAATTCATTCCTCACCTAGCAGACACCTTTACAAGTTATAATTAAAAGAGATAGGATTACCTTTAACTTCTGAGCGACAGTCGAGGTGGTTCCATCGTTTTCACTGCCAATAAGCTTCAAAAAATCAGATACTTCTTTAAACAAGTCCCAATTCACTTGTTGCAGATTCTGCTCGGACGGAGGAGAGACTTCAGAACATGACACAGTCAAAATCTTTGGTTGGTCAGAACAATCCGAGGAAGAAGTAGCATCCGGATTAGTCATGACTTCCGAAACTGTGGAAGTAGGAGCTTGTGACTCATTTCTAGCACGAAACAGCAAGTCAAAAGTGTCTTCTATATTACAGTTTGTTCCCAACTGCACATGAATGACATTAGGAAGTTCTCTGCTGGTATTCTCACACAGGTTAACACACAAAAGAGGATCTCCTGCAATTTTAAATGCTTCCCCGATTTCACTTATATGGAAGTACTTCCGCTTCAAGCATGGAAAAAGAATGCCATAGAAATACTTCGGAAGCTGGTTCCTAACATCGTTGTTTCTGAGCACAACGGAAAGAACATCATAGTATTTCCCACTGTTCACACACAGCAAGCATAGAACAACAACCAATCTCATAACCAATATCTTGTAGTATGCATCAAAATTTATCCTCGATCGTGTAATCCAAAGAGCTGTACTGCCTTTATCAGAAAGGAATTGTTGTACCATAATAAGAACAAAATGATAGAACTTTTCCAAAGACAGTTGGTTTATAGCAACCTTGGAAGTGTGTAGGACCTCAGACTGCTCGGAAATAAGCCATTCCACCAATGATGATTTCGTGGTGAAAAAGAACCCTTTAGACTGTGACACCAAAATCAAAAAGCGCTCTACAAGATACAAGAAACAACCAGGGGAGATATAGTCACTTAATCTGATCCAGTTCACATTATAGGTATCTTGTAATGCTTCATAAAATTTCTCAACTAATTTAACCTCTGTTACTTCACTTGGAACAGTATCTATAGCTGAACGAGACTCGGAAATTTTGCCTCCACAAGCATTGCCTGATTGAGATTCTTCCATTTTTGTCACTCTAATGCATCTGAGAGTTTCCATGAATGATCTCCACGATTCTGGTAGATCTCTTCCAACAATTTTCTTGTACAAATCTTCAGATAGTTTTCCGGAGCCAAGCCATATGTTCATCACTCTTCCAATCTGTCCATAGCTCAGAACATCTCTGGTGTTAATAATATCTTGATGGATGAATTCTTGCAACAAGTCACGGGAAAGCTCAGTTCTCCTTAGAGAAATCATATTCTCCATCAATGATTGTCGAGGATCAAGAGGGAAGGCTTTATCAAAGTATTCCGTAGACAGTGTCAAGAAATTCCTAAGTCTCCACTGAAAACTCTTAGAATCAAGCTCCTTCGCCTCACTTGCAAATTTTGCAATATCATATATGTTCAGAAGGCACATGCTTTGTCGGAAATGAGACTCTGAAGTTGCAGCAGACTTATATATTGACTCAAGAGTATCCAGAACCTTCAAGCCAACAATAAGTAATTCAGTATGCCAGTGTTGTCGAGCAGCATAAATAAAATCCTGAGCATCAACTAATACAATCTTTTTGCTCCGTCGGATGAAGCTTTGGTGAATTTTTTTCACCCATTCAGCAGCAGGATGCAACAGTGAATATGTAACATTAAGATCATTCAACTGCTGCCTAGCACCAAAGTAATTTACGCAAAAATTGCATAAGCTGTTATACTTTCCGAAGTTTTCAATCTCAAGGCCCTGGAGAGATTCTATTAGATCGAAGATAATCTTCTTCCACATATTCCAAAAGTGAAGCAGTGTCCTCACACTGACTTGGCTGCATAAAAGCAATTCTTCTGAACTCATCACGTTGGCTGATAAATGATCATCCCAAATATACTTTGCAACGTTAGTTTCACAATGAACATCCAGTATTTTTCTACAACTCAAAATTTCACCAATTGGACTGTTACATTTCTGAGACGCGACATAAACGTGCTTCAAGCTAGACCAATCACTTGACTCGTTTGATAAAACTTTTACCACGGTGCACGTGGTTTCAGATTTGGATCCATGCATTGCTAACGACATGGCCTTTTCCAAAAGTTCC